>VZRR01011915.1:92843-126320 GCA_013398015.1 Oreocharis arfaki
AAAAGAAAAAGAAAAAGAAAAAGAAAAAGAAAAAGAAAAAGAAAAAGAAAAAAAAAGAAAAAAGCCTGGTTATTCATAGAAGTGTGCTGAAAGGAATTAGTGTAAGGAAAAAGCCACAAGTCAAACAGATCCCAAACAATTAATTTAAATCTCAGAGTGGCTGAATGTTGTATGTGAGAAGCAGTGCCACGCACACTGTGCAGGAATTTGAAAGCTGCCAGTCCAAATAATCCTGGTTACTCTGCTCAGTCTGCTCTGCCAAACACACACAGAGACATAAAACACAAAACCCCCTCAGTTTCTTTAAGTCATGGCAAACATTAAGCTCAGGGTTCTGAGTGACACGGGTGCTGTATCAGCAGCACCGGCAACCAAATGAAAGGTGCCACTCAGCCTGACCAATTTATGGGGGGGGGAAAGTCTGGGAAGAGATTCCCTCTCTTCACATATGCAAATCTGGGCATGAGGGATGAAAGGCTCAGTGGCCCTTCGGAAAAGCAAGGAGCAAAGATAGGCAGGAAATAGGAAGTGGTTTAAGTCCAAGTCTCCCACACAAAAGCCAAGGAGCTGAGCCAGCACAAAGAGAGCTTTGGGACACATCCTGACAGCTACAGAGACTCACCCTGGCAGGGCAAGGAGCACGGGAATTCTCACAAGGGTTTAGCAGGAGTGCTGGAGCTGCTGAGCACCCCCGTGCGCTGCTCACTGAGAGCCTGGAGTGGCACCGAGCTCCCAGGGCACGGATTCCAGAAGTGGCACGCAGACAAAGTTATTCCTAGAAAGTCCAGGTGCTGATTTTGTCTGGTTAATAATTTACTGGCTATGACTGAAGAAATGCATGCAACCTCCTAAAACTTCCCTGTCGACTGCGGATCACTCTGTGGCTCCTGTCAGCACAACATCCAAGTGAGCATTACGTGTCCCTGCACCTGATGGAAGATCAATCCCAGTCTGCTTCAGATACCCACAGATCTGCCTCAGAAACACAGAATAAAGGTCTACAAAACTATCCAGGTAAAAGTTCAGAGTCAACATGCACTCACTTTGACAACATATATTCCTTTATATTCAAAAGATTCTTTTTAAAGGTACATGGAAGATCAAGAAAAAGGAAATAAACGATAAAATCTCCTTTGCTAACCCTACCCATATAACAAAGGGCATGTCCTAGGAATTATTAGCAATAGTTCGGAACACATCTAGCACCAGAAAATGCAAGACACTCCTGTTATTACCGGCCCCTCATTTCTCTACTTAGTAGGAGATGCACCAGAGGTTTAAAAACATTTATCTCAAAAGCCATTCCCTTCTCCTGAGGCAGGAAAGCTCTGCGGGGATGTACCTCACCCTACTCCCAGCTAATTCCCTATACCTCATTAATATGGCTTTCAGACTGACTTCCTCACTCCAAAAAGATCTTGCCAAAGGCCACAGGTTAATCTCTGGGAGGAAAACCACAGCTCGCATTATCCTCAGCTTTAAAATCTGTCATGGAAGACAGTCTGCACAAAAATACAACCACTTCCCCCCCTCTGAACCACCTCTGAAGATTCTGCAAAGAACCTTCGTTAAACTGCAATCTGAATCATTCTTTTTTGCCACAGCAGCACTTGGTGCCACCCTGCCAGCACCCTTCCAGCTGGTTTTATTTTATCCTGATGACCGTAGCAAACAAAAAGGATCTCAGAGCAAGCCCAGAGGGTCTCTGAGGCTGTGCACTACTTACCCCTGCTACAACGCTCCATTCTTTCCATGGACGGGCTCCCTAGCCAAGGCCCAACAGCTCCAGGTCTCTCCGTAGCTTCCCAGCAGCCGATTGAGAAAAACTTCCCCGCATCAGCTCCGGAGTGCAGCGCTCCAGGCTGGAATCAAAGCCAGCTGCCCACGGCGGGGTCTCTCGCTCCGCTGCCGTCCCAGAGCTGCAGCCGAGCGCTCCCAGGGCCAGCACCGGGCTCTGCCCCTCAGCCGAGCGCTCCCAGGGCCAGCACCGGGCTCTGCCCCTCAGCCGAGCGCTCCCCGGGCCAGCACCGGGCTCTGCCCCTCAGCCGAGCGCTCCCCGGGCCAGCACCGGGCTCTGCCCCTCAGCCGAGCGCTCCCCGGGCCAGCACCGGGCTCTGCCCCTCAGCCGAGCGCTCCCAGGGCCAGCACCGGGCTCTGCCCCCACGGCCGCCCCGAGCGCCGCGTCCACGCTGCCCATTTCATGCTCAGCTGGCACCGCAGAGAGAGCCGTGGTGTTCGTGCCGCTGCCGCTCGCTCTCTCATCGGAAAGGTCCCGCGGGACGAGCCGTGGAGTTCAGCGGGAGCCAAGAGAAACAGGGAGGCAGGGAATGCAGGCAGGGATTGTGCTCGGCGCGGCACACGAGCGGCTGCACAGCCCGAGAGCGGAGCAAAGCAATGACAGCAGCTTGCCAGCTGACATGTCCGATTGCCAGCACAGTCCAGGGAAGGGTTCCTCATGTCCCTGCTTTCCCGCTGCTGCCAGCCGGCTCCGGGCTGAAGCTCCATGAAATCCCCCGGCAGCCCCCGGCGCTGCAGGCTGGGATCAGGGCGGGATGCGCGCCCGGCGCCGGGCACGGCGGGGCTCTGTTCGCTGCTCGGTGCCCACACTAAACAAGCGTTTAATGGTGAAAAGTTTGCTGTCAAAGCCTTCCCTGGCCAGTGAACAGCCCGAACACGTCTGTGTGTCCCAGGGGTCTGTGTGTGACACGGAGTGGATGAGACTCATCTGCAACATCCAATATTGCAGATCATTATTCACTGGCTGGGTTTTATCATTCAGCACCTGAGACCTGATCAGCACTAAGAGGGAGGTCACCCCCTTCCCCACAGACCCAAAAATTTGGGTTCAATGTGGGTGTCAGTTTTTAAATTTGAGTGGTAATTTAACTGAGTGATTATTCCAATGAACACCACACCATGTGCTACTGCTACTGCAATTCCACAGCACTTCTGCCAGCCCAGAATATCCAAGTTTAGTCCTTTCTATGCAGAAAGAGGCATTTTGGGAATCACTGGCCATGGAAGTGGCTCTATCCCAGCCAGCCCACCCCTGCCTGGTGATGATTTCACCACCAAAGGGAGAAAATGCCATTAGCTCCCTCTTCTCTATGAACTCCAGGGTAATATGGAAATACTAAGATCTGACACTTCCCCAGCACAACCTCGTGCTTTTATTATGTTTGGTCACAGAGGTTCCTTGTCAAATTCAAGTGTGATTTTGCAGTCCAAGTCAGGGAAGCTGTAGAACAAAGTCAGTTCTCATAAGCTGCAGGTCTCTGTCAGAGCCTTCATCTTCCACAAGCCATGAAAAGCTTTTACCCTGAGTATGTCAGAAGTCAGTCCGGTGTTTCACTTATTATTTTACTGTAGATGACGCTCTGTTTGAAGGCCACTCTGCTTGAGACTGTCAGTGTCAGAGATGGGCTGGGCAGCCCAAAAATGCCAGGGAATGATGACCTCAAAGTTCATGTTTTAAATCTGCAGAGAACAGATTTTCCAAGTCTCTTGCCCACTTGCCAGATTTATTTCTCTACCATCGCAGAGGGAGGGGACAGAGAGTTCTGCCCATTCCAGCCCTGATACCTCTGCTCCCACCCATGGGCAGTTCTCTCAATTTTCCCCATTTGTTGCCTACACTGACAAAAACTTCAATCTATTTTATGTATCCCTTGTCCATATCCTACATGATAACACAAACACCCTCGAGGCCTAAAAAGCATCTTCATGTGGCTGTAAAGACAATTAATCAGCTTTTCTTCCTCAAAAATGTTGAGTGTAGCACAGCACAGTACAAGAACATACACTTTCAGCACAGGAACATACATTTTTAGGGCAGTAAAACGTTTTTTTTATGATAGGAACATAAACCTTTCAAGCCTTCTTCATCAGCTGATAGTGATTTCCCCCTCTTCAAAGTTTCTCTTTGTTCTTTCAGCTCTGAAAATACCCTTGAGAATTTTTAATGCTCAATGCAAGCTGTTTAAAGTATTGAAAATTAGCACTGTTAGAAAGAAACTCTATTTCTTTCCTAACCAAGGCCCTATTTCTACCAAACCTTGGAAATTTCCTGTTCACTATACTGTCAAGAAGGCCTTTAACTGTTACACCAGAAAACCTACCAAAAGGTGCCACTGGTTGCTGTATTTTCAGGTATGACAAGCTGGGAAAATTTATGAGATGGCTTCTCATATCTCCAAATAAATGAGACTGTGGGGTGCTGCAGCACGAAGAAATGAACATTTAGGGAATGTTTATGAAGGAAACCAGTGCCTATAAATTTCACAGCCTGGGCCATCCCTGGAGCAGCCTTATTTAGTGCAAACAGGGTATAATCAGCAAGAACGAGCCTTCCATGTGCTGCTCTCTCCTCAGGGTCCCTCAGCCCATCTGATTCCCAATCCCCTCCTGCACCTGGTTGTTTCTGATAAATTTAGAAAGCAATTCCTGACACATCACTAAGTGCAGCCTGGCCTGTCATGGACAAAGGGATTATAGAAAGTGACAATGAAGAAGATCTTTTCTGAGGATGGAAACATATTTGCTGAGGCCAGAAGCATCCTGAAATGACCTGTAAGAGGCAAGAGAGGGATGTCTGGGCATGATCCCTACCACACATTATCATAGAATCATTAAGGTTAGAAAAGACCTCTGAGACATCAAGTGCAACCTTTGAGTGAAGAATCAGCATTTATGGTTTATAAACACATGGAGCTGAAAAGGGTCTTACCAGTGTAAGACCAGCCTCATCACAAATTTTGCTCCTTCTGATAAACAAGTTCTGGTACTTGATCACATAATTCCTACCACAGAGCTGATTCCTTTCTGAGTGGGAAAAAACCCACCAGCAAATAACCAAGATATTCTCATTCCCTCTACTGACAAATCACATTTTAACCAGCCACGAAATGAAGTATTCTCTAAATTAATTTGAGTTCATTAACTGAAATCATGGCTCTCATCCTCACAAACAACATCCAGTTCTCAATGGCACAGGCAGATCAGAAGCCTGGTTGAATTTCCAACTCTGAAATAGTTTCTTTTTGATCTCCTTGGTGCTGTGGGTATTTATGGACTCGGGGATGAGCTGGGGCAGTTTGGGAGTGCACACAACGTGCTTTACACCCCACCAGGTTGATGTCTCCAGTGTGAAGTTCTCTAGAGGAACAAAGAAAATTTTCCTTGAATTTGCCTCAACTCTTTCCCAGAGAAATCACCACCAAATCCACAAGTTTCCCAGGAACCCAAGTCCAGTGGCTGTGTTGGACCAGAGAGGATCACCCAGGAGTCACACTGTGTATCTTGCCAGAGACAAACCCTTGCCAGCACCTACAGCACCCCCAGCACCAGGCACTTGCTGTCCCCTCGCCCCACAGAGCTGAATTGAGCAGGTAACTAAAAATTCCTTCTGGCTGCAAAGCAACCTCTGCTTCTAATATAAATTCTCACCAAACTGCCAGTCTACCACTGCAGAAGCAGCAAACCCAGGCTGTCTCCAGAGGAAACCACCTTCAGTCACTGGCTGGTGGACCCTGGTGGCTGCAATGCCAGACACGTGGAAAAGGCCCCGGATACTCCCAGCACACGTGGCCACCTCCCGTGTCAGTCCTTCCCCCACAGCCATGCCCCCAAAGGGCAGAGCAAATGCCTCCCACACCCCTGCTCAAAGCAAAGCTCACTCAGCTAATGATGGGTTACAGCCACACTTGGCATGGCTGGAACACAGGAACTTCAGGCTCTGGTAGGGCTCTGGCACGGCTGGTAATTTAAAAAAGAATAAAAATGCCCCTGACCTCCCAGCTCTCCACAAAATACACGTTTTTTGAAGTCCTGAGCCAAATCCGGAGCATTTCAAACCCTCTGAATGGCTCCAGTTTAATTTGTTGTTGTTTGGGTCTGTGTTCATTAACACATGTAAATAAAGGCAGCTGGCGTTACCTCTCTCTATTTCCATTTCACACCCTATTAAAGCCTGGTTTCACAATTAATTGAAAGCAAAAGGAGATTATTCAGAAATGAATCCTCTCTGGCAGGTCTAGTCAAAACCTGGGGAGACCCAGCCCCCCTCCTGGCAGCATCCAGAATCCAGCATCTTGGATACCACACAATGACACCAAAACAGTGCTGGCAAGGAAATCAAACCCCGCACGTTGCACATTCCTCAGCACAGCAGAGAGGAGGATTCTTCTGTCCTCCTGGCAGGAAAACTGCATTTGTTCATGTGCAGGATTTAAGAGATCAAAGTTCCAATGAAGACAGACAATGAAGAAATGCTTCTCCTGCACCCAAACTATCCAAAAACAGGCCCCAAAGAACAGCCCAGCCATGTTCAAACACCCCCAGCTCGGTGCAGGAGGGATTTGCCTCAGTGTGGAGTCAGGACTGTAGCTCATGAGCCATGAAAGCACAGCAGTAACAACTGGATATAAACACCTGACAACCTCTGGACATGCTCTGAACCCCAAAAACTCATTTATGACACATGTATAAATTGTATAAAGTCACCCCATGACCACAGAAATCTCCTCCTTGGACTGCCTCACTGTTTCTCCTGCCCTTTTCTACACCCCAGGCCATCGCCACGCCCAAGAAATCCCAAGCAATCATCCAGATGAGAACTTTGAAGACTGGAAGTTCACAATGCTAGAATTTTATCAAAACCACCTCCACCAAATCATAAAATCATCAAATCCCAGAGTAGTTTGGCTGGAAGGGAACTACTACAACCTCATTCCACACCTGCTACTATGCCAGGTTGGTCCAAGCACCGTCCAACCACTTGAACACTTCCAGGGATGGGGCAGCCACAGCTGCTCTGGGCAGAAATGCAACTGTTTGGAACCAGATGCAGGCAGGAGACCGCTGCTGTGCTGTACTTGCAGAGCAGGGCAATCCTGAGAGCCCTGTGCACACTAGATGGCATTGCACTACAAACTGTGGCAGGATCCTGGGTCCTGAACAGCAGCAGAATCTTCCTCCTGCTCCTGGAGCCCCGCGTCTTCATGAGAGCAAAGCCCAGCCCAACCGGGTGAGTATTTACAGGGCCAAGACAATGGAGACGGCTCTGAAGAGGAACCAGCACTTGGCAGCTTCGGGGTAAAACAAAGAGGCAATTAAATTAAAGGACCTGCCTGATTTATTAATTTATTTAAAAGAGAAGTGGCCTTGCCACAAAACAAAGCATCCTTTCTTTCAGTGTGTCCCCCTGGACCAAGCAGGAGTCTTCCCTCGGCTGTTGCCAATCGATGTGCACAGACACAGCGTTCCCCGTCAGCCTAAGAGGGGACCATAATTTATATTTATTTGGCTCATTCAAGAACCACTTACACAGAAAAGCCACAGGAATGCACCAGGAATGAGGTTTTCTACAGTGTTTGTCCATCATTTTTTCACAGGTTGAGTTTATGTGCTGGTGACACAGATAAGGATATAAACCACTCAAATCCATAACACGTTGTTTAAGCCTATTGAGAAATGCATTCATCCACAGTCAAAAAAAAATAAGACTAAGGCAATGAATATAACTTTTTATACAGCTCTATAAGATGCATACAGTTTTTATCTTCCTGCATTTCATAAAAATGCTGACTGTCAAGGAAAGTGCATTAAAATCAGAGTTAGTTATGACTGTCTTTTTTTCTCTGAGCTACAAAATCCATTACATTCTGTGGGAGGCCAGTGACAGTTTTACTCATAGTCTACTTTTCCATTTGCTGGAAACAAGCACATTATTCCTCTGAGGGAACTGAAAATTGATACAGCCCTGTCATTCCAAGCTATTAGTCTCTTACTCACTTCTTCTGTTTTCTCCCCCACTAAATCAATACTAACTTTTTTTTTCCATGCTGATAAGAATCAAAGTCACTGGAAAAAATGCCTTATATACCTGACATAGCAGCAGGAGTGCCAAGGGAGAAGAAAAAACAACAGAGAACCCCCAGCAACAGTAATTTTGATGGAGGGGAGAGTGCTGTTGCAATGAGCAGCTTAACTGGCTTAAGGGAGTCATTGATCCTGTCTCACTGTCACATTTTCTAAGCACCTTTTCTACTCAGAGTGCAGATACATTTATGCTGTGATTTCTCAGCCTCCTGCCATCCACAGAGAGGTATCTGTGTGATCTGAACTGTGCTGTGCTGAGTAAGATTTGGGATTTTTCAGGTACCGAGAAGCAGGGCCAAGAACAGAACTCCCGGAGCACAGGCCAGAAACACAACTTACCAAAGCACACGAGGGGAAAACAAACGTGCCCTGGAGAGCCTGGGGGCAGGAGCCTGCTTGTACCACGTGTGGAGGTGCAGGATGTGAACAAAGCTGAATTCCCATCAGGAAGTGCACTCCTGGCTCTCCTGGGAGCAGTTCTGCTGGAGCACAGCCCCACCAGACCCTTTCCACAAGCAGGGCCCGGTGCTGGGCGAGGAAGGCTGGAGGAAGCAACACCAGCATTCCTGACTCCGAAGGCGGGACACCCTCCCCTCCCAGCTTCAAACACCCCCAGCTCGGTGCAGGAGGGATTTGCCTCAGTGTGGAGTCAGGACTGTAGCTCATGAGCCATGAAAGCACAGCAGTAACAACCGGATATAAACACCTGACAACCTCTGGACATGCTCTGAACCCCAAAAACTCATTTATGACACATGTATAAATTGTATAAAGTCACCCCATGACCACAGAAATCTCCTCCTTGGACTGCCTCACTGTTTCTCCTGCCCTTTTCTACACCCCAGGCCATCCCCATGCCCAAGAAATCCCAAACAAGCATCCAGATGAGAACTTCGAAGGCTGGAAGTTCACAATGCTAAATTTTTATCAAAACAATCTCTACCAAGTCATAAAATCATCAAATCCCAGAGTGGTTTGGGCTGGAAAGGAACTTAAATCCCATCTCATTCCACACCTTCCACTGTCCCAGGTGGCTCCAAGCACTGTCCAACCACTTGGACACTTCCAGAGATGTGTAAAGTCCAGAACCTCTCTGGGAAATGACAACAAAACATGCTTTTTCAAATGATGAAGTAGGGTCTGTAAATAAGAATAAATAATGCTGGCCCAGCTTGCACAGGTTTATCTTTGCAGAGCGTGCACGGTCTCCAAAAGCCTTGTCCATCAAAAATGAACGTCCCTGGCAGCCTGCAGCGGCCGACACCAAAAGCTGACACATCCCACCCACACCTGTCTGAGCAGGAACTTGCAGGGCAAGGCTGAGACGGGGGGGGAGATCGGTGTCACCACAATCACGGCTGGGAACTCCTTCCCCACGACAAACATCGTTTATTATCCGGCTCAACACCAACTTCTCTTGCTGACAAGAGGAGCAGCAAATGAAGGAAAATCATCTCCCCTTACCTGGCAGGAGGAAGTGATAAAAGCGGAGGGGAAACTTATTTCATTTCCTCCCATGACTCCACAAGTGGGAAAGGTCAACAGCCACAGGTGTGGACAAACCAGGCTGTGTGAAAGCCAGCACTGCTGGCACTGAGGCTGTGCCTACATCCCCTTGGCATGAAGCAAAGGCCAGGCTGTGACCAAACTGACTCCTGGATGCACTTTGAGAGAACACAGCCACAGCAAGAGGTCTTCTCAAGAAAGCCCTTCAGCTTCCCACTCTGCCAGACCTGAGCTGGGGAAAGGTGAAAGCAGGATTTTGTGTGTCCATGCATGAGAAATACTTCAAACCTTCACATCTCCAATCTGCCCCACCCGGCTTTTTTACCCAAAGAAATGGGCAGTCCTTGTCCCACAGCTGGGACAAAGCTGACAGATGTTTTATAACCCGCTTACATTTCTGTACAACTTGAGCAAGTGCTAAACACGGAACTGACTCGATGGAAGCACTTCCCTCAGCTGAGGATCTTGGGGGGCTGGAAAATGAGCAGGGGAGCTGCATGGCCAAACCGATTTTCTAAAACAAAAGCTTTTCTAGGAGTAGAACCCAAAACTTCCCCTCTTAGCTGAACGTTGCATAAAAACTCCAGCCAGACTAAAAGTACCTGGCATTAACAGGAAACTCACAGCTCTGGGCTTTACTGCATCTCCCCATCTCTTCCCGTGCACAAACATATCCACACACGTGGTCCTGTCTCCTGCTGCTCACAAACCCCCACAGCTCCAGCACACCTGCCCATGTCACACCTCACCAGCAGCTGTGCTGGGCAACAAGGACAAGCAGTGCCCAGCACAACTTCTCCAACTGCTCTTCCTTTGAAGAAAGGGGTGTCCCAGGGAACCTGCAGGCTTTGGGCAATATTCAACTCACACAAGCAATACAAAATTCAAAATGTAGCTGACAAGAAATTCAGGTGTAGTGGGTCTAAGAGCTAAATATTTTCTGCGTATTGAAAAAAAAATTACCATACACTGCAGGTGTTTACCTGCTCTGCAAAGTAAATATTGCCCAGATTAAAGAGAAGCATTTATACAAGGTGCAGAACAAGCATAAATCAGTTACAACAAGGCACCATAACCTCTCTCACACACACACGATGTTTTAATATGAGATTTTAGGTTAATCAGAAAATCCCAGAGTTGTTTTGGTTGGAAGGGATCTTAAAGCTCATCTCATTCCACCTTCCACCAGCCCAGGTTGCCCCATCCCACCTGTAATCAATCCTACAGCTACAGGACACGGACAAATTCGGGTGGGAAGGAACTGAGTGTGTTTGTGATGAAAACGTCCAATGACATTTCCAGGAGTTAAATGATTTAAAGAAACTACCCTGGACCCATGAAGGAAGTTCTCCAGAGCACAAGCTGGTGATTATTCACACTCACAGCCATTTCTGTGTGCTCAGCAGTGACGGGGATGGGGGAGAAGAGGAGGAAGAGAAAGGACAGAGACAAGGCCTGTTTCTGCCACATCCTGGGAAACTTCCAGGATTCTGACAGAGGAAACAGGATTAATGTCTTTATCATCAGTATTGACAGTCTTCCAGCCAAAACAGAGATGCCCAAACCTTGGCAGAGGTCCAAACAGGCACCAATACAAGACCT
Source organism: Oreocharis arfaki (assembly GCA_013398015.1). NCBI lineage: Eukaryota > Metazoa > Chordata > Aves > Passeriformes > Paramythiidae > Oreocharis > Oreocharis arfaki. The sequence goes on from VZRR01011915.1 coordinate 103,830, forward strand.
AAAATGAGTGATTTGGTTTAGTTTTATCTCAACCCAGCTAAGGAGGAAAATCTCTAAGAAGATACAGAAACTTAGACGTTTCATCTGAGGCTCCTAAGACTCAGGAATTCCATAATGGTTGATGTATAAGGCTCCAGCCTCCCTAATTGTGGCAAAAGGCACTTCCCAGCAAACACAAAGCTGCTCTAACTCAGGCATTAAGAATAAAACAATTGACACCACTGATTTTCAATTCTGAAAAGAAATTTGTTTGAGAAAGAGACTGAAATGATCACATTGAAATCTCAGGTCTTAAGCAATTATGGCAGAAACTCAAGTTTCTTTAAACAAACAAGTTTCCTCACTCTGGTTGAGAAAGCCTTGAGGACACTTGTATACTGAAGGGATTGCACAGAAAGATCCCTAAGGAAAAGTGAGACTTATTTTGAAATTTTTAATCCCCACAATTTTTTACCTCATTTTATAACTCCGTTATATTCTTTCTTAGAGACATTACAGTGGAAAAACTGCATTCTATTGTCAGTGGTTGGTCCTGATGATCTGGGAGGTCTTTCCAACCTCAGGGACTCTGTGTCAGTCCAGGGACATCAAACTCCCGACACCGCACTGAAAAGCATCCCATGCTCTGAAATATCAATTGTAACCTTCTGACTACCAAAACGTGACAGCAGTGAGGATTTTAGAGCTTTTCTGGTCAGTCACAAGATGCCAAAGTTGGATTCCTGCAAATCTTGCCTAGAAGTGAAGCTCTTAGTTCACTAAATAAGCCCTAGTCAGGACTCACAGCCAGACAGCGGGGTACAACACACAATCCTCTGGAGTAAGGAGAGAAGGGCCAGGAAAATCAGACCCTCCTAAAGCCAGAACACTGTGCCTGCCATCCAACCTCCCACATCCCCTGACACTCCGCACCGTGAGCACTTCATCAGCACTGGCTTTTTTCCAGGGGTTACACGTAAATGTACAGCAAGCCCACAGACAGGAAAACATGAAGCTGTATTTTCCAGAACACAAGCACACACAGGAATTACCCCGTTACTTGCCTGTCACAGGTTATTTATGTCCTGTGCAAAAGCACTATATGCTGTATGGATCCAAAATCTCAGGGAAGGAAGAAAAATGTTTCACAGATAAAAAAATGCAGCTTCTGTACGTTGACTCAGTGAAGGGCAGCAAGAACAGCACAACAAAATGCCTGAAATTCACAGTATTAAAGAAATTATCTTGGAAACCTTGAATAAATAGGATGAGCTTTAATTTTGTGAAGTAGTTTGTAAATAGTGTCTTGGTTTCTTGATCCATGTGTCCAGAGGATGGACTTGAAGAGTTACAGGATTAACTGCATAAAGGGTCACAGGCAGATCTGTAACTCTGTCTTCATTTTTAATTTTAAAAATTCTCTATTAAATGCCAAAATGCCAGAGGCAGGAGATAAAATAGAAGAGATGTGAAAAGAGTATTTTCACCTTTAAATTTCCCAGATGAAAGTTCAGGGAAGGTGGGTTGTGAACAACTCGGGTTACACTGGAAACAGGCTCATGTCCTGGGAACCACCCAAGAGCTTCTCATTGGAATTGGAATTGGGCTTTTGGTTTTGAAACACTGAATTCACTCCCCAAAGGGGTTGGTGTAACCCTGCCCCTGTGCAATGCACTCTTTGGAGGCTCTTGTTCTCCACAGAGAGGCATCACCCTGCAGCCCTGCCCTGGTCCCAGTTTCTGCACATTCCAAGAGAAAAGGGTCTGTGGGACTCAATTCTCGACAGTGTTTAAACACACAAGCACGAGGACGAGTCATGGCACAACCCAACATGGGACAGCAGCCTGGGCTCACCTGGGCTGGCACTGCTGGCACAGTGAGTGTGACTCATTAACCCACGGATGCTCATTAACCCAAGTTAAAGGGAGCCCTTCAACCACCAGGCAAGGGAATCAGAGGTCCCAGTGACAAATCTAGGACCTCACAGAGGACAGCTCTGCTTCACACACCAGGACAGACCCAGGAGCTGGATCCCTGGGGGTCCCTTCCAGCTCAGGGTATTCTGTGATTCTATGGAAAAACAGAACCTTTCCAGAGCAAGCTCCCAAGCTGCTCCATATGATGGACAAATGAAACACGTAAACACGTATTTTGCTTTCTAATATTGATATTTCAATTAAGCTTTGTACTAATAACTTGGTACTTTCTGAGAGAAAATAATGAAATAATGAATTACCAACAGTTCCGTGTAAAATAAACATTCCCCTACAGCAAACACTGATACAATAACTTGTCTAAATGAGCACACAAAGGATGTAAAATGCTCCAGCCCTTCCCACAGCTCAAACCACCTTCAGCCATGGGGCCAAGCACATTTAAGTGTGAACAAACTGCTGCGGAATCCTGGAGCACACACACAGAGCCTACAAACCTCACACCACAGGGACGTGCTGTCATCCACATTCGTTTTTAATTCTGCAGGCAATTCTGCAGTAACAACTTCTTGTTACTGCTGCAGACACAGTTTGGTTTCCAGGGGCTGTTTTGTCCTTACTCGGATCATCACAACTTGCAAGACACAGACACTCATAATCCTAACAGAAAACACATCATCCACACCTTAATTGTTTTTATAACAGGGAAATAAGCCATTCATCCATAGGATGCACCACAAAGAATTATAAGAGCACGTGGGTTTTTTTTTGTTAAAAATCCAAGTCTTCTCTCTCCCCTGGGTTATCTTAAAATCATAAATGGTAAATTTGGAACATTATTTTCCAGACTCTCTGAGTGAATTGATTGATGGCCAAAGTTCTGCATCCTTGTGACACTGGATAGGCCTGAAAAGTTCAAGTCAGCTGGGAGAGGAAAGCAGGGCTCCAGGAGCAAACCCTCCCTGTGCCTCTGCTCAGCACCGGCCCAGCAGCTCTGCAGGATCCTCTGCTGCCTTTGAGCTCCACTCAGCGGAACGTAGCTGGAAACTGAGGGATGCAGGGAGGCTTAAAAGAGTTCAAAGGGATGAGGGACCAGGGGAAATAAAGCCCAACACAGCTGCCCAGGGTGTATTCAAAGTGCCCATCAGAGCTCAGCGTTCCTGCTAAAACCCATCAATAATTCAAAGAGCACCAGCCTCAGAACTCGCTCCTCCGCAAACAGCTTCCGAACCCAATCCAGCTTTTATTTAACTTGAAAGCAAATGGCAAAGCACAACACAGACTCAAACCTTGAGCCAGGGGACTCCGAACCAGCTCTGATGCTTCTCAAGTCTCACACCTTTTATTAAGCCTCAGTAACCCTGAGCTCCCCTCACCTCAGCAAGGCAGCACCCTTGCCCTGAGGTGACATTCCCTCCCTTCCATGCAAATCCTTTCTGCCCCAAGGCTCCCCGTGGGTCCCCTGCCCATTCCAGCACTGCTACACCTACAATTATTGCAGGACTTCAGATGAAGAATTGCAGAGAACTGCAGACTGCAGATGAAGAATTATTAAATAATTTAGCAACATTGCAAAGTGAATTCCTGGGCTCAAGCTGTAAAAATAACAGAAGATGTTTTGATTTTTGAACTACTTCAAGCAGATGAATGGGAACCTGGTCCAAAATCAGTTCTTTTAAGGGCTGAATGTTTTGACATGTCATATTTGCAATAAATAAGGTTCACACCGAAACACCACGCAGAGCAACTACACAGCTGCACCCAAGGTAAATCAGAGCAATTTCTGTTGGGATCTAAACCAGGCAATGGCACCTCCCCAAGAAGTGCATTTTTCTAGTCAGTTTGGTTCATAACCATATTTATAAGTTTCATCAGTTTTCCAATAGAACAGAATGGATTTTAAGGCCTGTTCAAGGATTCTGGACATACATAACATATATGGCACTACGGATTTTTATTTCCAGCTCGTGTAATACAGGATTTGTGGGTGTCTATTAAGGAACCATCTTCTCTCCAAATTACTACTTACCTAATTCTGAGTGTGATGTTGCCAAAAGCTCACTCTGCAGTCAAGAGTTGTCAGTTCTGACTGCAACTCCCAAAACAAGCCCTGAGCCTCCAAAAAACATCTGATGGAGCCTCAAACATCTCTGTGCAGATCTAAACAAGTTTCTCGTAAGAGGTCCTTCTGGGAAATGAACTGTTTGAAAGGAAGAAATTCAGGATGGTGGTAGGCAATGTCTTGCACCTTAAAAATATGTCCCAGAGCAAGTTTTTATTAATACTTCTTTTACTCATCTGGTAGGGTGGAAAGAAGAATTGTTGAGTAGAATCAAAGTTTGTTCACTTAGTTTTAAGAGACAAAAGAAGTTAAACTTAGGGGAGGGAGTCTGGAAGAGGCAGTACGAGAATCCATGGTTCTCCAGGTAAGTATTTGATTTTCAAAGCCCACAGCCACACATCCACATGTAATGGAAGCATTCCCTTTCCCTTTGATGCTTCTTTGCCACGAGAACAGCAGCCTGAGTTTGCAGGTTCTGCTGAGAAAGTGGCCAGAAATGACAAGCCAGAGGAAGTAACTGATACCTTTGGAGTTGTGAGTCAAGATCAAAGAGCTCTCTGGTCTGGATGCTCAGGAGAGCCGAGGGTCAGTGCCTTGCCTGCAGGACAGGGAAGCAGGAGCCTCCACCTTCTGCTCACACCCCACAGCAAGGGAGAAAATAACAAACCCATCAAAGCCCACAACCTTCTCCAAATGCCTTCCAGACACCCAGCAGTCTGTGTGGGAGGAGTGTGTGCCTGTGTGCCTGTTCATCTTCTGAAAAAGAGAAATCTGCCTGAATCCAGACCCTTGAGAATGTTTATGTTCACAGGAAATCTTCTGCCCAAATCTCTCTGCTGCAAGTAAAACAAACAAAAGTGTGGTCTCAGCTCAGCAGATCCAGAAACACCCTCTGTGACCCCTGTGCAGCTGCACATCCAGAGCCCTGGCACGGGACAGCGAACGCTTCCAGAGGGAGCATCCAAACAGCAGCAGCCCAAGGGCTCCCCCTCCCCACGGGACAGGCAAGGACAGGCTGGTCCTGGGCACTCCAACAGCTCACCCCTGACTTTATACTGAGACAACAACCTTGAGCTCATCACGCCACAGTGAGACACTGTGGCTCTCAGTGAAGCAGTGCTGATGTTCCAAGACTGGAAATTACCTGGAAACCAGATCCTGGAAGCACCACGAGGAAATGGTCACAAGGACACAGAGCACACCTGGAGACAGAGCTGCAGCAGGTCTGGTGTGCTCAAACCTTTGGCAGAAAGATGTCAAAGCCAAGACAGTCCACAAATGTTGGAGGATCAAGTTATATCCTAGACCCAGAACTACAGAATGCCAGGATGGTTTGGCCTGAAAGGGATGTCCAACCCTAAAGCCCATCCAGTGCCACCCCTGCCATGGAACGGACACCTCCCACTGCCCCAGGCTGTTCCAAGCCCCAGTGTCCATCCTGGCCTTGGGCACTGCCAGGGATCCAAGGGCAGCCAGAGCTTCTCTGGGCACCCTGTGCCAGGGTCTCCCCATCCTCCCAGGGAAGAATTTCTCCCAACATCCCATCCTTCCCTCTGTCAGTTATCCCAGCCCTGCTCCTTCGGCAGGGAATGAATGAACACATTCCTGGGGCGGGGCAGGGCAGGGCACACACCCCAGGGAAAGCTGAGCTGATGAATGAACATTTAACACCCCCAGCCTGCCTTGCTGCCCCCGAGCTGCCAATGCTGTCATCAACCCTCCGAACTCTGGCACCTGAGCAGGGTCTGAACAAAGTGCCCTTTCTGTAGGCAGGCACAGCTTAAACAGGATGCGAATGTTCCCACAGAAGTTTGGTTTCACAGCTCATCCATCCTCTGGCTTGCCAAACCTCCACGGGAGGGGAAACACAGAGCCCTGCTCCTGTAAACCTCAGGGATCACATCTACAAGGCAGTTATTAAATCACTGCAGCCTGGCATGCTGGCAGATCCATGAGCCCAGCATTACCCTGCATTCTAACATCGTTCCTGAGAACAGGATGGCTGCCTACAGACAGATTTAATCTCCCTTCAAACACTACCGAAACAGGGATTATTTTTCTGGAGCCCACAGAATCTTTTAACGTTTTTAACATATTTTAATTATATGAATAATACAGCTTTCCCTTTTTTTCAGGTCATTAAACTGCAGGGAAGAAAAATTTTCCAACACAACTCAATTCCAGCGACTAATTAAACCAATTTTAACACTTTTCTGCAACATGTTGGTAAAGATGATTTATGAGGCTGGCAAACAGCAGGAGGTCAACGTCAAAATAACAGCTGGGCTTATTACAGCCACTTGGAGATTTACCCATGCCATCAAACAGCCACCATGAACCAAAACCTTACAATTCCACAGACAAGCTTGCTGCATTTCCAGTGGTAAATGCTGGGGAAGGGAAAATAAGCTGGATTCCTGCAGGAGGTCTCTGTTTTCTGTCCCAAATGGGTCTGTTCTCCTGTGGAGATACGGATTATTCCCTATACACTCATAAAAACATCCAAAAGGAAAAGAAGGTAAAAAAGCTCCAAAAATACCTGTTGTACTGATCAACAGGTTAAAATCTCATTTGTTTGTGGGTTCTAGCCCACCCTTCCTGGGTACAGCTTCAAGAGCATCTTTTCAAAATAAAGAACATAGAGGGAATCAGACAGAGCTGATCAAGATAAATAAATCCAGAGAAACACAGAGTGCCTGTGAGAGGCCATTCCATGAGTAGCCAGCTGAGCAATGCCAGCCAAACTGCCTCTTCCTTCATAAAAAAAGAGCACGTATTGATTTCAGAGCAGTCAGTCACAGGGAGCAAAGTGTGTAAAACACCTTCAGGACGATTTAGCAGTAAATCCACACGGGAACACCAGCCTGGATCTCCCTCCTGCCCTGCGGAGCAGTTGAAGTTATCCTTCCATGACAGAAGCCACTCTGGATTTCTTCCCATTTCACCAGGGGAAAAGAACAGGCAACCTGGAATTTCACAGGTGTGATCTCGTTCCAGGGAAGAATTTTTCTGAGGAGCTTGTGGCAAGCTGGAAGCCAGACCAGGAAATAACAGAATCCAAAAACTGAGGTGAACTTACTCGAATATTTTCCTAACTCCTTTGGCAGCAAAAACCTTGGCCCAGAGACTCCAAATTTTCAAAATTTGTTGATCTTGGCAGGAGGCTGTGCCAATTTTCAGGGAGTTGTGGCTGGAATTATTAAGTTAATAGAGGCAGTTTCCACCTACACTCCGAACAGTTTTTATATACCCACGTCCTTAAAACAGCCCTTGCAACATCCCCACCAGCACTGTGGAAGGAAAGAAATCACATGGAAAAGACAGGGAATGGGAGGGGAAGTCCTCGGTTTGGAGAAGGGGAAGAAACCAGAATCCAGCCAGGTAATTCTGGGAGGAGACTAACAGCATCCAAAGATGAAGGACTGAAAAGGGGCCCCTCTTCACACATCATCTGGGTCTGTATCTCGCTCAAATATTCACAAAGACAAAGGAAAACACAGTAAAATTGTCTTTCAAAGCCCCAACACACACTACAATTCAGGCCAATTTTTATGCTTTTTACTAAGAACTTGCATCTTTTAGAGGGACTGAGGCAGGGAACTGCTGGTTTATGTTTTGCCTTTAAAAATCAACATTTTTCCCTTCTTAAACACTTCACAAAGTGAGTGGGATAAATGATATTGCAGCCTGGAGCTACTCCTGCTGCTCCTGACTGCCATGCACGGAAAGCATCGTACCCACAGAAGAGCTGGGGACAAACAAACCCTCCTGCACCGCAGGCACTGAGCAGGCTTGGGATCAGATCCCTGACGGAGAGATCCAAGCTGGGCTGTCCCGCCTCAGGCAGACACAGAGCAGGGAGCATCCCCATCCCTGTTGTTTCCAGCTCATCCACAAGACTCCTTTCAGCTGTGGCACCTGAAACTGCCCCAGTTAACCCCAGCCAAGGGCATCTGCCCAGGCTTTACCAGTTTCGTTTCCTTTGCAATCCATCTTAGGAAAAAAAAATAACAGAGACTCCTTCACAAGCACATTCCCCCCGTGCTCCCCCTTCCCTGGAATATCATTAAATAAAAGAAAAAAAAAGGCAAACCAAAAGAAGATGACCCCAAAAAGGATCTTCTCAGCGGGCTTTGCTGACAACAGGCACAGGAGAACTGAGCTGCTCTTTGCAATGTTCCGGACTCCCAAGGCATGACAGGAACATCCAATCCCAGGGGCAGAGCCCAGCTGCTGCTGGAGGCAGCCCATCAGCTTGGCTGGAGCGCTGCAGAGGCATTCCCACAGCACACAATTCCTGACAGGAATTCCTAGCAGCTGATGCCTGCGCAGGCGGAAGTGATTCTGCCTCAAATACTTCCTTTACCACTGATAACACAATTCCTGTCATTGCCCTGCCAAGGCTGTGCTGATAAGGAGAGGATCTGCAACCCAGCCCTGCTCCCACAGGGATTTATTTTTAGAAGTCAGATACAGCAAGGCAAACACAGATTGTGCTGTTTGAAGGGATAATTCTGTGTCAAATGCAAGATGCTGAAGTGATATGAATGTGCATTACAGCACTTTCCTTGAGCAAATGGCTTTTGAGAGAGCAAAGAATATTATCTGGGAAGCATGGAGCTGATCAGCTCTCCCTATTCCATTACCAAAACCTATTCAGCTGAAGATAATGTCGTAATTCTTTCTAGTGAAGAATAGAGTATTTATTCCTGGCAGGAAGGAGACATTTAAGGAATTCCTAATCCCTGTTCCTCCTGTTTATATTAATGGCATACAGCACTAAGTGAAACCATATTTCATAGAATCACAGAACATCCTGGGTTGGGAGAGACCACAGGGATCATCCAGTGCCACCCCTGGCCCTGCACAGACACCCCAACAATCCCACCCTGGGCATCCCTGAGAGCAGTGTCCAAACGCTCCTGGAGACCTGGCAGACTTTTTTTAGCATACAGTTATTGAATGACATTAATATCATCTCAAATTATAAAAGAAATTTACCTCTGTCTCAGTCTAGAGTCAGTTCTTAAGGCGAACAAAAGGATATGGGACTCTATCTCACATTTTTAAACTTGGTGAACTTGAAGCTGCCTCAATAGGTCCCACAGAGTTTTGCTGAGTTCTTTTCAGTTATTTATTCATAAATCTGATAGAAAACCAACAGATATAAAACAAAGTTTGCACTTGCGACATGCAAAGTGCTGCTGTTGGCCAGTGTGCATTTTTACTGTTTCACAGGAGTAATTACAGACTCTTCTGCACAACTGCAATTTAACCACTTGGAAATGACCTTCTGTTTGTACAGAGATTTTTCTGCAGACTTACCACCAATGTGTCCAATGAGTGAGAACCAGGGAAAAAGGTTAAAGGGCAGATACCCTGTATTTTATGTAAACTGAGAGGAAGCTAAATTAAGAAAAAGGTAAATTGAGAAGAAACACGGCATCTCCTTGGGAGACAGACCATGAAGAGGTTGAACCACAGTTCTGAACACTGATCCCATGTCAGACTAAAACACATCTATGAGGCAGAACCTGGCTTTCCATTACAAATTAAAAATCAATGATGCAGCCCTTAAAATAAACACACCAATGAACATAAGGTATTTTAGCAAAATGCCAGTGAATTTTGGGCACTGATGCAATCTGTGAGGCTGAACCTGTCGGTACAGCTTTGACATCACTGCCTTTGCCTGGTAACCAGCAATTTCCTGGGATGCCACTCGTGCCTGGCTGGCCAGCCACAGGTATGGGTAAGATCTTGCTGTTGGAAGCAGTGTGGCAGGACATTTCTGAAGAGAAAAAGCCTCCCAAACTGCACCCAGCCTCACTAGCACGGTGCAAGGATAGGAAGAGAACAAATCCCTTTTTACACCTCTCAGCAATTTAATTTAAAACTATCTCATGAGGTGAAATGCCAGGCTATGAATACCTCCTGCACCATGAGACCATATTATAAGTGACATAAACGTTACAAAACAACCTGAAATTCGGCCAGGCTGTTAATAGACAGCATTACACAATTCCTGACACGGACAGATAATACTGTATTTCTCCTATGCAAATTTCTAACAGTGAATAGATTTTGAAAGCAGTTTACACCCACCACCCCTCAGATGCAACTCAGTAATTCTCTATTAGGTGCCAAGCTGTCACTTCCCATCACTCCAGCCCACTGCTATTCTCTGCTCTACCTTGGGAGCACAAAGGAGCCTCCAACTTGATTAAAATGCATGAGCCCCGTGTGAACCTATTTTTAAATCTCCCAACTAATACTGCTGTTGTATTAACAGCTTTCATTTATTTTACCATTAACACTGGTTCTAAGGAAGTGCTGCAATGCTTTATCGTTCTGCATTTCAGCAGCAAAGCTCTTGTTCTCAAAGAGATTTTTCACCACATAAAAAAGTCCTGACACTGTGGGGATTTATGAGAAATCTTGCTTAGGGAAAGGAAGCAATGAGAGGCACAGAGGGCCTGAGTCACCTTATCTAGGCACAAATTTTGCTTTAGGTACACAAATAGCTAAACACGTCGGGTTTTTCAGATGCAGATGTGGTGGAAACAGAACTGACCCCACAACACACACAGAGTCTCAGTTTTGTGGCAGTTCTTCTCATGCTGCCACCAGCCTGTTTTCTTCCTGGTTTCACAGCAGAGACATAGAAAACAGCTCAGGACTGAGATAACCAGTAACAGTTCAATAACCAATACCATTTTTATTTCCTGTGCTACATCCTTCCACAATTTCTGTTTTTCAGGCAGACCTCTGGTTACAGCCTCTGGTCTGGTTGTGCCAGGGGACCACTGAGCAGGAGCAGGGGAAGCTGCAGGAGCAGCAGTGACATCACAAAAAGCAGTGCTAAACCACTCCTGCGTGTGGAACTTCCCACCAGAACGTGCTCCAGGAAAACCTGGAAAGAATGGATCACCTGATTTTGCTTCTGCCTCTCAAAATATAAAAATGAACCCTGCCGGTCTGCCCTGCCTTCCTGAAAACCTCCCAGGAAATGCTTAAACCCACAGAATAATTAATTATTGGTCATCAAAAGGATGTGCCGTGCACAGCTTGTGCTCTCCAGCTGCACATTGTGCTGAACATCCCGGGATGATGGGAGGGAGAACTCAGAGGACCACAGGATGTAAAAACCACACCTGTGTGGACAGAGAGACCTGCTCCAACATAAAACTTCTCTCCAGGATGACTGAAAAACTAGCTGTGTCAAATCAGCAGATTGCCAGGAGACAGAAAGCAGGGGCATGGATCAGTCCCGCTGCTCCTACATGCAGAAAATGAAAATAAACAGTTTTCAGCAGAGTGAGGACTGCTCCTGTTTGCCCATTTCCCAGGGACCCCATGGGGTCCCAGCTCTCTGCGCTCTCTTTCGTGCCCAGTATTTTGTGTCACTGGCTCTGCAGAGCCCACACACCAGAACCAACCCACCCAGCACCACCCTGTGTGAGCAGCAGCAGACCCCAGCCCTGAACAGGACCCAAGCTCCTTCCCAGCTGGAATTTTACAGAGACAGAGAAAAAACCCAGCTGCAAAATTCTGCTTGCAAAAGTGTCAAGTACGGCAGCGTGAAAGGCTGTAAATAATTCACTCAGTATTACAGGAAATGTTTTACAAATGAAAAGGTTGTAACCTCCTTCTGGCTACAAGGCTGGCAGATGCTGGAGGCATTTCTGCTCCTCTAAGTGCAGAACAAAATGTGTCCTGTTTGTGGAAACTCCTGGGACTCAGCCCTCCCTGGAAAATGCTTCTGCCTGTACTCCTGAGGGAGGGATCACAGAGGAACACAGCCTGCATACTTGCAGAAATGCAGCTCAGGCTGATGAACAGTTTCTGCTATTTCGATGACACAGCTGCTGCAATGCACAATGCAGAGCAAAGGGAAGGGGTAAATTTGATTTATTTATATTTACATAAATACATTCACGCAATTGTTTAATCACACACACATGCAAACCAAAAATACACACGTGGTGATTACAGATGACTCAAGACTGAATGTTTGATACAGTCTTAAAACAGTGACATCAGCCAAATCCAGTGGAAGTAAAATATCTCCAAGCTCAAAGGAGAGCTCCACAAGACCGAGTGCAGATTCTGCCCCAGCACATGGAAGCAATTCCAGACAAAGTCTCTACAGCTTTAACTTCTCATCACTAAACATTTGGCAACAAACCAAATAAGCCTCGGTGAGGTCCCTCTACACCTCCCCACCAGAACAGCCAGCAGGAAGCACAAGGTGTTTTGAGTATAAAAGAAATCCAAGACTCACCTGTATGTTGCCAAAGTCCACGTTTTCATAGTGGAAATGTGCACACTCAGCCATCTTCGGGAAGTGCCCCTTTGTAAAGGATAACCTGGAGCACACCAAGAGCACACCATGAGATGGATGCAGATCAGTCAGCAGAGATAAACCACAGGTACCGATACAAAACAACAACTTTCTCATCCTAAAGCCAAGGGAAGACAGGGGTTTGTTGATGTGATGCACCAAACAGTGGGGAAAGGAACTGAGTGAGAAAGGAAAGCTGAAATGCCAAGTGGCTTTTCCACTGCATCCCTAGAGAGCCGTGTGTGACATTCCAGCAGCACCACATCCCACTGCAGCCCTAGAGAGCCGTGTGTGACATTCCAGCAGCACCACATCCCACTGCAGCCCTACAGAGCCGTGTGTGACATTCCAGCAGCACCACATCCCACTGCAGCCCTAGAGAGCCGTGTGTGACATTCCAGCAGCACCACATCCCGCAGGATTCCGGACACGGAGCAGGGACAAGCAGCTGCACCTCACAAATGCACATCCACAGCCTTACACGAGACACGGGGAAAGCAGAACTTTACCTGTGAAAGGCATCACAGCCCATCAGTCCCGGGGGGATGTATCTGAGGGTGCAGAACAAACTCTATTTATCCTTTGCCTTTTGCAAATTCAAAAGTCAGGCATAATTATTCCCAAGTGTCTCCAGTCACACCGGTGGCTGCCGGGGAGCTCCTCTGGCTCTGCAACATGCTCCTGCTTCTGCTGAAGCTATTATAGACTCCTATAGATATTCCTGGTGGTGAGCCAATGAGATTGTCATTATCTAGCTCCCTCTTCCCACGGGGATACAAGTGGGAAGTGAGATGCAGCATCTGGCTGCTCAGCACTGGAACAAAGAGCCATTTCCCTCTCAGCAGAGCACTAGAGGGGTGAGCTGAAGGCTCAGATCCATCAGTCTCAGGCAGTGCTGCTCCTCAAGTCAGCATTTTTAGCAAAGTAATATTGATTATTTCTGATCCCCGTTGCTGCAAGCATAATGACTTGGTTTACAGTCTCTGGGAGACAAGCAGAGACAGAAATACAGCACGAGCCCACAGGAAAAAAAAACAAACTGGGAGATCGGGGAAGAAAAAATATCCCTTAGAAGGGAAAACTGTGTAAAATCCATTCAAATGAAGTTACAGAGGGCAGAACGCAAAAAGGAAAGAGAAAAAAAAATCAGATAAAAAATACATCTAGGCCACCCACTTGTCCTGGTTTAGCTTTCCAGAGCATAAGGAGACATGGAAAATCATCTTATTTACACATTGCCTGGGCTTCTTTTGAGATTTTTCTCTATGCGTGTTCTATTGTGGGGTTTTTTAATTAATCACTTTCGGGAAGAATCACAAAAGAAAATTAAAAACACTGCAACAGTGAGGTTCAAAACTCCACCTATCTTGGTTTCTACGGGCAGAAAGAGGTGAGAGAACCAGCAAAAGCTCTCATGCCCAGTTTTAGGCTCCATTTGCTCAAACTGCCTTTGTTCCACACGGATTTTGGCTGCTCTGCTGAAGATCCACCATCACAAATTGTTGCTGAATGCCCTGCACTGCAGCACAACAGCTAAAACTCAGCACAGCAAAACCAGAAGCCCAGAGAAGACAGGAAAAATCACAGAACTCTGCTCTTACTTTTTCACATTCTTCACTTTCATGCTGGCCGTGCTGCCGCAGGACCGCAGCGGCAGCTCCCCCGGGATGTCCGGAATGTCGGCACCTCTGGCCTGCAGGGAAGGAGACAGGAAAAGCAAGGGAGTTAAAACAGGGCTGCAAGCTCTGGACTCTGCCTGCTGAGCAGGAGCCCCTCTGTTCTGCATGGCAGTACAAACCTCAGACGGGCTCAAGTTGAATTCTGCCTTTTAACCAGGGAAAACCGCCCCCTGTGATGGGGATCAGGAAGGTGATGATCCCTTCCTGCCCCAGGCCTTGCTAACCCTTGGTGTAACTGGGAAATCCAGTATTTAGTTCATTGCTACTTCTGCTTTCTAAACTGGAGATTTCCAGAGGTGTGAGTGAAATAGATATTCCCAAACTCCATGCTTGGACTCTTCATTAAGTACCTGATTTTCCAGACATCTGTGCATTTAGACCAAGGCAGAGGCACTGCAAAAAGCTGGATTGCTCACACAGTGGAAAACAAGTTAATGACAGAGCTGCTTATATGTGGGAGGTGAACTTCTAAAATAGATGTTTGAAGCTATTGGTTTAAGTGCTTGAGGATATTAAAATTCCTTAATCACCAAAATTCATTTACTTCACTGAGGCCAGAACTCCAAACTCCCTCCTTTCTGTTCTGTCATACTTTCCCATCCCCTCCTTCCTCCAGCTGCCTTTTCCTAAGCCATGAGCTTTGCTGGGGTTGAACTCTCCATCACAAGGGACACAAACACTCAGCTCCATGGTTTCTCCCACTGAGATCCAGAGGAATGAGGGGGTTCCATGGGGCTCTTATGGAGAGAGCAGTGATCAAACAGCAGACTTCACAGACTTCACAGAACAGGAGGAGAAAAACAACTGATGCTGGCCAGAGACTGCCCATCAGTGATGTGGGGCGACACCAGCTGAATGAGCTTCTTCTGCTTTATGAAATGCACTAAAACATGAATAATGTCCCAAAGAGTGGATGCTGAACCAAGAGGAAGAAAGGCACTTCAGTGTTACTTCTCTTACAGGCCTGGAACCAAAACGTTTTCCATCAGATCCCTTTTCTAATGACAGGAGCAAACAGATGACTGCCCTGACGTTACATCAGTCCCAATGGTTCCGAGCTGGTCCAGCAGCAGATCTCTGAACGGAGTTGGATCTGTCTCAAAGCTGTGACTGATAACAGAACACAGCTGCACTCAGCAGTGTGAAATATGGAGAAATTGGTCTCCACCCCTAAAACTTTACAGTTGGACCAGCATAACCCAAGCTAGCAGCCCATGTGTGGGATGAACACCAGGACAATCTTTGTCACCCCTCTCTGAAGCTCCCATTTCACTCTGACGTGGGTCACCTGCACCTGAGCTTCACCACAGCACCAAGAGCTGCTGTGAGTACATCAGTGGCATTCTCCTGCTTGTTTTCATCAACCAGAGCAGTGCCAGAGAGAAAGGGATTCATCCCACTGAACCCCAGACAGGCACAGGGGTGAGGCTGCAACCACGTTATCCATGTGAGGATACAGTCACCTGCTACAGTCACCAGGGACACTCTGGTACTTCAGCTCCATTCCCCTGCTTCAGACAACGGGAGGAGAATCCTGGAATGGTTCGGGTTGGAAGAGACCTTAAAGCCCATCCAGTCCCATGGCAGGGACACTTCCCACTGTCCCAGGCTGCTCCAAGCCCTGTCCAACCCGGACACTGCCAGGGATGAGGCAGACACAGCTGCTCTGGGCACCCTGTGCCAGGGCCTCCCCACTCTCCCAGGGAAGAAGTTATTCCTAACATCCCATCCAGCTACACCACGTCAGTTTGAATCCATTCCCCTTGTCCTGTTGCTCCAGGTCCTCATCCACAGTCTCTCTCCATCCTCCTTCTCAGCCCCTTCAGGCGCTGGAAGGCCACAGTTAGGTCACCCTGAAGTTTGTCTTCTCCAGGCTGAACAATCCCAGTTCTGTCAGTCTCTCCTCACAGCAGAGCTGCTCCATCCCTCTGATCATCCTGGTGCCTCCTCTGGACACAGGGCCCCAGGACGAGCCTGGCTCTGAGGAGATGAACACCCCGACACCTGCACCCATCCAGCTCCTGGTGTTTCCAGCACTGCCCTTGGAAAATCTGCTCTGAGTGAACTCCAGCCTTTGAGCACCACTGAATAAACTTGAGTCCAGGCCACCCGCTCTCCCAGCTGCACTTCCCACAGCCCTGACCATAACCAGTGCTCTGACCCCACTGTCCCACAGCTCTGCACAACAGGCACAGCCGCCCACCAGAGGAAAACAGGAACAATATTTACACACTTAAATGAACCTACCCTGGGCTGACTGACTTACTGAGCACACAATCACTTCAGGATGTAATAAGACACTTGAGAGTCTCATTGTGAATTAAGAGGATCACCAATTTAATAAACATTACAGTTCTTTTACATAAGAAAATAACTAATTACAAAAATAAATGTGCCATTCCAATAAGCTGCTTGTAGGCCAAGTGCTTGCTTAACTTTCTAAGGAACAGAATTTCTGTAGGAAGAAAAGTAATTTTTCTTCTCCATCAGCAGTAGGAGCTGGTGGGATACAAAAATGGATAAACAATCTGACAGAAAACGTGGGCTTCAAGCCAGTTTGCAGCAGTGGGCAGAGAGCTCCCTGGATCTGACTCAAAGCGGCGTAGGCAAAACTCACACCTCCAGGAGCCCGAAATGCCAGCACCTCTCTTGGAAAAGTTGTATTATCCTCTCCTTCTCAGTGGAGTTATGTCCAAATGGAGCTGGATTTCTGCCTCTCCCATTTCCTGTACCCAGTTAAGTGGACGACAGTGGCAAGGCAGTAATTAACTCCGGGGGCTTTTCCAATCAGACCTGAGCTCCGCGGACTCTGCTGCAGAACAACCTCTCCAAGGCTCACAGGTGAGGCAAAAGCAACAAAGGTAAGTAAGGGCACAGAACTTGTGCAAGCTCAAATCCTTATTAAGAGGTACCAACATCAGAAAAACACTTGGTGAAGAGACAGATACCAAAAAAGAAACTTCTTGCAATTTTAGAAACTGTATTACTCCTAAATAACCTCAACTCCTCTCCATTCAAACCAGAGAGACACAGCTACATAAAATAGACTTTATTCACTATTTTGCATCTGTTTTGATGTAAAAGTTGGCATGCAGCATGCAGGTTACTCTCCCCTCGAAACACAAACAAAACCCTCCAAATGAGATTTGTCATCTTTTGTGCTTTGTGTCACAGTAATATAATTTTATAAATCATTTTGAAACAGTTGGATTATTTACATCTGAAAATTAGTTACCTGGCATCATCAGTGGCTTGTCACTTCCCTATTCTCTACGCATCACTGTGCTGTGGAAACCTGGTAATTGCAGAGCAAATCTGTTTATGCAAATTGTTTAGTCCCATTTTCACAGCTGAATGTCACTGCTGTATCAATCTGCTCCCATCCAAAACTTGGTAAACAAATTAGAGCTCAGCCCAGAACTCAGTGAATTGATTTATCAGGAACCTCAGTCTCTTACCTTTGCAGGGAAGGCTCTGGAGCGACACCACTTCACCAGCTCGCCCTGAACCAAGAAATT
Organism: Oreocharis arfaki; assembly: GCA_013398015.1. Lineage (NCBI taxonomy): Eukaryota > Metazoa > Chordata > Aves > Passeriformes > Paramythiidae > Oreocharis > Oreocharis arfaki. The sequence goes on from VZRR01011915.1 coordinate 121,346, forward strand.
CCCTTTCCAAAAGCTGCACTTGTATCAGCAGCAGTTGCGACAATATTGCAGAAACTCAGTATTTTGTCACAGACACCTGCAGGGATTGCCAGGCAGGGAGATCCCACTAAACCCTTCCTCCAGGGAGGAGGAAGAACGTCTGTCTGCCTGTCCAACCCTCCCATGGATCACAGGATCACAGAATCCTTAAGGGTGGGAAGGGCCTTTGAGATCGAGACCATCACCGGCTGCCACCACTGTGTTCACCACTAAACCACGTCCTAAGGTTCCATATCCACACCTTTTTTGAACATTTCCAGGGACAGTGACTCCAGCCCTGCCCTGGGCAGCTCTGCAAGGGCTGGACGGCCCTTTCCAGGAAGAAATTTTCCCCAATATCCAACCTGAGCCTCCCCTGGCCCAGCCTGAGGCCGTTCCCTCTCTTCCTGTCCCTGTTCCCTGGCAGCAGAGCCCGACCCCCCCGGCTGCCCCCTCCTGTCAGGGAGTTGTGCAGAGCCACAAGGTCCCCCCTGAGCCTCCTTTGCTCCAGGCTGAGCCCCTTTCCCAGCTCCCTCAGCCGCTCCTGGGGCTCCAGCCCCTTCCCCAGCCCCGTTCCCTGCCCTGGACACATTCAAGTGTTGCTCCTGAACTCCCTGGGAATCCAAGAGCTCTCACAAATCAGGCTGTTCAGCTTTAAGCATTTGAAATTTCTAGTCTTTTTATTTATAGACATGATATAGAAAACTTCAGCTTTGTGCTCTCTAGCACACAAAACCTTAGTCATAAATAATTTATATCTAACAATTCCACTGCATAATATGAAAGGATTTTCTCCTAAAAAGTCTCCTTGCATTTATCAGAAAACATGTCAACCTGTCTCCCTCACACGCAGAGAGGTAACACAACGTGAAAATACGTGTAAAACTCAGCACAACAGTCCAGTGAACACAGCGTGATGAAGTTTCCACCTTGGTATCCCTCACAGGGGAGAATATTGAACCAGTGCAGAACCCACAGCCCTCCTGCTGCCTCTGACTTACTCTGGGATGCACAAGAAACCCTGGAATCCCACCAGTAATCCCACGGCTGGTTTTCCATAGGACTACAGAAAGACCCTGAGGAGGCACCACAGATACACCTCGGCACGTGGCTGAATCCAGGTGAAATTTCTGAAGGCAGGAATTTAATCCAAGGTTATCACGAAGCAAGAATAACTGTTAGACAGGCACTAACATTTATTCATCTTTCCACTGTCAGTCTCTCACCAAAACCAGTTTGGAGGGACCAGATTGCTCTTGATTCTGCCAGCACATGGCCTTGTTTCTAAAAACAGCAGAGCTGGTTCCAAATGCTGCTTGGTTTCCATGACAGTCTTTCCTTTACATCATCTTCATTTCCCCTCGATTTTCTTGAAAGGGGAAAAAATACAAAGAGAGGAAAAAAACCCAAACCCCCTTCAGAGCTCTCAAAAACCCCAAAGCTTTGTTTCAGTTTTACTTCTTTGCTGGAGAACAGCAGGGAACAGAAAGGCTGTTTCAGGAGAAGCCTTTACTCGGTAGGGAGCAGTCATTTCTTCACTTGGCACAAGGAGGAATGAAGAGGCCTCAAGTGGGAGCTCCTGTACAAGGACATCAACAGCTACCCCAGATTCTGGGTACCAGCTCACTGCACAGCTGACTCAGCATCCACTCCTTCAGAGAGTTTGCTCTGCAGCACTAAAAAGAAAATGTCCCACAAAAATCCCTGCTCCCAGAGGTGGAAGGTGATGGCTCCACCAGCAGTGTCCTGCTCTCAGGAATTACTGCCCAGGATTCACCTGGAGCACAGTGAAGGAAGAAATTTGGTCCATCTCAGCTTCGACCCCGCAGCCCTTAACACACTCCAGGCAGAGAAATTTCTCTCTGCTCTTCCTTCAGATGCTGTGACAACTACCCTAGTTCTCCACAATAAATAAATCAGCAAAGGAAAGGGAAAACGCTTCACTAAACTGAAAGTCACCATGTCCGAGCTGCTCCAAATAACTCCACAGGAAAGGTCCCAATTCTGCAGCATTTGTCCCTAAAAGGATTAAGGTGCACTGAGCACAGCAAGGCTACAACTGGGTCATTGTTTGGAATGGCAGAAACATGTGGGAATGGATGAAGAGACAACGTTCACCCCAAAATGTCAGACGTCAGGGCAATATGATGGAAATGCAAATACTTGCCAAGTTCTTCATGTTACCACTTTCCATGGATTCATTTAGTGGAACCAAATTAATTTCCTACGTACTTCCATACAGCATGGCTCTGTCACATGAACACATTGCAGCTACGTTTTTCAGAGCTGCTTAAGATATTTGGACACATTTGAAATAAAGAAGCAACACCTGGTTTAGGCTCCCAGGTCTGACAATGCCATCTTAAACAAAAATATGTGCTTGTTATACTACAGCAGCTTTACCAAAGAAGTTAAAAATAACATTAAATATCCCACTCCAATTCTGCACTTCTTAATTAACCAGGAAGGTTGTGGTCTTCCCATCCCTGGAAGTGTCCCAGGCCAGGCTGGACAGGGCTTGGAGCACCCTGGGAGAGCAGAAGGTGTCCCTGCCATGGCAGGGGGTGGAACTTGATGGGCTTTAAGGGCCCTTCCAACACAAACCATCCTGTGATTCTGTAATTTTATGGATTAATCCTGTGCTGTTCATGTTCTCAACAGCAGAGAGCAGCACAGGCACATTCAGTAACACCCAGCACAAGGATGTTTTTCAGAGTGAGAAACACTGGAACCTTTTAAATTTTGTAATTTTTTTTTAATTGAAGTCATCACTTAGCTCCTTCCTTAGTGCAAACATCCTTTCTGGCTGGAGGGTGCAGAGCTCAAGGCCAGGATGGCTCAAGTAATTAGAGGTGGTACTGACTTTTTAATTTAGCTCTCAGTTTGGGGATTGTGGAATGTGGAGAAACACTCACCCAGCCACAGATGCCTTTAAAATCTCATGGCAACTGAGATAATGGGATAGAGAACAGAAAAAATGACAAGTGCTTACAGTAAGGAAACTTTGAACATGGGCAATGCACATTCTTAATCCCATGTCAAAGAAATCTGCATTCAATAAAGACATATCCATGTGTATCATTTTGTGAGTTTAGAACTTTTAATGCCATTTTCCACATTCCCAATCCTGAATTGCTCCAACTGCATGGCATGTATAAAAGGGAATTCTTCCCTTTTTCTTAAAGGACCACACAGAATGTACTTTTTCTAATCCCAGCATTCCACTAAAAAGGGGAGGGGGGGATAAGGAAAAGCAAAACAAAAAACACCCAACACTTTAAAGCACTGCCATGAGCTGCCAAATTCAGGGAAACCTCTCATTCCTGAGACTTAGCATCACACAGGAGTTAGTCCAGGGCATCCATTTACCATCGTTTAAAGGATCAGCCTGGAATGAGCAAAGAACAAACTCTTAACTGTTGGTCTGCTGTGCTCTCACATAAAGATCTGCAGCTCACGGACATGTGGGTAAAACCTTCTCCAGCTCCCATGTGAAACCACTGAAGTGGAATCCAAGACACGGAACAAGCAGCTTGGCAGCTCTGAGCACCTCCTCTGGCACTGCCACTGTCATTGTGACCAAAATTCACCTCAGCACAGCAGCTGGATTTTGCGCCATGGCAACATTTCCCAGTGAGCCTCAGAGAGACACACGGATCTTGGATTTTCACTGATTCTCTGCACGTGAATCCAATGCACCCACGGGGTGCTGGTGATTCCCAGCCAAACAGTCCCACACTCGTATTTTCCTTCACAGAATCCACAGTTTTAGCGACTAAAACAGATGCAACCAAGCACAAGTGAATGGTCAGCTACTGAGGGCAGCATTAGCATGATAACTCCCTGACAGCCCTGAGCTGGGATCTGACATTCCCATAGTGAAGCCTGATTACCATTCCCAAAGCCCGGGCCCAGGAGCTGCAGGGTACAGTACACAGCCTCACACAATGGCAGAGTGCCTCAGGAATGTACTTGCTTTAAGAACAAAAATCCCACATACAATATGCGTGGGAAAGGCAGCCAGGGTGAGAGTCCTGCTTCTGCACAAAATAAATTATAGAGAAAAGCCACAGAAAATAGAACATCCAATGAGAACAATACTTTTGATTCCAGTTTCTTTTTGGTAAAAAAAAAAGACCCCAAAGATCCCAGCTACTGCTTGATGCACAGAGGGAGGAGGGGATCCTAATCATGGCCTGGATATAAAAGGACAATTTGGAGCTTTGGGTTGTTATGGTAGAAAGCAATTTCTCATCACACAAAACCCAACAGAGGTGGATTCAGGCTCAAACAAGTAAATCCCACTCTGGTAAGTCCCCGGGCCAAAGCCTGTGATTATGCAAAGAACAGTGTGATGTTATGTTAGAGGTATAAATCGGATTAGCAACTCGGGAGTTGTCCCAGTGCAGCAGCAGAGAGATGGGGAAGGTGGAAAAAACGCAGCCTGACATTCAACCCCAGCATGTGAGTCAGTACAACTAACAGGAATTTATATTTCTGTGTGTTAAGCCAACCTGGGCTCAGCTTTTGTTTATAGAAAAGAGCTGTATCCAATGGCATGAGCACAAAACTGGGATCCCCTGCACTCCCTGCCCAAAGCCCTGGAACAACACAGCAATGTGAGGAATGTGTCTGCCTGGAGCATGCAATTTACACCAAACACTGCCCATGAACTTCTGAGCAGCACAATGAAAGTCACTTCATTAACTCTACCCAAGGGTGTGGGCAAAGCTCGGCCTGGGATCACACACCAGGCTCCACAAACTGGGCAGGACTCGTCACTCCTGCCTTCCCACCAGGAAACGCGAAACGTGCAGGAAACGTGAGGTGACACCGCTCTCCAGAAATGACCTGGTGTCACTCAGGTGAGCTCAGAACAGGACACTCGATGCTGCATGAGCTGGGAAGGTGAATAATGACCACGGAGATGCTTCAAGGGCTGGAACCCCTCTGGAGC
>VZRR01011915.1:126335-162350 GCA_013398015.1 Oreocharis arfaki
CCAAGGCCAGGCTGGACAGGGCTTGGAGCAGCCTGGGACAGTGGGAGGTGTCCCTGGGCATGGCAGGGGTGGCACTGGATGATCTCTAAGGTCCATCCCAACCAAACCCGTTCTGGAATTCTACAATGACCATTCCCTCACATCCCCAAGAACATGAACTCTGCAGAAACCAATGGTGAGAACCTTCATCCACCAAGGATGTTTTCTTGCATTCATGAAATTATTAGCTAGGAATCAGGAACTTTTTTTTTCCCTTAAAGGTCAATATTTATGGAGAAAAAAACCCAAAAAAACAGAGACTGAGACATAAAAGCACATGCACTGAGAAATTAACCCCAAACAAATGAAGAAGCCATTGCTACATGGGAGTGCAGCTGAGCCACACCAGATGATCTGTGCAGAACAGCCCAGGAGCAGCCAAGGCAGCACATACAAACCCAGGGAAATGCTGTGCCACAGAAAGAATCAACAGTTAAACTCTGAATTCTGCATCCACACCACAGAGCAGCTTCAGGTGCTTTCAGGCTGTGAGTATTTGGTTGCAGCACAAATCACAGAGCAAATCAAGAACAAGCAGACCCTAAAATTTCTTTAGCACTTAGTGAAACAGGAGGCTCACCCGGAGCACTGCTGGCCTGAGGGCAGGGTTTCTGATAGCCTGTTTGAAGAGGTAAAGCCGATATTTTAAACACCCACCCCAATCCTTCAGCCCCAGGCTACTCCCTCCTCCCTCCTGTCACTGCAGCTGGTTCAGCGGTACAGTCCAAGCCCCTGAAACAATCCACATTAAAAGAGCAAAGCTGAACTTCCTTTGGGGGGTTACTCCCAAATGGGATTAATTCAGTGATTCACTTCCCTGCTCTTCCTCCCTGGCAGTGCCCAAGGCCAGGCTGGACAGGGCTTGGAGCAGCCTGGGACAGTGGGAGGTGTCCCTGCCCATGGCAGGGGTGGCACTGGATGTGCTCTTAGGCGCCTTCCAACCCAAACCATTCCATGATTCCAAGAATAATCTGTGCCCTGGCAACCACAGCATTTGATCAAATCCCAAAAAACACCGTGCAGCCTTACACCAACATGGCACTGACCAATACTGAGCAGCAAGGCAGAAATGTAGGGAATGATTTAAATAAAAAAGCCAGGCTAAAGATTACCAACATCTTCAGGGAATAATTCATCACCTTATAATTAAGAAGGCTGAATCATGGCAAAAAAATATTAATGCCTACAACCTTCAGAAAGACAAACTCTGACATGATTTGTTTGTCCCTTGGGCTTAGACTGGGGTGGGGAATGGAGGGGGATGGATAAGCAAACTACTGATAACCTTTCAAAAACTGTTCCATCTTTTCCCTGCATTATGGTAACTAAGAAGACACAGACACCGATTTTTTTTTTTTAAAGCCATTTAAAATGAACCACTTTTATATAAGTAAGAGACTTCTTTCCCTTCCTAGATGTTCCACCTTATTTTTAAGCAGCTGTGACTAGAGAAAAGTGATTGACACTAAATAAATTATAAGTTTTATCTCCCAAATAAGTACATTTCAAACAACTGTGGCATTTCCTGTAATCTGACAACAAAAAAGGCACAGAAAGAGATCAGCTTTGGAACAGCGTGGGAGGGAAAGAGGTGGAGGGTCATGACAGTGTAATCCTGACTCCAGAGCTCAGGGTAGGGAATAACCTGGAGTAGCTACAACAGCATCCCCAGCACCACGGGAACAGCACCACCAGCAAGAGCAGCCTGGATGAGCCAGAATCAGGAAAGAAATGCCAAACAGGCTGCATTAAAATGGGTGGCCAAGGTGCACAACAAACTGCACTGATCCAGCCTTAGCGAATCCTAAATCATTCCTTCGTTTTGTTGTATAGAAACAGACTTTCAAACAGATATTTACAAACTATAATTTGGATCTCCTGGCTCAACACTGTAGTGCCAGAGTGCACACACTGTAAAGGCAGTAAATGTAACTAGAAACTACTGCTGCTCTTGCCTATGAAAATCAAATGATTGCTATGAATTAATACTTCCTGCCAAAAATACAGTATCCATTTTGGATTAATTGAACTTATTTAATTGGCAAACCCAAATGGAAGCCAATGTGCCAATTAAGTGATTGCCCCAATTTTCGAAGATTCTCGGGGACAAGCTCTGTGCTGGGAGCTGGCCTGTGAAATGCAAAGGCCCCTCTAACCAAGAGGCAGAGAAAGAACCTCACACAGCAACAGAAACCCTTGCCAAAAGCTTAATGAGGGGAAAAAATGCTAGATTCATGCAGCAATAACAAGGAAAAGCAAGTTACATGGATTGAAAAGGAAATACAGGTTACTGGTGCAATGCCAGACCAGAACTGCTTTGACCAAAATATTACTGCACCTGATGCCTGCCTGGTGTGCTGGCCTGTCCCAAAATATTTCTGTCAGATCAGTGCCTGTGTTGTCCACACTTCCTGGATTTCTATCCCATCCTTACCTCTGTTATACCCATTCCCAGCCTGAGCAGCAGCAATTCACATGGAAATGCTGCCCAGTGCTGCACACAGGAGACACGCTGCAGTTTCTGCAAGATCAACAAGTCCTGACTCACTAACCCAGGCAAGCCAAGAGCCTGAGGACCTTCACAGCACAAAACCAACCTCCAAACTCACAGGTAACGTTTTTCCACAGCATTTAAGAAAGGCAGTGACGCCTCAGACTTAGAGCCAGAAGCCAAATGCTGGAGCATTTAGCAGGAGAACAATCTAAGCCAGGCTCTGAGCCTGCCAGAGCTCATGGAGAATTTGGACAATGCTCTCAGCACAGGGTGGGATTGTTGGGATTCTTGGCCCTCCTGTACAGGGCCAGGAGTTGGACTCAGTGACTGGTGGGCCCCTTCCAGCTCAGGAGATTCCATGATTCTAAAGCTCATTTCTACTGAATTGTCCAAGCCCTTCAAAAAACAGCAGAAAAACCCCACAGTTTCAGCCTGGTATCTCCTCAAACTTCCCCTTGCACCTGAGAGCTTAAAACTTCAGACTTTTAAAAAGAACTTGCAGCTGGATAGTCAGAGTTCAAAAGCACTTTTTCCCCCAATAAATTTCTTCCATGCTGCGGAACCCATGTGAGAACGGGATCAGTCTGAGGAAACTGACAGTGACTGCAGAGCTCCCAACCACATCCTCAGCTGTAAAACTCTGGTGTTGGTCCATACATGTACACAGCATGAAAAGACACAGGGAAAAAAACTCCAAAATATCAATTTTAACATGTTTAAGGGTATTATATCTACGTATCTCAGAAGCTATAATTAGATCATTTCAGTAAAACACTATTTGGAAATCACTACAGCTGACAGGGCCAAGCAAACGAATTCACCACGTTCCCTTCTTACTCAGATTTTGCCACAACTCCTGCAAGTATTCAGGTTAACCTGCATCAGAAACAGGCCTGATGTTTTGAGAATTAAAAACCAACCAATGAACCAACACTAATTAAAAAAGAAGCCCCTTGTATTCTATTTTTGGCATCTATTCTTGCAGAAGCCCCACTCAAGACCTGCGGCAGAACTGGCTGAGTGCTGTACAAAGAATGAGAAACAAGCACTAAGGACATAGAAATCTCTCTGTAAACCCTTACAGTGCACTAATCTCTGCACACATTCATAATTGCATTTAAAAATAGTTTTCTCCTCACTCATGTCCCAGATTTAACAGTGATATATTGAGGCCTCATTAAAAAGCCTTTATTACCTTCACAAGCCACGGTCCCTTCTCTACCTGGTACCAAATGCTGGAAATACTACAGATCTCAGAATCCCTCTGGCCTAAGAATAAGATGATTCCAGGACTTCATAGGACAGGCTCTAACCCCTGTGCCCTTCTAAAGCATTTACAGGCTTGCATTTCTCCTAAGAAAATTCCATCAGCATAAGCCTAAAATGATGATGGGTACCAGCTGCAGCTGCTGCCTTCTTGTGCACTTGTCAAATTCACAGATTCAGGAGAGTTTTCCATCTGTAATTTAGAGGTTCCCCTTTTCCAGGCAAACTGGTTCTACACCAGTAACAGCTGACTCCAGCTGTCACCTCATGTCCCTGTTATGGACAACAGAACTCCCAGAACCCATGAGATCCCAGCCAGAGGTGCACTGGGGGAGAAATAAACCTTCCACAGGCTCAGAGACTCATATTCTGAAGGCTTCCAGAGCTGAAAGAATTGGAAAAGTGACTTTTTCAGAAGCACATAGAGAATCACAGAAAGGCTTGAGTTGGAAGGGCCCTTAAAGCCCACCTCATTCCACCCCTGCCACAGCAGGGACACCTCCCACTGTCCCAGGCTGCTCCAAGCCCTGTCCAGCCTGGCCTTGGACACTGCCAGGGATCCCGGGGCAGCCACAGCTGCTCTGGGCCCCCTGTGCCAGGGCCTGCCCACCCTCCCAGGGAACAATTCTTTCCCAATATCCCATCCATCCCTGCCCTCTGGCAGTGGAAGCCATTCCCTGTGTCCTGTCCCTCCATCCCTTGTCCCCAGTCCCTCTCCAGCTCTCCTGGAGCCCCTTTAGGCCCTGCAAGGGGCTCTGAGCTCTCCCTGGAGCCTTCTCCTCTCCAGGTGAGCACCCCCAGCTCTCCCAGCCTGGCTCCAGAGGGGCTTCAGACCTTCAAGCATCTCCATGGCCTCTCTGGACCTTCTCCAGCAGCTCCACATCCTTCTTGGAGTGTATTCCCCTGCTCTCCAGTGTCAGGTGAATGCAGCTTCACGTGGCACCTTTCTGTGTCAGCATAGTTGCAATGGATGCATAAATGAAGATTTCTGTATTTATCTCAGCATTTTTATCCTGCTTCCCCACAAAATTTAGCCAAGTAGAAGACAAAGGCAGCAGGAACAGAGAGTCTGTAAGCCCAGCAGCCTGAGGCGGGGAGAGCTGTTGGCTCAGTGCTTTTAAACACTGCAACTTCCTGAACTCAGGGAGAGGTGATGGGAGTAACTCAGGAGGTCAGTAACATGTGGTAAATGTAATATTAAGCACAAATATCAATTTATGCTGAAATTAATGCAGGCTGAGGACAGCTGTTTTGTAGGCTCATGTGAGAAATATTATATAAAGGCTCTTTCACAACTTCATTTCTTGTAACTTAGAAATAGAGCATTCAGCAGAGCCTGACAAGGAAAAGATACCCCTTTCCTTTAAAATAACATTGCTGTCTCGGAGAAATGTTAGAAAATCCATAAAGTGCAATTTTCCTTGGCTCACACAGGGCTTTTCAGCCCCAGAACTCAGAAGTGTTCTATGAAGAAAGTCAATATCATCAACTGCATTTTCTTAAGTGGAGCAGAGGCAGAAATCCCGGGATGTGTGAAGGTTACCCAGCAGGTGCAGCACAGTGGGAATTCGGGGCTGAGACAGACAGAAAAAAATGTGTCTAATACACCCAAATTCTAAAAATACAGAGCATGAGCTGGGGGGGGAAATACAAAATATAGCAATGCTTGAGGGGCACACAGGCAGCTGCCTCCTTATCCAGCTCCTGGGAACTCTGTCCAGCCAGGGCTGCCTCCCCTTCAGCCTGGACCTCACCTACGACACAGAACTGCTCCACAAACACTGAGGAAGAGATGTCCCAACCCTAGAAGTGTCCAAGGCCAGGCTGGATGGGGCTTGGAACAACCTGGGAGAGTGGAAGGTGTCCCTGTCCATGGCAGGGGGTGGGACTGGATGAGCTTTAAAGGCTCTTCCAACCCAAACCATTCCACAATTCTGGGATTTCCCCCAAATAAACCAGGTCTCCAACACAAAATCACTTGTCCTCCTGCTAAACCACAAACACAAACCAAGCAGTGTTAAAATGCAGGTGGAAGTACAAGTAATAAACTAAAGACAGAAGAAGTTGCATCAAACAAAGGAGGGAAGCTACTCAGGTACCCAGAATGAACTGGCAATGACAGAAACATTAAAAATAAAGAGTTTCTGTCACCTTATATTTACAGTATAGGAGGACATTCAAACTCCACACATTTAGAAAAACCTTCAGTTTATTTCTTGTTAAGAAAAAGCTCTGGAAACAAAGCACTTATATAAATTAATAATAAGCACTTTGAAAAATATTGTGGATAAAAGCAGTGAGGAAGAGCCAGGACAACTCGTTCACGTAACTGTGAATGCATAAATTGACTTTTCCCAATAAAAGCATGTACCAAGGCAAAGTTCAGGAGACAAGTGCCAGGACTGCCCCAGCTCCCTGCAGTGCCCTTTGTCTCAGCCTTTGCTCACCTGGCAGAAGGTGAAATTCATGCGAGGTGACAAAGCCTGGTGCCCGGCAGGGCTCCAGCAGCAGCCAGGGGAACCAACGGAGAGAACAACTCCATCCCTGCAGCCTCCATTCCCTGGGGGCTGGGGCTTCAAGCAGCAACAAAACCTAAAAACTGCATCTTCAACGACCACTAAGCAAAAATGAGATGTACTCTGGCACTCTGAGACAGCCACACAGCATGGAAGGAGCAATCTCTGGGACAAGGCTGAACCAGAGGCTGCCAAAAATGGAGGGTGAAGGAAGAGAGTGAGGGGAGAAATCTCAGGCTTAAAATGATCAAGAAAAAGGTAGAATATTGAAGATATGCTGGTTAAACAGAAAACAGTGACAGTGCTGAACAAGGCCCTGCAAATATTTACATCTAAATACTGCCCCTGACTGGAGGGAAGGCAGAGGTTGGAAGTGGAAATTTGATTCGCTCAATACAGTAAACACAAGCAAGTGAGGTTTTTCTCCCCCCTCCTTACACCGTGATCAGAGGACCCTGAGGTCAAACCAACACTGTGAGCACAAATCCAGCCACTCTAAATACAGGTTCAGTAACTTTACTGTCCTTCATCACACCAAGTCACTGTGCAGCAATCCCAGCTGGGAATTCCCCTGTTTATCGTCCTCTCAATCTCCTCTGCACTGGACCAGTCAGTTTTGGCATTGCTGGCACAGAGCTGTGCAAGAGGACACGTTCTAAAACCTGAATTAATTGTGCAGTGAGAGGAACATGATGCAGGATAAAATAAACACTGAGCAGTGTCCATGAGCACAACAGCCTCAAGCAGGTGAACATTCCCTTCACTGCAAATCAACCAGGAGAAAAAAACAACACCAGATGAGAAATGCCAGGAAACCTGTGTCACAGGTGAGGACACTGAATTACAGCCTGACAGCTCTGAGACACACCTGGAGGTCACAGACAGCAGAGAGGTGTCACACAGTGACTCCCACCAGACTCCAGGGTGTGGGAAGCTCCAAGCTGGGAGCAGGTGCTGCTGCCTGAGCAGCACAGAGGGGAACAGACAGTGCTCCCAACAGGGGCCAAGGTGGAGAGAAGGCAAAAAGCAGCCTCACACAAGGAAGAAAAAAAAATTACCCAGTGAAAAGTGCAAAAACTGATGGGCTGGGAGAGCTGGGGGTGCTCACCTGGAGAAGAGAAGGATCCAGGGAGAGCTCAGAGCCCCTTCCAGGGCCTAAAGGGCACTCGTAAACAGGAGGGTGAGAGACTTTACACAGGCAGAGGGTGAAGGAGGGGATGGCTTCCCACTGCCAGAGGGCAGGGATGGATGGGATATTGGGAAGGAATTGTTCCCTGGTAGGGTGGGGAAGCCCTGGCACAGGGTGCCCAGAGCAGCTGTGGCTGCAAAAACCCCCATGAATATTAAGGTAATCCAGGTGTCTGTGGCCCACTGCCCACCTGAGTGCCTTCTGTGAGATGAGAACAGCACCTTTGTGTGTGCTTTTCTGCAGCTCTGGTCCCTCTGATGGCAGGTTTGCTCTCAGGCTGAGGTTTTATTTATGCAGGCTTAGGCAGCATTTTGCTAAAATCTCATTCCTCCACAATGCTACATGCTTCAAAGAGCATGTTTTTACAAGAAGTTCCCTTCATGCTCAGAAGTCTTGCTGAAAAAGAGGTTAATGCAGACTGAAAATCGTTGTGACATTATGGACCTTTTAATTGGTTACGAGACCTGCTTTGGGGCACGTATTAATAGGGCAGAAGCGTTGTGAAAGCTCCTTCCCTCTCCTTGACAAACTGCCAGAGGAAGGGAAGCATTTTGGCCTTGTTCAAAGTAGTGTGCAATCCATTAAAAAGCTGAAACTCGGGAGTATAACTGGAACAGAGGAGCAGAGTGTTCAGAATGGAAAATAACGGGACGAGGAGGTGCAAGCCGGGTGTTTTACCATGGCGCTGAGCGTCTCCTCCCAGTCCGGCCTCTCCCTGGGATGGATGCTCCTCTGCAGCTCTGGAACAAAGTCATCTTCTTCTGCGTGGACAGAGGACTTCATCATTCTGGAAAGGAGGAGAGAAGTTGGATACTCAGTGACAATTCCTAGGTAATTTCACACCCGGTCTGTTACAGTGCTCGGTTATGTGACAACATAAAATGATTTTACACAGCCAGAAATCCCACAGACTCCTGAGTTTCCCCCACTTCCTCATTATACAAGCAGGACAAGAGTGTAAATCTGGTGGAGAGAAATCTGCACTTCCTAACCAATCAGTGGATAATTTTGTTTAATCACTGCACAATTTGCAAGTCTCACAACACAGAAAAATGCAGAGGAGTGATTTTCAGTCCACTTCAGAAAAATGGCTCCTATTGCCCAGGCAAACAGCAAGAGAAACACACATTTGTAAGAAGAAATACACACATTTGATTCCTCCTCCTGGAGGTTTTGCCTGAAATGGAGATATCAGTTTCCAAATCTTAATCTGACTCCACATCCATCACCTCTCATCCCTTCCTGATCCTGTCTGAAGAGTGAGCACCTCAAATCAGCCCGATGTGACCAAGTGAAACTTCTCTTCAGATAAGGAGCCATCTTCCCAATACCCTGTGAAGGCTATTCCAAGTTATTCCAGAGATCAGAGGCTCAAAATGAAAACTGAGAAGGAATTTATAAAAGCTTCTCAGCCCCTCCACATGACAGCACTCTGCAGATTTGTATTTTTTTTTTCACTTTGTTGGTATAAATGTGCCTTTGCAGAGATTATGGCGTAGAGTTGAAGTACCAAAGGCCTGTTCATAGTCTGGTATCACTCATTCCAGTTTCATTTAACATGATATTCGGCCAGGCTTTTATTCCCTTAATAGATCACCACTTATTTACTTAGGATAAGCATTTTGATAACCAGCAGTGCAAAGGCAGGGGCAGAATGGGCTGGTTTCTAACCCTGCTGATTTATGCACCACTTGACTGAAACACGCCTGGTGAAAGCCAGTTAATGAAACTCCTTTGCTTCAGATCCAAGATTTGAAGTTCTGAAACCTCAACATGCTGCTTGACACTGGGCCAAAGCATTTAACTCTGCTTTGTTCTCTCCAAGAGGGTTAAGGATGAAGTAATTAACACTGCAGTAATGGCACGGCTGGGTTAGGAATTACAGCCTGTACAATTTCATCTCCAGCTTTGTGATCATATTTCTGCCCCAATAAAAAACACATCCCAGAGAAAATGAGCCTCAAAACTGAAAGTCACAATGCCCCAGGGAAATGCTGCTCACTGAGTTCGTGTGTCCTTCCCACCCCAAACATCACCCACTGTCCTCAGGAGGGGAAAAACGCACCTACCTGGGGAAAGCTGCAGAGAGCTGAAAAAAATCTGCGTGAAAATGCCGTGATTTAGAACACAGAGGTGCAATGTCAGCTCAGAAAGGAGACCCTCACCTTTGCAGTATATGTCTAAAAATTTTTGGGGGGTTGAAAGGCTAAAAATTTGCTGCTTCAATTCTACTCTGCACATCAAGAGGAGGAGACCTGGCCTGGCTCTCACAGCCTCAGCTCCACCACAGGAGAGGTTTCCCACTTAATTTAAAGCAGAGGAAGCCAAGTTGAGCAACTCAGAAACAAGAGATAAACCAAAAACAGAAAAAAACACAAAAGAAAAAAAACCCTCAACTTTTTAAATCAATGCCACGATTTGAACAAGGCTCATCCTTAGGATTTCTAGATTGTTGGGGTTTGACTTTATTGCAGCTGAATAAAAAGATTCTAAACAAATTATCTCACAGCAGCATCAGTCTAATTCCCTGAGGACACGGAAGGGAAGGAAGGGTGATGTGATCAAGACCCACCTTCTAGAGCAGTTAAAACAATCAGCTTATCAAAGTGCTTCCTCGGTTTAAAGGCTTGAAAATAATGGGACTGCGTTTACATCTCCATCAGCACTTGGGAGTACAAAGGGATTCACTACACAGCTTCTCAGGCTTCTGGCAATTCCTGCCAGATTTCTCCTCTGAAACGTCTTGGCTGCAGTGTGAGAGTGAGTGCAGAGGATAGTTTGTGCAATTTAAAATAATCCTGGGAATCAGGCACATGTTCAGGGTCTGTACCCTCACACTGGATCAACAGGGATGTCACAGCACCCAGCTCTTCTCACCACACTCCAATCTATCCACTCACATTATTTCTTTAATCTACGTCTATAAAACTCCACGATAAACTCTTCCCAGACCCTTCCCACTGAGATCCCAAAATGCAGTCCCATTATTCTTCCTGTGAAGGTGTTCTGGACTTTTACTGCAAATTAGAAAAGCTCTGCGTGCAAAATTGAGCCTTTAAAACAGTCAATCCTTTGCGCTTTTGCCAGACTTGGAATATTCTACTGCTGAGGGAAATTCAAACTTGGTCACAGCATCACAGGAATATCGGAAATGATACTGAAGATTTTCTCTCTGACACAATTATCAGCACTTGATAACCATCTGTGCACCCTTATTAATCTTTAATAGCCACTATTTAATTCCCTGCCATCTGAGACAGAGAGCAAGGAAGGCTGGAGATGCTGCAGGTAATATTAGTCCTTCATGGATTAAGTCTGGTGGCTTCTTCCTGCCCATCAGTGGCCTGGATGAAGAAAAATAATTTTGTGAACTTGCAGCAATGAAACAGGGAGAGGAGCAGGGCCAGAAGGCGGGGAGAGTAGGAAGAAAAGCAGCTTCTCAACACACTCTCTTTTCTACAAAGTTTCCTCTGGGCATGTAAAACCTCAGAGCAACAGCTGGGGAAGGAGCTTTCCTACCAGCCAGGCATAGGGAAAACCCTGGCATGTCCCCAAGACAAGCTTGGAACACTATCTATAGGTATAATCACATTCCCACATTTTTATATGCATGTGTATTATGTATATTTGACATTATTTTAATTTATAGAGCAAATAAATAGTACAACATACATATGCCTGATTCACCACACATGTCAAGCTGTAACAAGACAAATTATCTTGTTTCTGCCATGGATTCTTTTCCACAGGAGGGAAAAATACCTCAGATCCCAGAGCAGTTACACAAAACACTGACACATGGGTCTTGTAAACATTAAAGGCCAAACAAACTAAAGGAGCTGCTCTATAATGGCTCCATTTGGGTGTTTCAGTGGAGATGTAAATGAGTGAGAAGTCACTACAAAATTTAATCCTGGCCATTAGAACAGAAATATAATTTTATTTAAAATGCCACTTCCTCAGCCTCTCAGCAGCCCTGCCCTCGCAATGAAATGTGACACCGTTATATTAATAAAAGTTCTGGTGTACAGAGGCCATTAAGCAATTCCTCTGCAGATGAATGAACCCTTCTTCATTGTAAATTGAGAACCAAATGTACTGGAACAAATGTTTACAGGACATTTCACAAAAGGCCCAGCCCACTTTCACACCCACCCTTTGAAGTTCTCTGGTAGGCCAAGTTGATTAATTTAGTCAGAACTTGTACATGACACAACTGTATCGAGAAAACACCTCATGTCCTTTTCCACCTTCTCAAAGCCCATCAGCTGCTCACATCATTTATGGTATTTCCATGCCCGACCAGGAATTAAAACCCTCTGGTGCCTTACCAAGCACCAGGTCCTGCCTGCTCACACGAAGTTGTGTCACAGGGCAGGAAACGCCGACAGGAGATCTGCGGGGTGATTTGGATTAAGTAAACTTTCTCTCAAGTAAATGCAAACTTTATATTAAATAGATGAATATACAGCTCGATGGCCCTAAACTCTACAGTTCCTGCTTGTTTATAAAATTATAAATTTTAAATACACCTTTCAGTGGACAAAACCTCCCCTATGGCTTTGAGGGAGCCCCACATCCACAAATGCAACGTATTTTCACATTTCTGTTTGCACAAGAGAGAAAAAATCACAAAAAGGGCATTTGTGGAAAGAGCTCCTCAGGTTAGACAAGGACAGAACCCTTAAAACATCGTGGGACCCCTACAAGAGTGTCTGTTCCCATAATTCAGGTTCTTCGGCACAGCCCCAGGGCCACAGCAGAGGAGGGACACAACTGCCACGGCTTTGGTGCCTGTGACACCCCAGCGAACGGCAGGACATGAGGGTGGTGACAAATTCCTTCTCGAGGTGTGAGAGCCCTGCCAGGCTCCTGGCAGAGAGTTAATTATCTCTTGGCACATCCCACCTGGCCAGGCGATGTGCTCCTTAGATTAAATGCCAGATATGATTTGGGGTTGTTCTGCTCCATGGGGACATCAGGCACTGCAGCTTCTCCTGGCTGCTCCCCTCACCCGGGACTTTTCCTCCTGACCTCCACCTGAGAGGTGAGAGCCGACGAGAACTGCTTTATTGGTTTATTTATAATTTCTATCACACTGCTGTTGTGCCTGGAGATTGCTCCCCCGATGGAAAAACTCAGCTCTGCCCTACAGAACCAACAACTCAAGAGGATTTAGAGCTCCACAGAAAGAGATGTTTTCCAAGACATAAATTTTACCCCAAAGGCTACAATTTAATTAAGGCCTGTGCTGACACCAATCTAGACTGAAAACCAACGAGCTCCAAACACTATCTGATACAATCTCAAGTTTGTTTTGCTTAAATTATTTGCACAAAGGGCAAAAATGACCCATCCTAGCCTGTCCTTCCGAATGTAACAAGAAGAGTTTTAATCCCATAACTCCCAATCACAGCTTGGAAATGTAATCTAGCAGTGAATCAACGGAGAAATACCTTGAAAACTTTGCTTCAGAGGGTTTAAAATAAGTCAGTCAAGATGTAAAGTGTTGTGGGTGTCACCCTACAATACAGGACAGCAGAATTAAGTCAACTTTTCACATCTCATGAGCTGCCCATTGACACCAGGAAAGGAAGAAAAATTATTAAACAATAACTGAAATTTGTTTAAAGTTTGCCAAAGTTTATAAACACTTGGGCAAGAAGCTGGAATCATGAGACAAACACTGACACATCTTCATTTCTGACCTCAGACTTATACCACAAACACACACAAAAACTAGGAAATTACATTAAGGAGATGGGGAAAACAGCAAAATGCACATACCCCTCTCAGCCCAGTTTTCCGAGCAAACTCTGTGTCCATGAAATTAAAACTAATACAGTGGGAAGGAAGAAAATAATCACACAATATGGAAAGCAGAGATAGCTCACGAGCCCCAGGAGAAATGAAAGAAGAGACGGGAATTGCAGGCTGACAGTGCTGACCTGATGAGGATTTAATTTCTTGTGTTTCAAATCAGCTTTGTCAACACCTCCCTGATTACATTATGTCCATCTGTATTACATAAAACAAGATTTCTGAAGTCTGACTCCAGGATCACACAACATGAAGCTGGAAAAGCCTGGCAAGGTCAGCTCCAAGCCCACCTCGTAAATAAACAAATGCTAAATGGATTGTGTTTAATCCTTGGCCACAGAGTGAGACCCTGGCACAACTAAAGGGTTGCTGTGATTGATTGGACACTGTTGAAAGCTGTAATTGCTACTTTTGATGGAAGTTCATGATCGGAGAGCCCAAATTCAATTATTTGGGAAGGCACTGCACAGGGAGAGTAAGAGTATATTACAATAAGAGAATATCTAAAAATCACTGGAATGAAATGAAATGTCATTCAAATATCAGCACAGAGCAAAGTGCATTTCTCTGCACTCTGGGTGCTCCTGGGTACTCGGGATGCATTTATTGCCTGGTTCTGAGTTGAGCTCAGCGGGTTTCAGCCTGGGGGGTGTGGATGTGTGAGGGTCTCAGAACTGCAACCGTGGGCGGCAGAAGTCCAAAAATTAAAACAAGCTCACTGCGCCGTGCAGCTCTGTAGCTCACGTGCCCTTCTCACGGAACGAGCCCTTCTCAGGGCTCACGTGCCCTTCTCAGGGCTCACGTGCCCTTCTCAGGCTTCCCTGGCACATCTATCCACGTGCCCCAAGAAGGGAGGCTGGGAGTCTCGGAACTGTGGGAACAGAGGTGTGAGCAGGATCTGCACTGTTACAGTGAAACATTCATCCCATTTTACTGGTTGGGATGGCTTTCAAAAGTTAGTTACAGCCACAAGGATAGCTTTACAATATTTCAAGTACCAATTTTTCTCGTTTTCCCAATGTTCAGATTCCAAATTCATGTCACACCTGTGCCCAGGGAGCCTGAGATCCCCAGTGCACCAGGACAGCGTGGGAGGGCTGTGGGATCCCCAGTGCCAGATACTGTCACTCAGCTGCAGAAGGCAATGGGTCACCACAAACCACACAAACTTTTAGTTCTGGGGTTTCTATTCCTACAAAGTATTTTTTTAAAGAAAAGAATCACTTCCCATTTGATGTGCATCTCCACCTGTTAAATGAGGTTCTCAGCTGCCTGAAATCTCTTTCTCTAAGGAAAGAAAAAGCCTTTTTTTTGTTTTTTGCATTAACTTCTCTTCTTCAATGAAGAATATATGACGTTAGAAAAACTTTTTAAAAATTAAATACAGGAAGCTTTAAATAAAGATCTTTTTGCAATCAGCACTATCACTTGATTAATTTTTAAAATGCCAGAGTGGACAGGACAACCCTTCCACTGTGAATGTTCCTCTGCAGAGGGAGGCAGACAAGGCCAATGGCATTGCAGAGATTAATTAACATCTTGGTTTCCTGCCCTGCTCCAGCTCTCTGGACATGCTTTAATATAAGGTCCAATACAGCTAGACAATTATCTTTGCTCAAGGGCTTTACTGTGGTTTCAGACTTCCAAATAAATGTTTTGTTTATTAATTTGCAAGAACATTTAAACCACATTTTCTGAGCTCTCAAGGAAAAGTTGCACAAACAAGACCAGATTACCTGGAATTTAAAACCTGTGGACAAAAGGGCAAATCTGGGCAGGGTAGTTCTCATTTTAGCAAAAAAAGGCATCTTCAGGTACCACAGGCAGCCTCTCTCAGGTGGGAATCAGCTTTTCATTCCCAGCTGACTTCTTGGTGTCACTCCGATGCACTCCGAGCATCTCCCAACCCCCACTGCACAAGCAAAGCCCCCGAGCCCAGGAGAGAATGTGGCTTTAAACTGAAAAGGATAAAATTAGATTAGGTATTTGGAAGGAGTTCTTTTCTTTGAGGTTTACAATGACACAGGTTGCCAGAGAAGCTGTGGCTGCCCCAACCCTGCAAGTGCCCAAGGCCAGGTTGGACAGGGCTTGGAGGACCCTGGGACAGTGGGAGGTGTCCCCACCCACGGCAGGGGTGGGATGGGATGAGCTTTGAGACCCCTTCCCACCCAAACCAGCCTGGGATTTTGTGTTTCCAGAGCTTGAGGGCACTGCCTGCCTTCTCACACAGCCACAGGACCTTGGCACCACTGAGCAGGTTCCAAGGTGCCAAACAACTGAACATTTCTCCCACACATCGAGGGAAGGAGGGAGCATGGAAGACGAGAAGCCAACACTGTGCTATAAAACAAACCTTCTGATTGCTTCCTTTCCTCCAAGCACAGTTCTGTAGGTTCACAGTAAAATCAACCCCAAACCACCTTCAGTAAATCTCTAAATCTGAAAGCAGCAAAAAGCAACTGGGGGTCAATAGACTCACCTTCTTTTTATCCTGCCCTTCCACCATGGTTTTTTGGCAGCCTCCTGTCTCACCTGGGTGTGTTTTATGTCTCAGCTCAGTAACATCCATCTCCAAGTACATAAGTGAGTACAGAGAAATGCACCCCGTGCTCTGGAAGGGACTGGAACATGGAACTAAGAGCTTTGTGCAACTGGGCTGTAAGAATCTGCATTCAGGTTTTGCATAACTGGTATTTCTTTAAGCACTTTATGAAAAGAATAAGTTCTTAGAATATTCAGCTTTTACAAGCTCTGAGACATGTTCTTAGTTATTAAAAAGCTTTATAAAAATAATCACAGAATCCTCATGCTTTTGCATACGTATTACTGAACAAACCTGCTCTTTATTTGGCAACACATAAAAGATGTTATTTTAGTAAGTGCTCGGCATTTTCTTTCAGAAGAACACAGTGACAGTCAATAAAAAAATTCCTCTGGAATAGGTTTCTCTCATCATTTTGCCCAGGATGAGAAAAAGAATTAGGAAATCACTGAACAATCAGAATCGCTGAGCCCTGGCTTGGATTTCTTTAGTTTGACTCAGGAACAAGCATAAAAGTATTAAAAAAAATACCTCTAGGGAAAAGGGCACTAACCTCTTATTTCCCATTAAGAAACTGCTACAAGCAGCTCTGAAGCTGGAACATGGAGGGGAGATGGGAAAAGATGCTGCTCCCGCCTTCCTGCTCTGCCGAGGAGTCTGAACTTGGGCACATCAGCAAAGGTTCCTCACAGGGCAGTTGGATGTCCTGCCTTGGGGCCTTTCCCACTGCCACTGGCCATAGTGGGAATGACCTACACCCCACAGCAGGGCTCCCCCTCGCTCCCTGGCCTCACCCAAGTGACACCAACAGGGTGTTACCAAGCTCTCAGTCAGAGCCTGTTCCCTGCACTTCCTCTGCAATCTCCCCTTTTTGTTTGTCTTGGTAAGACCAAGCTTTCTCCCAGCCAGCCCTTCTCAATGTCCAGCACGGGCTGTTCTGCTCCTTGCTGGACCTTTCAAACTTCACCATCACACAAAGCAGGAACAAACCCCACCTGCTCCCAGCTGATCCAAACGCGGCACACGCCAAAGGAGACCCCAAATCGTAAAGAATGAACTAAACCTCGGTCCCAGGATGTGCATCTGGGCTCATCTGGGCTTTGTTTGGAGTTCAGTGCCAATGCAAAGCCATGGCAAATTTAGTCTTCCCTCATGGAAGCACATCTTGGAAAAACGGTGCTTTCAGCACACAGAATGATCAAGAGCAATCACCTCATCAGTTACAATCAGCCTCGTGTGCTGCTAAATGACAACTCATAACATGAAACAGCATCCAGAACTCGCCCAGTCAGACAGCTGCTGAGCAGGGAAACCTTTCTCCAACTAAAACATTTATATGGAGCCTGTCACCGAATCAGAGCGACACTTTCTATCCACCCCACACCTTCTCTCTATCCCACAAACCCCAAATGCCTGCCTGTGTGGATATGGGGCGCTCTGTGGTTGAAAACCCACCCCAAGTAGACTTGCTAGTGAACTCTTACAAGGAAATGAATGGAAATGAACTCTGAGACACCAGAACCTGAATAGCTGAACAAATAATAAAAAAAAACAAAAGATAAGCATAAGCAAATAAATAAAGAGTAGCACCAGTTACTCTGACTTAAATAAAGTCTTAAATGATGGGTGGTCCTTGCATGATATTTACAACAGCCATCCTCCTACCCTCCTATCACCACTGCATTTTAGTGGTATCAAAAGCAAACAGGAGGCTGCTGAGTCCTTTCTCCATCTAGAAATCACTACTTATATATTTCACTATTATTATTCCTACTGGATAGCTCCTGACCAGCTAAATGGAATTAAATGGAGGCCTCCAACTGCAGCAAGTCATCATCAGGGACAGATTTAGGCAGGTAGGGGTCACACGGGCAGGAATGTGCAAAGCCACACTGTAATTAATTCTCAACAGCAGAGCCGTGAATCCAAGCAATTCCTGATTCCCTGGGCTCAGCCAGCACTGGGACAGAGCTGCCCTGCCACCCCTCTGCACAGGCGTTTCTGATGCTGGGAATGGGCAGATGGAAGTGGGAGGGGAGCAGCAGATCCAGAGGGGACAAGGAGGAGCAGTGTCTGAGAGCTGCAGATGAAGGGGCGCAGGGGTCAAACCCTCTCACAGGGTGTCACAGCACATTTCCCTTCACGCCAACACACCCAGCACTGATGAAGTCTTTAACAATCAGAAACACATTTACTTTGGCTTTTGGAATAATTTACAATCGTTAATTAGCATTTTCAGTGAATAATAAAACCCCCAATAACCAGGAAAGAGCTCCTCAGTCCCCCTTGCCTGGCTCTCAAGGGTCCAGCTGCAGCCACTACCGTCCCTTTTCCCCTCGACACCCACAGGCAGTGTGGGACAAAGGCAGCCGAGCTGGCACACACGGCTGCTCTCAATGGAAACCCTGCTGCTTGGCTTCCTGCTGCCTCACAGATGAATACAGAAAGAACAATTAGCCAAGCCTTCAGTCTAATTTAGATGTATTTTTCTTTTTGGAGGGGAGACTGAGAGATGGTACATCATAAACCCAAACCTTAACTCTAAAGCTGCTCAGAGGAGCACAATACTGAAACACCAGGTGTAACCTGTATTATATGGACTTCTGATAATAAACAGAACAGTGACCCCAGTTATGCTAAAAGCTGTACTTGGATATGCCAAGAGACCATAAAACATTAATGCAAGGACAGACTACATCAAAGCAGACAAGAGGTGAGCAAAGAGAGTATCTCCATCCATTTTCCAAAACTCAAAGTAACTGACAGCTCACCTAAGTTGTCCAGTGTTTCAGAGGAAGACTGGCCCTAATGTAGGAAGTAACTTCAGTTTCCCAGTCCATCACATAATGAAATATCAGACACCTTATCAGGGCCTGGAGGAACAGGAATCGAGGCTCAGGAAGAACAACACCCTCCTGTGCACGGGATCACACCCTGCTCCCACTCAATCCTTGACATGAACTGTTGTATCCTGCTGGAGCAGAGACAAGAGCCAGCCCAGCTCCCAGCAGGCAATCAGGGCACTCTCCCGAGGAATACGAGAGCCTCTCTCAGAGAAGGCTCAGGAGCTGAGCTCTGCCCTTTCCCAACCCGTGCCTCTGACCACAGAGGGTTTATGCAACACCTCCTCCTCACTCATTACTTTATGAACTCCTTTCAAAGAAGAGAAAATGAGAAAGCAACAAGCTGTGCACAGAACGACTGACCAGGACCACCAAGCAGGGAAACTCTGCGCTGCAGAGAGCAGCATCAGCACAGATCAGACACAGCACCTCCACCAGCCAGGAGGCTGCGGGGACAGAGCCCTGCCAGGGTGCTCCCCAAGGGAGCAGCTCCCACCTCCTCCTGATGCCCAGCAGAGGGGCTTGCCCACCTCTACAGACACTGCCCTGGAGGAAAAGTGAACCCATTCCAAACAGGGCTGGCGTCGTGCTGGGCCAGGAGAGCTGCCAGGCCCGGGAGCTGCTGCCAGGCAGATCAGAGCTCTGGGGTGGGGACACCTCATGCAGCCACAGCAGCACTTTGGGTCACCTGCAGTGAGGAAGATCGCCACCTCAGAGACCTCCCTCTGACCTGGGCCACCTCCTGCCCTCTGAACCTCGGGGGGGCTTTTGCAGATCAAAGAACGCCAGAAGGTTTGGGTTGGAAGGAACCTTAAGGATCGCACAATTCCAGCCCCCTGCCACAGGCAGGATGCCACTCACTGGATCTCCTTGCTAAACCAGACTCAGGATCCTGCCCCGCTGCCAGCCCATGTCTCTTCCTCCTGACTGAGAATCTGGACATTTATCTGTATTTTGCAAATGCTGGAGCTGAGTCCCTGGGCATGTAAGGGTGCTGCAATGCCTCATCATGCAACATCACCCTAATCCCCTGGGAATGCCAGAGATCAGGAAAAAAGAATAGTTTTGTTGGTTGTTGTTATTTCTAATTAACTGGGGTGGAAGCATCTGAAACACAAACACTTTGGGGAAAAAATTATAGGTCATATTCATGTTTTAATTTTAAAAGCAAACTATGAACAAAATGTAAGAATTACAGAAACAACCTGTGACTGAGAACAAGGACATTTTAAAACAGAAAAAAAAAGCAACCTTTTAAAACAAAACATTTTAATTGCACTGCTTCAAAATTTTGTGGGCTTGTGAAACCTCTTTAATTTTATATCAGGCCAAACAAGAAAGTCTCTGAAATACCAACCCAATTTTAATGGCAGAAGGAAGGAGGGATAAAGAAAGAGGAAAACAGTGAACTATATATTCGTAGTCAAGTTGAGATTGAAAAGACACTCAAAGAACAGAGGCCCCCTCTAATATATTATAGGGGATGAAAAATACGCAAGGTGTTGAATCGCCTAAGCAGATGCCAGCGGTGCAATGCATGGAAAATCAACAGCAAACAAGGTTTTCTGTCCCCTCGGCTCCAGGAGAAGGTGTCTGCACCCAGCAGCTGCCTCTGCGCAAGGAAAATGAACAATTTCAAAATGTGAACATCACAGGAATAACAGGGCCCTGAGCACGGGACAAATCCTGCCACTAGAACATGCCTCACTCACCCCGATCACAGAGGGACACCATGGGAGCAGCTCTGCAGGAGTGCTTGGGTGGCACGCAGGTACAGTGAATGCAGGAGGAAAGCAGAAAGGGACGTGACAACCGAGTCAGGACTCCAGAAAGCAAAGCTCACAAACGACTGCTGAGTTGTGCAATGACTCAGCAGGAAGGAAAAAAAAAAAAAAAAAGGGAAAAAAAAACAGAGCAGCTGATAGGAAAGTCTTTTCAATATGGATAGGTACCATGAAAAAGTAAGTAAAGAAACAAAGAGAGAAGCAGAGCTCCCAGGCTGGAATTCTGCCTGTGTGCACAGAGCTGTCTGTGCTGTTCCCGATCCCCTCCCAGCACACCTGAGCAGGCAGAGGAGCAGGAACTCCTGCCTTTAACCCCTGCCTCCCCAGCACCCGCCAGGCTCGCTGCAAAGGTGCTTTCCTTGGTGAGCAATGTGAGCGGAAGCTACAGCTCAGCCAGAAGCCAGGAAAGCACAGGGCAGACAGAATGCCAGCCTGGATCCCAGTGAAAGGAGCAGGGAGAATCAGCCTGCTGCCCTGCCAGGCCCAGGAACAGGTCAGGACAGGAAGGTGACAGAGCATCTCTGCACCTCCTCTGTTGTCCTCCTGAGCATGAAATTCCAGCTCAGTTTCTCCTGCATAACTTTCCAGGAGGGCTCTGCCATGTCTGTTGAGGCCCAACAGCGCCTCCTGGAACGGTAAGATTAAATGTAATCTGTTAAACCGAGATAACGTGCTCCAAGCAGACGGATGAGCAAGCCAAGCTGTGCAGATTTCACTGCTCAGTTTGAACGTATTCTCACTCACACTCTCCTCTGCAAACCTTTATGCAAATAGCTTTTCAAGAACATTTAATCCTCCACCCTCCCAAATGCCCATGACATCGCTGTCCCCTCAGTCTGGACCCCAGAGAGACCCCAAGGCACCTGCCTGGCCCGAGCCGGGTGACTTTCAGTGACATCTGAGCAAATGCTCACGTGCTCTGCAAGGCAGGGGGAGAAAGGAGATGTATCAGGTAACTGCAGTTCCTTTCCACCATTCCTCCCTGGCAAACCCAATCCCTTGAAAAGCACCGTGTCTTATCTCTGCCTTTCCAATCTCGCCTGGCCGGGTTCCACTGGTGTCAGTTCTGCATCTCTGCCACCATTCTGCTTCTGCACCAGCGTAATGAAAGAGGAGAGGATGCCAACAGCTCCTCTGTGCAGCAGAATAACTCTGTGTAACTGTGCTGGCTGCAGCAGGGAACTATAAAGTCAGAGGAGAGGGGAGAAAAGGGCAGCTGAAAGGTAACAGCATTAGTAATGACGCTCTAAACGTTCTCCTTTGCCATCACACCACCCTTGATGGCCAACACAAGCTGTGAAAATTAACTACTGAGAAAATTAACCCCTGCAAGGCAAGGAAAGCTGGGGCTTCATGACTGGCACACAGAATTAGGTGTGTTAGAAGAGCTGGCAGTGAGGGATCGAGGGGGACCCTGGCCTGGTGTATCACAACCAGCTACAGTTAAAAACAGGAAGCCAGGGTGAGGACAATCACAGCATCTGCAACATCCTCCTGACATCTGTGTCAACATCCAGCCCCTCCAGCACCTCTGGCACAGCTCAGGGAACTCGAGGGGTCGGCATGAACAAGGACAATCCTGCTGAAAATATAACCCACCTTTCAACCCTGTTCCAAAAGACCAACAGGAATAAAATAACATTTTGCCCTGAGGAATTTTTCTACTTGCGCCATGCAACTCTTCACAATTAAGTCAAAATGTTCCTGTAAAACAGCTATTTTTGTTACTCCTTCTTTAAAAATGGTGTAAATAATGCACAAGAAGACTCAGCATTGCCTGAGTCAGTGCAGCCTGGAACAAAACCCAAGAGTGCCTGCTGCTGCCTGTCCTCCACAAAAGCCTTCTCTCCATAAAACATGACCAGGGACACTTTGTTAACCCATGCTGACAACCTGTTTGCACACAGACGATGAGGAGCAACACTCCCCCTCCCAGGAGCCCCCAAAACGCTGTGCTTTGGGGGAGGGACTTGCTGGCAAGGGCTAAGGCAGCATACGGTACATGAATTGTTTATTTTCAGTAGGACTGAGGTAACACTTCGTTCCAGTTGCATCACAGTAGAGGCTGGAATATTTCACTGCAACCTTTAACTGCCCTGACTCATGCTGTCAGTAATAAAATACTCTCCTGGGAAAACAAATAAATAGACAAATAAAGCCTTAATGATTTGGTAAAGTACCTACCAGTGAAAGCACACTGTCCAGTATTTTGAAGGCATTATAAAAGGTTACAGGTGTGATGTGCTAGAGCAGGTGATGAAAAGATTTACAGCTTTGCCACTTTGACAGGGAAAAAAAAACCAAAAAAAACAAAAAAAAAAAAAGAGAAAGTGTGGAGCAGCCTTTGAAAGCATTTGTCTCAAGCACCCAAAGGGTCGTCTGGAAAATGAAAGCATTTCTATTCCGCTGGCACTTGTGCAGAGCAGCAGGATAACGAAGTGACTGGGCTATTGCCCTTCCCAAAGCAATGAGATCTTGCTGAAAGCAGCGCACATTAATCTCAGCGCCCAGGAAAAGGGCACTAAGCAGTGCTCTGCCAGCCTCTTCCCCCCTCTCTCAGGAACCAGGATGATTTCAGAACTGACACCTGAAACAGAGACTTTTTAGTGCATAACGAATAACTCAGCAAAAAGAGAAGGCTGTGAGAGAATGGGTGAAAATAAAGATACAGCGAACAAAGGAGTAAAATTACAAGATCTAATGCAGCCTCAGGGAATAGAGCAGCCTGACAGGAGCACCTCCAAAGACTCCTGGTGAGGATGTGGCTTACAGAGACACAGAACAGGTAATGAACCGTCCTGGAAAAGCACCTGCTCCTTGCTCCCACATCAACCCCACACTGTCGGAATGCTCAGAAAAGACAGCTCCTCCTGTCATCAGGGCAGGGAAAAGCCCAGTGCAACAAAAATGAGCCTGTAACCATCCCTCAATCTCCTTGCCAAAGAGGATTGGGATTTCCTACGGGCATGGTTCAGGCGTTAGAAATCTGCCTGGTCCAGGAGCAAAGTCCCTCTCAGTTCATGGGAAGGTTCATTCCTGTGCCAGGCTCCTCTCCCTGCTCTCCCCAGAACGGGGCTGGTGGCTTCCCTCGGGGATGTGACTCAGTGATCTGTGTCTCCCCCTCTGCTCCCGGGCAGTTCACAGAGTGAGACTCTATTCCATGTGACAGCCACAGCTCCTTCCGTCCTCTGAGGTTTTTCGTTCCCAGAGACAAATGAGCTCACTGAAATCTTCTCTGCAAACTTTGTGCAGAAATTGGGGTGGGTTCTTTAAAATATTTTTTCCTTATTTGGAAAAACATTTCATAAACTATGGAAACACAAAACAGGTTGGGTTGGGAGGGAGCTTAAAGACCACCCAGTGACACCCCCTGCCACAGACAGGTGCTCCAAGCCCCTGACCTTGAACACTCCCAGGGAGCCAGCGGCAGCCACAGCTTCTCTTGGACACGTGTGCCAGGGCCTCCCCACCCTCACAGGGAAGAATTTTTCCCCAGTATCCCATCCAACCCTGCCCACTGGCAGCAGGAAGCCATTCCCCCTTCTCCTGGCACTCTAGGATCTTCAATTTAACTATGAAAGTCCTTCAAGCAAAACCTAAGTGATCTCTAAACTATGTAAGTGACCTCAAGCTTGCTCTGCTTTATTTTTCATGCAGTTACTGAACAAGCAACACCATCCAGATCCAATGCCTCCCATTATGTCATAGAAAACCCCCAGGACAGAGCACGGTTAGTGAAAAAGACAAACCTTTCTGCTCCTGAATGGAGATCGATATCTTTTTGTACTCCCATTATATAATTAAAGCTTTCAACACACTTGTTTTATTGTAAATGCAGCAGTAATTAAATATGTTCTCTAAAAATAACATAATTTTATTTTCCCTTGCAAACAGATCCAGTGCACAGCCAGAACAGAATATTTCCTACCACACAAAATGTGTCTGCACGTGAAGCTTCCTGCTAGGCCACACTCACACCATGCCAACACTTCCCACTTTCCCAGCTCCCACAAACAGCCAGCACCAACCCTTTGCACATAAAGCAACACAGCCAGGAATGGTGACAGAAAACAGGGAACCAGCCCCCCCCTTCTCAGAGCTGATGTCTTGTTTTCCCCTGACATGCTGCCACACACTCATTACTGCACAGAGAGCCAGCCAACATCAATTCACTTCTGATAGCACACTCAAGTAGCAAAAAGCATCATTTTTATGAAGTTCTGAGGTTCATGACAGTGGCAAAAGGTATCTCTTGGTGTGCTTGTTTTTCCTTCCTGTTCTGTTGGCACAGAAAGTGTCAAACATTGGTGGGTGCTGTTTCTCTGATCTACTGACTTAGGGAGTGTTTTAGGATAGCTGGGAAAGGCAGAATGTTTGGGAAAGGATGTTTGAGAGACAAAGCATCAATAGCCTTACAAATACTTTATTTGTGGCACCAGCAAAAGCAAGAATATTCCACCTCACCAGAGTACACACCTGGACACATTCTAATGTATTCATTGGCTGTTGGCTTCCTCTGAATTCCTTATTTCTCTAAAGAGAGTTGTATCCCAATTTTTAGGAAATACACATGCAAAGGTAAAGTCAAGAGTGGGCAAACAACAAGTTTCCAGAAGGACCTGCAGTTTCTGTTTCAGTATTCCCCCCTCTAACAGTGCTGAACACCATGAAAGCTTCTTCCCCAACCAGTATTTCCTGTTTGCTCCCTGTGCCGCACAGGTGACTGAGCTCCCTGCTGATCAGCACTTCCAGAACCTGATGGATGATGATAAACACCTCTACAGCCCCAGCTACTGCAGGAATCTCAACACTCTGGCCAGAGCTCCCCACACACAGGACTTGGCAGCCAAAGGGGCTGGAGCACAGAGAGCAGGTGACACCTCCAAACTCCACCCAACACCATAGCATGCATTTCAACCATAATTGCACAACTCCTTTTTGCCAGGAAGCAGCAGTCTGAGGTTACTTCCTACGAGCCTTCCTGTTTCTGTGCACCCAGACTTTGCTTTGTCCTTAGCAGGCACCAAGGAAATTCTGTGTCTGCACAAGAGAGAATGGGCCAAAAACGTTACTTTCTGTTCTTTTATGAGCCGCTGGGGATCTGTCAAAAATGTTCCCTAAGGAGAGGCACATCCTGATTCAAAAAGAGGCCAGGTACTAATTAAACAGCCTGTGTGGGCAGCAGCAAGGGCTTTACATCGCAGTGGGTGTCTGTTTCCAATGCCATATCCAGTGTCCATTCCTTGTTGGCTGTAATCAGATCCAAAATCTCATTTACAAAGTCTGCATCACGCAGAGCAGCACCTTTTCTCCCCGTGTTGCTGTGGATTTCATGAAACATGTTACACAATACAAAGTCAAGGTGGTACTTCAGTGATTTCAACAGGTTACACAAAAATAATCACAAAATACAGATCCATGTTGCTGTCATTTCCCTGCGGGAGGCACAGAATAAATCTACAAGGCAGGGAACATAATCCCACTGCCTCCTCCAGTACCTGAAACTCCCCCTCGACCCAGGCAGAAGGGAAGATGAGGTTACCTGCTGATCCTCTGCAAATATTTATAAAGCCCTACACAGAGCAGGAGATGCTGCCACAGGGCCTCACAATTCAGTGTGAAGCTGTACTTAAAATCCCCTCTAAAGAGAACAAGAAGTGTGTGCACATTTATACACATGCATGCAGAAAAAATCTCCTGCTGCTGGTTTTCAAGGAGCTTAGGAGAAATGAGGAAATATTTTTACTGCCAGACCAACCCCCAGGACTTACAAGACCTGTACAAATGTCCTTGGGACTGGCCACGACCTTGATATAAACACATTAGAACAATGTTAGAATTTCTCACCATTTCACTGCAGGTCTCTCAGCATTTCATATTTTCAAAGCTCCAGTCATGGAGTCAAACAGTGATGAAATAGTCTCAGTTTTCAGTATAATTATTAAATTATCTTGTGGAGGAAAGGTGAACAACATGACCCATCTTGCACTTAAAAACTCAAACTGGAGGGCAAATAAAACTGTAATCAAAGCACACCTTGAAAGGCATCATTTTTCAAGTCAGACTTGTGATTTTCAGTCACTTGATTGCTGTTTTTTAAATGCTGGAAGGGTCAGTCCTACCACAGATGAAAAGTCACTCTAAAAGGTCAGCATTTCTTCAAAATGAGTCCTTGGCTGCAGACATGAAGTGTTTTGCTCCCTGCGCTCAGGCTCAGGGCCGGGAGTCAGTGCTGGACCACAGGCACCCTTCGTTCCTCTCCCCCTGAGGCAGCCACGGGCAGAGGAATTCCAGCATCAACGGGCCCTGGGCAGAGGAAATTCAACATCAGTGAGCACAGGAAGAGCCAAAACCCTACCTGGGAGATGACAGGAACGTGTTTTAACCAAACAAATTTTAGGCCCAAGTGCAAACTTCTAAAAGGTCAGTTCACTGCACTAGAAAAATCAAACAAGTACATAAAGGAGAAATCCACACTGCTTCCACCCATGGACTTGCTTTCCATTCCGAAGGGAAGGGAAGGGGGAAGGGAAAGGAAGGGGAGGAGATGCAACATACGCAACTGCATTTATCTTTTTCACTCTACTCTTGCGTATACACATAATTCTAGTAATTTTTAGCCCGTCCCAAAGGTACTGCATTCTCCTAACAGCACTGCATGGCAGCCCTGAGACAGGCCCTCTCTTCCACACAGCTTTATCTCATTCCTTGATCTAACAGCTGCTCCAAAAGCCCGTCAGATCTGCCAATGCAGCACTTGTGAAGGAAGAATAGAAAATACACGATTACCTCATATTACTCCAGATACTTTTTCCCTTCTGATGCCTGCTTGTGCTATTTGCCAGGAGAATTAACCCCAATGTACACAGATCCAGGGACTGAACACAAAGAGAACACGTAACTGAAAATACACTGCAATTTTCTGTTGTTAATTTCTGCCATGATGGTTTATAAAGTGTGAAGAGCAGAGTTCACAGGGTGTGAAGAGGTGAGTTTATAAGGCATGAAGAAAGCCAAATAAAAACCAGAAAAATAGTTTACCAAGTCAGCCTGAAGTTTTCTCCTTTTAGTAATGTCTTTCAGCAATTTGCCATCACAGCTAGGTGGTGTTAGCAGCCAAATACATCATTTTCAGCATCCTTCCTACTGCTCAAAAGAGCAGAAAGTGCTGCAAAGGCCCAAGAGGAGGTTCCCACCCCATGAACCAGCAGGGTGTGCTTTCACCATTGTTCTCAAGCCACTGAAATTTGCATTTACAGAACATTTCTCATGTGTCATTAAACCTGTCTCCACAGAGGCCAGAGGAAAAGTGCATGGTAAAATCCCTGAGTGGCACCCCACTCTCAAAGGGTCATGCTCCAGGAGGTAGGAGTTGTTCTGGAGCTGTTCTGAAGCACATTGCTGCCAGAGCCCAGGGAGCAGAGCCACTGACAACCCGTGGAACCATTCATGCTGCACAAATACACTCCTTTTTGGGTCCTCTGGCTGCAGATTAACCCGTGCTGGCTTTCTGGACCCACACAAAACTCGTCTTCACAGCAGCAGGTTGCAAGCCCTT
Source organism: Oreocharis arfaki (assembly GCA_013398015.1). Lineage (NCBI taxonomy): Eukaryota > Metazoa > Chordata > Aves > Passeriformes > Paramythiidae > Oreocharis > Oreocharis arfaki. The sequence goes on from VZRR01011915.1 coordinate 154,387, forward strand.
CCCTCCAGCCCCGCCAGCCGAGGGGCCGAGCCCTGCCTCAGCCGAGGGCCACTGCTCGGGGTCTGTGTGCCCGCAGGGCTCAGCCCCAGCAGCCACATCCAGCACAGCTGCACTCCAGCTGGCACCCCTGCTCCTGCTGCTGCTCACACAGGGCCCCGGGGTCCCAGCCCTGTCCTTGTGGGGCTTTCCTGGCTGCTCCTGTGGCAGCGCAGTCAGGCACAAATTCCAGTGCTCACTGACTGCACGTGGACTCACCCGAAACTAATGCACAGCATTTGTAACCATTCCTGCTCTGCCATTCCCCCACCAAACAAGACAGGAGAAATGAGGAAAATCAGAATCAAGGAGCTGAATTCACTATTCCTTGAAGGGAAATCTTTATCTTCACAGAGTCCTGTGGCCAAGTGGCTCAGATTTCCCCTTGCCAATGCTCCCAGCCTGAGCGTTTTAACTGAGTAACAAATTCTCAGGGTAATAAAGTTCTCTCCTGAAAATCATACGCAGCAAGGCCAACACCAGGATTGACGTTGTTTGTACACCCAACAGCTCTGCAGACCCTGCAAATCCCACAATTCTTGCTAAAGGGACAGTGACAGCAGCAGCCAAGCACCTTCCATATGTCAGCCCCAACTGGAGAGAAGAACAGAACAACAAATAAAAGGAGTTTTGCCTTTTGTCTGTGAATTTTGAGATTTTAAAGTGTCTTGATTACGTATTTTAAACAAGCAAAGAGGTGATCCTGAGCCTAAAAAGCAAGAAAAGGGATTGGAAAAGGTCAGCACAAACAGGCCCCATACAAAACAGAACATTGTATTCAGGGTCTGTTGGCATCCAGAATTATTTGTGAGCAGCTGCTCCTGAGAAGATCCATGTGTGGTCAAGCACTGAAAAGGGAGAATGTGCTCAAACCCAGGGACATTTGCTGGAGAAAAGGTTTTTGTGTGATTCGTGTGTCTCCAATGTTTGTTAACACTGAGGAGTGGAGAAAAGCTGTATTACTCCTGCAAGTCATCAGTCCTGCACACAAGGGAAAAAGCAACATCTCTGCCAAGGTTCTGCTGCTCCAGAACTGGGGAAAAGCCATTTTTGTCAACTACAGAGATACCACTGGAAAACTGGGGGAAATTAATTAAAAATGAGGCATGGACTTTGCACAGAAAGGGCTGTAAGCTGGGGAGATGTCCAGGCAGATCTAACACAGAGATTCGGGCTCGTTTCCATGAAGTATGTGATGAAACTGTTATCACCTCAACGAGGCTAAAAACTCTGCATAAGCGAAGCCCAGGAGCACAACACAGCTTCAGAATTAATACTGAGTTGGAGTTTTGGTTCATTTTCTGCTGCTTTTATATATAAATATATACATATATGCACACAGAAACTGCAAGAGTTCTCCTTCTTCATTTTGGTTCTGTTTTAAAGAAAAGGCTTCCCGTTTTGCACGCAGAAGCAACCAATCATGGATGCTTTTATAAGCAGGGGAAAATATAATTCAGGTGTCCATCTGCATTCCTAAGCCAGACCATGAAGTGTGTCAGCTTCATTAGAAACAGCAAACTTTGTTAGGGTGAAGCTGGCAAGGAAAGCCAAGGCAAGGAGGTAAGGAAGTTCCAAGTGCTCCAGGACAACACTGTGCCTGCACAGCACATTAACTGGGAGAAAAGGGAAGGAATTGGTATGTCTAACATGGCTTTTTCCCCACCAGAACTCCACTTGTGGTGCTGGGAGCTGTCACAGCAGTTTTTCCAGTAGCATAATTATCTCCCTATGAAACTTGCTTCCCTCTCCAGAGTCCAGCAGGGGGAAGGAGGGGGTGTTTGTCTTTTCTTTCCAATAATGAGCCCCTGGCTGGCAGCCTCAGCAGCTCTGCTCTGTTTCCCAAACTCACACTGGCTCCAAGGCTGCAGATGGAAGCTCAGCTCCTCCATCATCGCAGCAACCACATCCCAACATGTCCCATAAAGAACAACTCTGGGCTTTGCCAGAGCAGCCCCCACACACGAGCAGCAGAGCTCTGACACTTCCACAGCTTCCCAGGGGGATTTAAGGATCAGATATGGAAGCGATCAGAGCCTTGTTAATCTCATTATATTGCTCCTGCAAAAAGCTATGAGCAACCATGGCAGTATTAAACAAATTAGTTTGTCCATGAAAAAAGCCAACATAGCTTTGGTTAACCTTCTGGGCACGAATTTAATGGCTCTCTGCAACCACAAATACCAGGATTTAAGAACAACCATCCTCTGAAATTGATATCTGGTGTGTGCTGGCCTTGTTCTTCCCCCCGTTAAAAGGGAACAGAGACTCCCAGCCCATGAAAATCCAAGTGTTCTCATGTGTGCCCAGAAGCAGCTCCCCTGGTAGCACACGGAGCTGGGAAAGTCGCTTTAAAGGAACAAAGGTCAACACCGAGGTTCAGACGAGACCCCGCAAGTGAAGACATCAGCATAGTTTCCTCTTCTTGTTCTGTTTCTCACAAACCATGCCTCGTTTCTGGCTAGGCAAGTCCTCCAGCCAGCCTGCTCCTCTCTCAGTGCTCCAAACAAGACCACTTTAACCACAGAAAAGGCTCAGATCTGCTCCTACACCCTGGCTGTTCCCTGGGCTGACACCACCACGAGCCGGTTTCGCCGTAGATTTTGCTGATGCAAAAGGATGTTAAGAGGAGTCATTGCCTTTATCATCACAGGAGAGTGCCTGAGTATCAAACACCTGCTATCAAATTTGTTAGGACACATGCCCAAGGTCAAAACCCACTCTTATTTCACCTACAGCAAGGGATTTGATGGGTGTTTGATGCCATTCAAAGTCCTACTAAAGGAAAACATGAAAATATGGTCATGGTCCCTCTTCCCATCACTCTTAATTATGAGATTTGCTCAGAAACCATGAAAAGAAAAATGCACCAAGTAGTTAAGTGCTCTTTTTATTTACCTTTTGACTCTCAATTACATGGACTTTGTGTTGTCAAAAGCTTTCTCCTAGCACGTCTTTATTAGAACACAAACAGATTTCCACACAGCCTCTGTAGGCATATGCACTTAAAATAGTTGGCTATTTCCAACTTAAATAGTTGGATATTTTACGTAAATAATTTTTTTAAAAGCATGGCATGCACTGGCCCAGCACATTTACACTCCCAGAACAGAAGCCAGCACAGTAACACTGAAGACACTGCAAAGAGATACAATGCACATTTACAAATGACATTTATCTCATACAGCAAGCAAAGCTATTCCACTAAAGTATCAGTCAGAGCAAATGCACAGAGAACAGCAGACTGAAAAGGCTTGGAAATATTGTATTTGTTGTTTCTGAAAAAGGTTTGTGTGATATCTTGTTATGTTTCACTTCTAAAAGGACAAAACCTTCTGAAATACACAAGTGAAAACAAGTGGCCAGAAAATCAAGCTTGTTTGCACGGTTAAAATACTCCTTAAGGGCTGAAATCTCATCTGCCACATTCCAGTCCTGAACAAGGTCTGGAGCACTAATTTATAAACCCTGGGGGGAAAAATGTTGAGAAATCCTTGACTATTCAGTAGCCCTGGGAATAGGAAAACCTCAGTATAATGCACAAGGAAAGGGAGAAAGCCCAGCCCAGCGGTGTTCATCAGTGCCACACTCGAACAGGGACACACACCCAGTGATCCAGATCCAGTGCAGAGTCACAGCCACAGAACTGCCCCTTCCAAGGGTGGTTAAACCCCACCAGGGCTGCACACTGCACTAAATCCATCTGCCAGGAGAAAACCACCCCCACCACTGCCCGTGTGTCAGCTCCGTGTGCAGGAAAACATCATCTCTTATTCCAGAAAAGCCACAGGATCCCCCTGCTAAAACTGTCCCCAGCTTGAACTGTCTGAAGCAAGAAATGAAGAGCTGAGTTAAACTCTTGTCAGTGCTAATGAACAAGGGCTTTCTGGTCTCTAACATTATGGGAAGTGTCAGGTTAGAAGTCCTTCCCCAAGCTGGATTAACTGGAGAATTTAGACCGTGGAGGAGCCTCGGAGGGAACCTGGAGTAAGTCTGTAACCCAAGGAGCAGCAATGCTCTGTCACCTCTGGGTGCTTCAGGAGTTTAGTCAGGCGTGGGACCTGCTGCCAGGAGATTGCATTTATAAATGCAATAATCTGACACAGATGATCCAACACATCCAGCCTGTTCCTGGCACGCCTGGCTCCGCCCAATACAGCCACTGCCCCTCGCAACCAAGGGTGGCCTCTGCCACCACAGAGCTCCTCAGACCAGACTGAAGGAAAACTGGAACGGATCTTTTAGCAAGTATGGGATACTTTTAGCAAGTGCTGCACTTGTACTGCTGTTTTACCCAGAGAAGGATGCAAACTAGATTCGATGTGGATTGCATAAGGAAAGGCAACTGATGGAAAAGCAGGTGTTACATCACCTCCAAGGTGTCTCCAGGCCAGCTGGGATAACTAATTCCACAGTCACACTTTCAGAAGGAGTGAACACAGAATATAAGAGAAGCTGGAATATAAATGGCACTTTAAAGCAAGGTACCAGGTTCAAATTCCTACCCTCCTTCTCCTGTCATCCCCACCCTAAATAACACTGGATCTTCCCATCAGCCAAAGGCACAGCTGGGAGCGTGAAATGCACCCAGGTGCTGAGGGTTATACTTCAGCTTCTTTCTGGATCCCCAATTCAGGCATGTTTGCAAGCTCCAGAAACAGTACACACAGCCTCCTCCAACAAATACACAAGAGCGAGCAGCTCAGTAGCTGCACCCCTCCATCCTAAAGAGCTGGATGGAATTCTGGAAATGCCCACTCCTTCTCAGCCCCTGCCACTGCATCCTGTCACTATTCCCAATATTCAAAAACACACATGAAAGGTGTACATCTTCCTGGTTTTGCTTTTTACATGAAAACACACTGGAGCCTACCCTGCTCTGACTCAACAGCTAATGAGCTGCCTGCTTTGGTCTTTATCCTCAGGACTGGGAAGCTGAGATCTCATCCCAGTTTTCCTGCTTTCTGTCCATCACATCCACCCTTTCAAAGTCACCTTATCTCTCCTTTTCACCAGGGATTCTGTGGGGTATTTTTCCCTCTTTTCTTCAGGCTGATAACTGAATGAAAGCTGCATATAACATCACTTTTTTCAACACAGGTGAAAACTAAGGGATTTAATTCCCTTTAATGATGACTATCAGGAGCAGAATATCCAAAGATTAAACTGTGGTCCCTAACACCAGGGCACGAAGTTTTCACAAAGTATCAAATAATGAGAAACATGGTTCAATACAAAGAAAGATTAGACCAAAAAGCTCGACAAAGGGGGATTAAATGATTATTTCTGTATTTTTTATATAAATACCGAGGATATGTCACAGAGGACATTGTTACACTGGTTGTAGCAAAAGGACCCGGGGGAGCCAAGGACATGCTCACTAATGCTCTGATAAAACTGTCCCCTCCTTGCACAAGACAAAATGCGGGGTTTTTTTCCACGGAAAGCATCCCGGGGGGCCGAGGCTGGGGAAGCTGAGTGCCGGAGCTGGAGGGCACGCAGAGGTCAGGAGCAGAGGCCACTCAGCCACGAGCAGAGGACACACCGTGACACCCTGGCCACCCCGAGCTGCCTGTGCCGAGCACCAATCCCGAACATCAATCCCCAGCCTGGCTCGGGAGATGCTCCCCATCCCGGGAACATGCACGGCTCCACCCTGTCCTCCCAGCCCCTGCCTGCACCAGCTCAGCACTGCTGCTTTCTGGCCCTCTTCCCCCAGCCCCAAAGCCACTGTTATGGGTAGGGCAAGGACTCTGCAACCCTCGGATGTGCCACTCGGAAAAGGACATTTTTCCTGAAGAAAATCTGCATCAGCACAGCACAGCCGTCTGACATCAATAACCAGCAAACTCCTCGCACTCCAGGCATCCATCAGGAGCACTGAAGGGAAAGCAGAAAGTTAAAAATACTCCTATAATCCTGCTAAATGCAAGCTTTGCTTCTAAAAAACAATACCAATTTTATCTCTGTGCTGAAAGGCAGGACATGAGCAGGACATGTGCCTTCAGAGAGACAACCATAATAAGCTCATCTGGAGTTCTGTCATACTCCGGACTCTCTGCACAAGTGACAAAAAGAGGGGACGTCACTGCCAGAACCAAAACCTATTTAATCTACAGACTTCATGGATTACAAGACCCATTTGGAGGAAAACTGCATAGATTTTATCAAACCACTGCTAAACTTCGTCTGTCTTTAGCCAGAAACCTCATACTGCACATACTGACATTGCCAGCTTCTCACAAATACCAGAGCTCTCGTTCCCAAGGGAATTCACACCAAACACAAATCCTGTAGTTCCTATTTACAAAATCCCCTCTGGCAAGCATGTGGCTCTATCTCTGGGTGACAACATATTGCCAATATATTGCATTTTGTGCTTTTTCCATGACAAAGGAAGCTGGGGAGCGTAAAGCCTTCAGCATTAGCACACAAGACACAGTTAATTTTCAAATACAGTTTTGTTTCCAAGTGAGGGGAACCAAAATTTTCCAACTACCTTTCTCACAGTGCCCAAGTCAAACAATGAGCAGATATCCAGCAGCAGCTTTCCTAAGGATAAATACTTCAAGGAAGAAAAAAACCATAGACAAATTCAAAGAAATTTTGCAGTACTGGTGGGAGCTACTCTCCTTCAGTTCCTGGCAGTGTGAGTGAAGTAGGAGGAGTCAGCATAAATTACCAAGACTTTGTTGATAATGTGTTAAACAGTGAAAAAAGAACCTACGTCTCCAGCTTCCGGCACCTTGGTTCATAAATAACTTCTGGTATGGTAAAATCGCCTTGATCCGTAACCCAGGTAGGTGGCAACAGCAAATTTTAAATTATACTGGGTCCACAGCTCCCTCCTTTTTTCCTCACCAGTAAATATTTATTCCCTCTCAGCCCTGAAGCAGAAAATCCCAGTGGAACTGCAAGAGCACCAGGCACACTTCCTATCAGCCACAGCACAAACCCAAGCCCAGGCTGAAGGAGATGATTTGCCATGAAGATAATCAGCACTGCCTCATTCCACAAGAATTTTAACGACACACACATGATAACCTGGCCCTCCAGAACTATCACTCCTAAACCCATATCCCATCCACAGCTCTCAGTTATCCATTAGAAAGGAAAAAAAAATACACTCAGCACAGAGCCCTTGTGACTACTGCTGCTTTCACACAAAGTGCGCACTCGTCTCTGCTGTGCGCAGGGTATAGTACGTTTTAATAGAAGAAATGCATTTTCTGTCATGTTGATAACCGCATTCTACACACTTTACCCGAAAATGCCTCAAGGACTGCTGTCACAAAAAGGATGAGATGCAAAATTAGACTTTGTCTGCTTTCTCCATGCTGGTGAGAGCTACACAGCATAATGTAGCTGAAGCAAGCAAATAATCTTTCTCCATTCAAACGCTCAACCGCTTAAAAGCCACACAGTCATTTACATGGGTTTAAAAATACAGCAAATATTAAAATGAACTTGCATTTGCCGGATGGAAACGCCACGCTCGCCTTCCTTAATCCCGCTGTGCATTTTTATTAGGCATCTCCGGCGCTGACCAAGTGTGAAACAATTGCATCCCTCGGAGATACGGTCTCAGCACTCCATCGATGAGGGTTAAAATAAAGGAGGGGAAGGGAGGCTCGTCCCGGAGGAGCGTCCTGAGGGCCGTCGCTGGCACTGACCTGTGCGATCCATCGAGGCCGGTCCCGGTCCCGGCTCCGGCTCCGGCTCAGTCTCCGGCGGTGCCCGCGGCGAGCGCGGCCGAGCGGCTGCCGGGGAAGGCGGCGGCGGCGCCGGTCCCTCCCTCCATGTTGCGTGTACGGCACAGAGCGAGCAGAGAGCAGAGCAGAGAGCGCACACGGCACACACACAGCCCGCACGGCACGCACACAGCCCGCACGGCACACACACAGCCCGCACGGCACACACACAGCCCG
>VZRR01011915.1:162774-224629 GCA_013398015.1 Oreocharis arfaki
GTTTAACCCCCCAGAAAGGTGTGTTTCTGAAGGAAAACACAAGGCAGCTCGCGGGTCTGGGCTCCCATCCTGCCCTCCCTCAGCAGCACCGATTCATGTTTTCCTGAGGCTGCTACAGGCATTTCAGCTGTAACCCTTTCCCGGCTGCAGGAGGAAAAGGCATCTCTTTGTCCTCAGCACCTCCATCCCCGTCCCACGGATCCACACGGGGATGTTTTCACCTACTCTGCATGGTCTGACCCCTAAATAACTCTTAAACAAGTGACCAGTAAGGACCATATGAGCAGGAGTTATTCCCAGTTCTGCCAACTGGTTAACCTTGGATATATCACATTAATGTGTTTGCGGTTCTGCTTCCTCCTTTTGGAAAACAGGGTAATATTTACTGTGTTCCCAGAGGAGACTTGTAAGCCTTAATTTATTTCTGTTTATGCAGCCAGTTTAAAAAGGAGCCGTGTAAAAACTGCTATTACAATTTCTAGTTCATGCACCAAACCAGAAATGAGAAATAATTGTTACAACTCAACTTTCAGATCCCATTAAAAGACTGAAATCCTTCACCAAGCCACCAGTGCAGCAGTGAGGATGATGAGCCCTCCATCCGAGGCACTGAGGTCTAGCAAATAAGAGGAAAGGCTGGATGATGGATGACTCTCAGTCTCGGCTTGGCCATCAGCTTGTTTTGTGACCTTCCTCAAGTCATTTTAATCTTTCTGTATCAGTACAGAATGCAGAGCTGTTCTCATTCCTGTGAAACAGCCCAAGATTTTCTGTATTGTTACCACTGCTACTCCTGCCTGAAGCTCAAAGGGACAAGCTAGAATTTGTAGCAATACTGGATATTGTCCGGCCGCAGCCTGTGGAAACACCATGTGGAATCTAAAGGTTTTGCATACAGTTCCTTTCAACTCAGTAGGATGCTGAGGGTTATCAGTGTAAGTGAAGATTTTGGGGGGTGAAATTCTTCATGCTCTTTGGACTCAGCAAGACACCAAGTTCAGAAAGACAAAAAGATTTCCAAAACAACACCTTTTTGTTTAAAATTCAACAGAAGAGGCTGCACAACCCCAAATTATACAGAACAGTCAGTCAGTAGAACTGTTCTTAAATTGTCTGTAATGGTTGGATCAGTGCTGCTTGCTAAATGCTGTATAAAGTGACAATAACCCGTTCATCAGCCCTGATGCCTAAGGACACAGCCAGGCCAAGCATGAGCTCAGCACTTACAGGAGACAGGGAAGATTCAAGCTTGACAAAGCTGAGCAAAGTCAAACAGGTTATACCCGTTCTGTGCCTAGAAAGCCTAATGATCCTTTCCAAATCCCTCTTTCCCAATGCTAATTTTTTTGTTTCACCAAAACAGACATACAGGAATGGGACAAGCTAAAGATAGAAGAACTTAATAGGAAAAAACAAGCCCATTTAGGAAAAAAAGCTGTTCTCATTTTGCATCAGCGGCTGCCGGGCTGCAGGAGGTGTTGAAACACCCCTCACCTGCAGCTCCCACTGACAGAGACCAAGGCATACTGGCTGGATTCATCCCAGGGATTATAAACCTCAGGTGGTGGGCTTGACCTCTCTGACTTGAGTGGGGAAGTTAATTCAAACTCCAAGACAGGAGAAGAGAGAAGCACACTGAGAAGTGAAGGGTTTGCACAAAGTGATGGGGACAGAGCCAGGGCAGAGGTCCCCAGTGATCGAGGACCCCAAAACAGAAGGAGAACACAAGGTGAGAAACCCTGTGGAAATTCTCCACCCAGGTGTACTACAATAAAACACTGCACCCTAAGGTGACCACAGATAGAAGATAAACTTCTGCTTAAAGGAATGAGACTAAAACCCAGTTCCCTAGCTCCTGGTGACCAGTGTTCAATCCAAGCTGAATGAAACAGAACCAAACAAAGCAAACCCAGAGCTGTCACATCAGAAAGTGATAAAGCATAAAAACACAACAGACACTGTCCACACAGCATCTGCTACAGCTTAAGGTCTACTACCCTGCTTAGAGGAGTAGAAATAGCTGTGGGGAAAAATTAGGGAAATGTATTCACTACAGCTCCAGGAGACTCTTCCAACAAGCCGGAACCCCTGACAAGCACGGAGACAGTGCATTTCAGTGCACAGAGACTGAGCACAGGCACTCCCTGCCCCGGCAGGTGTTGGGGGCACGGCAGAGGATTGTGCCCTGCTGCTGCTTCCCGTATTTCCATGCTGAGATCTCACCTCCAGCTCCTCCTGCCAGCTCCTCTCTCCTCACCCAGGGCTACCGTGTTCTCCTGCACTTTGGCTGCAAACCCACCAAGGCCTGAGCCTTTCTTGCTCTGTATCTGTACATTTTTCAGTGCAGCACAGCCTTTTTCCAAGACCAGGGCTCAGGACTGTACAGCTAAACAATAACAAGGATTTGGTTTCACAGCTAACTAGAATTCACCAGCTACTAGGAACACCACTGTGCACGTCCAAGTGTCACATTTAGAAAGGTCTTTAAGAGGTCTCTTAGACAACCAGGCTCAAAACTGCTATGGTTCGAGGTAACCTCACAGGTTCCCTGCCCATGAGCTGGGTTCTTTCTGCTGCAGATAAATTCTGACTAATGGATCATTCTTCTGATGCAGACAAGATCTCTCTCCCTATGCTTTCCCCTTATTTAAGGCTCCAATTATCACAGTAACAAAACAAAATTAAATGTGTGACTCAAATTGGGGGTTTGTTGCTGTTTTTTCAACTAGGAGAAGAGAGCAGAGAGGTATCACTAACTGCAAGCTCTAATTTGCTGTTAAATTAGCAATGACTTGGAAACATCTCTTAATCTTTGGGGTAAGAGGGAGTGGCTCAGAATCGAATTCAAAACAAATCTCCAACCTGGAAAGTTGCTCTGTGACACAGTTGCACCCATGACCAATTTATTTAACTTCAGGTTGATAGAGCTCACATGGGTAATTTGATTTACATAACAATTCAGCTTTCTACCACCTAAATAAACTTTGGGAAGCTGCAACAGCAACTCCTGTTTCAGACAATTCTCTCCCAACAGAAACTTCTGTCAACCAATTAAAGAACAGGATTATGCAATTCTTTACCACTTCTCACCTCTGCCAGTACTTTCTTTCCACCTTTGATAGTTTCTCTGAGTTTAAACACTATTCCATTTAAGAAGATAAAAGTGCCAAGCAAGAGAGGATTTTAAATATAACCTCTTCAATTGCTGGAGGTTATCTAGGCAGAGAAAGACCAAGGATGCTGCAAGCCTTCCTCCCTTGCTCTTTGCATAATTTTTCATTAAATTAAAAATGGATTGCCATTAATAATGTATGCATGATAAGGCACTGTAGGATTGCTTTTGTTTCCAAAAGTAAACTAATTTAATGGGAAAATAGTTCAATGTTAAGATATACAAATTTTTGAGTAAATTATTTGAAGCAACACCATTCTTGTAGGGTATTTTACAACCACAATTTTAGCTGAGGTGCTACTCAATATGCACTGAAGCAAGTTCAGGAAACAAAGACCAACTGGACAGCTGGAACCAAGAAACTAAAATATTTAAAAGAAAATCTTGCTGCTAGCCCAAGATGAGAACTATTTCATTGCTAATTAATGATATAGGTCACAAACTGCTCTCTCCTGAGGATTATGACAGGACATTTGCCCCCCACAGCCACAGAGCACAGTTGTTCAGGGCCTGTTTAATATAATTTTATATGAAAAATGGTGGCTTTATACCAGAAGGACTCAGTGAATCACAGCACAAGAAAGAGAAAACCAGGCCGCACTTTGTGACTGACAAAACATATGTAAAAGCCTTTCAAGCTGTGCCCACATCAGAGGCTCCTCAGGCAGGGCTAGGGCTGGATGAGGCTCTGAAGGGCTGGTTGCAGCCGTGCTCCCACATGCAGGCAAAAGTGCTGAGCAGGCACCTCCCAATCCCTGTCCAGAGGGACAATCCTGCACTTTCTCTGGTGCAAGAGCTATGCCCAAGGCTCCGCTTTAAATACTGCCACTGCTGCACACCTCCCAGGTAATCATCTTGAGGGCCATTTACCCAGCCACGCGTTATTGCATCTCCGGGACAGTTACTGCATCTCCAGACCTCTGTCCTGCTGAATTCCTTGGTATAGACCTTGGGTTTGTGATGCCCAACCTGCTGCAGGTGTGTTACTGATCTCATAAACTGCAGAGTGAATGTGTTTATCAAGGGAAGGAGAGGAGAAACAACTTAGGATCTCAGTGAAAACCCAGCCCTGCAAACACCTCCTATCAAGAGGGTGATTGGGATGTGGAGACCAAGCTCCACTCACACTGGGTGCATAACGTGGGACATCTTCAGCTCCCAACCAAGCCTTGTGTTTAAAGGTGTCAAATGCAGTTTTTGCTACAACACAAAGGAAGAGGAACACTCAGCAGCACAGTCATTGCTAGAGATGCCAAGCAAACACATGGAACTGAGTGTTCCACCTCCCCTTCCTAAAGCCGAGCCAGGCTGAGCCATCAGGTGCTGTACCTGTGCAAAGACACTGGCACGTTCTGTGGCACTTCTGCACAAGGCCAGTGCTGCAAAGCCTGACACTCCACAGTCAAACCCACACTGAAAACTCAGATCATTTCCTTTGAGTTTGTATTGTAAAATGCACAAGTGTCAAGCTCTGATAGGACACTCAGACTTCAGACCAGACACAGCACACAAAGGGGAAGCTAAGGAGCCCCTACCTGGCTCCAAGTCCTGCATGGGACACACAGCATGTATTTTTAAGTCATAAAGCACAATCTTCACTGGTGGAATCCCTGCCAGAAGAAGAAAGAGGTACTCCCTGCAACTTACTGTTAGTGAAACCTTACTCCAGGGTAAAGGGGAACCAACCTCGTGGAGCAGTCAGTCAACTAGATGAGTAATTCCAGCATTCCCACACTGCCTTTCTTCCTCCCCCGAACAGTCTGAGCAAGCTGCTGCTCAGGACAGGTTTGTGCTTGTCCTGTGGTGCTGTGCCCAAGGTGTGTCTCTGTGTGTGATCCACCTGCTCTGTTCAGCCACTGTCCATAATCCCTGAGCACCTGCCCTCAGGGAACAAGCAGGCACTCAGAGGTATTCCCCTCAAAAGTGTCTTAGACATGACAAAAGAGAACTCTGCAGTGCAAAGGAAAAAGCAACCTTGGTTAAAAATTTACATTTTCACAAGTTCACTACGGAGAAATAGATCATCAGTGTCATGGCTGCTCAGGAGTAGCTCATTCCTTGGACTTGTTTCCACCTGGCTCAAGACTTGAAAACCTGTCTCACTTAGCCTAGAGAAAGTGCAAGATAAGCTGCAAGGACAAGAAAAACTCCTGAGGGATGGAGAGGAGAGACATGAGAGAGCGAAGCAAGCACAGTAATTATCACACACAAGGTCTGGGTTTCTCCAGTCTTGAAGAAAACAGGAGCAGGTTCAGCAGCAGGGAGAAGCAGAGGCAGCTCAGGGAAAAGAGGTATTTGAGCTCCTGACACCACTGCGAAGAGCTCTGCCACCCTTAAAACTTGTGGCCAAGAGAGAAACTCCGTTCATTAAAGCTGGACGATGGAAGGGGCCCATGAGGGAGAGCCACAGTTTGAGACTGAATGTGGTGAAAAGCGGCCAAGTTGGAGCAGTGGGGGAACAGATCAAATGGCAGCAGCACAGACACATTTCACTGCCCCCAGGGCACAGCTCTCCCACGTAACAGCGTCTGGCCCCCAAAAGACGGCAGGAAAAGACTCATGGAGCACCTTCTTCTCCAGAGCAAAAGCTTTGCACTAGCAAGGACACAGAAAGAACGTCTTGCAAGTGGTTTGAGTAGCCATGTATCTATAACCAGAGGAGACTGCACAGGAGTTGAAAAATTTCAAATGCTTCCCCCATTTGTCCATCCCTCTCCTTTCTGAGCATCGTTCTACATTTCCCCAAGTCCCTTTTCAGCCCAGCTGCTCTTTAAGTACAAGCTGATCCTCTCTTTTGTCATATGAACTGAAAATGTGTGTCAATTGTGAGCGCTGTGGGCAGTCTAGACCACCAGAGCAGTGCACCTTTAGGCTGCAGGAAGGTATCCCATGGGATTGCACAGTCCATCCTCTGCAGCAGGAGTGATCTGACTCCACACCTGGATGGCAGGGAGTTTCCCATCTGGGACAGCTGGGAATTGCATTAAGCATCTCTGGTGTAGCTGTCAGGCACTCGGTGGCTAAATACACGGTCCTACAAAGGGCTCCAGTGTGCTTTTTCCCCAGGTGTAAAGCTGGCAATGAGGTGCTCTGGTTTTATATTAGGCAACCACGATTTGACTCACAGGAATATACTGTAATAGCTCTGGCAATAATTCTGCCTCTATCTCACCTTAGTCCCCACCTGAATGAAAGCTTTTATTTAAAATATCCCCCAAGACAGTTGCAAGGACAGAAAGAGAGAAGTTCTGTCTTCTGTGTCACTGCCTGCTCTGACTACAGCCATCATTCTCCTTTCACTCTGACTGACCCTCTCTGAAACAGGGCTGTAGTTTCGCTTGTTCAACATTAAAGTTTGCAGATACTGTGGTTTAAGTACCTCCATCTGTACAATCACTCAGTTCTACTCTTTCTCATCATGTGCACGCAGTTAAACCTTCCTTCTCCATGCTCAACATCCAAGTATTTCATCTAGTAAAAGATACTGCTGATGTGCTCCCTGTGAAAAGCAGGGAACTGAAAGTCAAAAGAGGAATGATTACTCAAACATTCCCAAAGCTGCCTGTGTAACCTCTCAGAGCTTGCAACCAGTGTCATGCCAAGTTCTCCACATTAACCCATGAAAGACTGTGCACTATTTCCTCAGAGATCAGTGATTTGGGACTGATGCGGAAGTCAAGGCACACATCCCAGGAGGTGAGCCTGGGAATCCTGCAGGAAGCCTCACTTAACTGAAGCTGGATTCTGCAGAGACACTACTACAGCAGGAAGCTATCTTTAAATAACCTCTCATGACCTTTGCCTTGCTCTCATATTATTAAAGACATTTTCAGAATCGTTCCTCCTCTACTTAAGTGTGTTTTAAGCCATATCAAATGCCCAAAAACCTGACACCCAATTTTTACTTTGCCCTGCTCTTCACATCTCTCCTCACTGCTTTACTTCATCAGGTTCCTACTCAGCTGCTTTCTCTTTTTCAAGTTCTCATCCTTTGTTTCCTGCTCTCCATTTTTATCACCCCACTTTCCCACTCGCATCCTTCATTGTCCTGCTGTTACTTCAGCCCTTCCACAACCTCTTATCCATATTCTTCTTTCCATTCTTTCACTCCTTCACTATCACAAAATGTCCTGTATCTCCTTTCCCAAGCGTTGCTTTCTATGAAACTACTCTACCCTGCTACAATGAAAAAATCAAGTCTTTTCAATCAAGTCCTGCAATTGTTAAACCCATGGAGAGAGGTTGGAAAAACCTGAGGAACACCGCTTGGTTTTCGTTTTTAACACTGTCCTTCTGCTGCCCCTAAATCAACATTTTATGCCCACAGCTTTGATGGCCAAATAAAATGCTAACACAATCCAGCCGAAGTTAAATCAATTACCCAGAGGTCTTGACACAAGCACTGACACCTTGACACCAAGAACACCTGACAAAGTACAGGATTTGCTCTCCCAGGTCATTTATCCAGACATGGGACACATTGTTATGCTGACAGAAATTAATCTTCTTGTCTCTGGAAAAATGGCTATGCAAAGCATTCCCTCTCCAAGCACAACACAGGTGACAGTCTCTCCCCTTGCTCTGCACCAAGTGTGGAAGCTGAAGAAGGGGAAAATCCAGTTAAATCAGCTGGGACTGCTGAAGGGAGACACGACACAGTACTGTCAAAGTGGGAAACAGGAGAAGCAGCAGGAAGGTTCAGCTCCGTGTCTCACACAAAATCCAGACACCGTTCTGCACCACAGGGTAGGACTGGGAGAGGAAATTAGGAAATTCTGGAGTATTGCTGGTATAAACCTGGATTTAAAGCTTGTGGGTCAAGCAGCACCACACAGGTCACCTCAAATTGGGAACTCACCTCGATACAAGGCTTTTTCCAGCTGTGTAAAGGGGCTTTTGGGAGGTAAATAAATGAAAGCCATGAGGGAAGCTAGAAGCTCAGGAGTGACTCGGAACAGTCTGCTGATACCTGGATGTGACTCTCACTGCTTTGGGAAGGGCTGGAGCTGCACAGAAAGTCAGGGAGCTCAGAAAAGTCCAGGGAAAACCCAGCAGCATGGGTAGGAGTGTTCAGAGCCCTCTGGAAGAGCCTGAGCTCTGCTCCCAGCACTGGAGCACTAATTACTTCCAAATACAAGTAGCTGGAACACCCCAAATAAATGAGGTGTGGAGTTTGTCCTTCACAGAAGGTGCTCCCTCAACACAAAGAGCCAACAGGACAGAAAATCAACATGCAGAATGTTCCAAAATACAGCTGAAACTTCTCATTGTTCAGGGATAGTCTTATCTTCGCCTGCAGGGCATTTATTCGGTCAGTCCCAGCTCTGTATCTGCAACTTCTCCATCCCAGTGCTAGAAACACATGATTATGCTGTTTTATGAGGCTTGAGCAATATTCATGGAAGCTGCCACTCGGTGTCTCTCATCGTGACATTCACTCTGCATCAAGAAGGACGAGATCACTGAGATCCCCGAGACAGGATCGTTCTGCTGGTACTGGGGGGGTTATTTTTGTGTTTAAGCATTGGAGAAGGGGATAATGCATGGAAATGTAGATCTTATGTTACACAACACAAATGCTGCAAAGCAAGAAACGCTGCTCCTGCTCCTACCACCAAGGAAAACCACTGCACCTCCAAGCTTTAGCTCATCCTCTGATGTTCCAAGGCAAGGAGCAATTCTGGCTACCACTCAGAAAAAATCCAAACAAAGCACAGAATGCATTTTTATCCGAATCTTTTCATGAAAAAAAATCACAGATTTTGTTAAAAACTGGACATAAACGCTTTTTGTTAAAAGATAAGTTCTGTATTTTCTCAAAGTACAGCTTCTGGGATTTTTTTTCAACAGCACTGAAAGCTTTTTAACACAGCACACAGTTAAATGACAATAAAATGGCTGTTTTGAACATGAAGGAGATTATACTTTTTCTGAAACAGAAAGAAAAGAAGATGAAAGACAAATCTAATTTTCTCTCATTATAATCCATTGATGCACAGATTTTTGTTAATTGCTTTTCTTATGGGTATAATCTAAACATTTTAAGCTATAATAAACCTACGAAGCACCACAGGAAAATAGTAGAGAAAGAGCCTGGGGAATCTTTTAGCAAATTTTTCATTAGTTTTGCATGGAGAACACCATGTGGGAAGCCTGGGTGTGTGTTATGGCCAGGGAAAACGGACACACAGAAAAGGATATTCCAGCCCGGCTCCCCAGGCCCAATACCCAGAATTCCCAACACTTCCATTCCTGGAAGTGTCCAAGGCCAGACTGGATGGGGCTTGCAGTAGCCTGGTCTAGTGGAAGGTGTCCCTGCTCATGGCGGGGGTGGGGGACTGGGTGGGCTTTAAGGTCCCTCCCAACCCAAACCATTCTGGGTTTCATGACTGGTTTGGTGTGAAAGGGAATAACAGAAGCTGTTAAACACACGTACTAGAAAAAGGAGCTGTATGATGTACCAAAAATATCTCTGGGAAATAAAACCCAAGGTGTGTCCAGTGTAATTTACCCCAGAGTCAGGAGATCTCAGCCAGGCTGGTTTGCATTGCAAGGCTGAGGCACCCCTGGCCACGGCCTCCAAACCAGCCCTGCTGAACACGCAGCAGGAAAGCTGGGAATTATCCCCACCAGGCTAAAAAGCTGCTTCCTCATTAAGTTTCCAGAATGTAATGAGCACACAAGGTGTAAAAACAGCAGTTTAAAACCCAGTCTCTCCTGTCTCCACGACGTAACGCTTCTAGACATCTCCACATCCACAGGTAACTGAAATTTAACACAAACTGGAAAACAGATTTAAGCATTTTCTCAGTAATTGGAATGAACTAAGGATTTCATGTGCTTTTTGTCTTCATGCTCACAGTTCTGCAGCAGGGCTGGGTTTTACTTTAAGCACAGCCATTTACACTCCATATTCACACAATGTACCAGTTGATCATTTAGCTACGAGTAAAACCCAGTATTTTACACACATGCAATGCTCTTTTTAACTTACAGTGGATATATTTCACTCAGCAAAGAGGTGTGGTAGGTTTACAATTATTACCACTCCTTTCCCCCCTCAAGGGGTTATCACAGATTTAATGGTAACAGCTTAAATCACCAGTGCTCAGGTCGACAGCCTGAAGCTCTCAAGTGATGATTCAAGACCCTCCTACAGGTACAACATGAAGGATCTATAAGGATGCCCCACTGTTGCCTGCCTTGCTGCAGTTGGTCTTGCACAGTCTTAAAAACACATCTCAGTGACTGCTTGGAGTTTACAGGCTTGTGAGCAGTGCTTGAGAGGATACTGCTCTAGGGGGAAAAAAGAGACTGCAGACAAACCCAGCCTGAGGAGCAACAGGGGACAACACTTGTTTGTATCCTTTGTAACACCCTAAATGTGGGAAAGTAACACTCCCCTAAAGCCACCTCACTGGTCAGGCCACCCTCTCTTTTGGTTCACAAACTCACTTTCATTATTTCACAAAGAACTGCTGCTGGCATAAATCAAATTCTTCACAGATTAAAGAGAAGGAACCCAACCTAAGCTGTTAACTACAAGCTTTTCCTGAAAAGCACTACCTTGGCTTATGGCTTACTCCCCAGTCTTTCAGGGGCACAAGATTTCTTAGACATCCACTGCCAGTTATTTTAAACAGATCTCCAGCATCTATTCCATGGATGTGAGGGCTCAACAGCATCAAAACTTCAGAACAAATGATGTCAGTAAATCAGAAAAGAATACATGATAAGAGTCCAGCACCTGAGTGCTTACTATCATTAAAGAAAGCAAATAAACCCACTTTTCCATTCCATGAAAGTTAGTTCCAGTCGTGGCTGGGATTCCTAGCATTGACCGAACTCAGCGGTTCCAGCAGAAACATTCACCAAACAGAGGAGTCTGCACAGAAAAGACGAAGAAGAAACAAAGGGATGGGGCATTAAATGACTTGTCTGAGTACACATTTAATTACTGTGGGATATCAGTCAGATTTCCAAAGTCCCAGCTCTGTCCCCCATCCCTCTCAGGTCATGCTGGCTCACTGATACAAATTCCTCTTCCTCAATAAAGCAGGAAGAAGAAAAATCATCATGTGGGACCAGCAAGGAAGGCAGACAAGCTCCTGCACATTTTGTTGAGCCAAAATAAGCCCCTCAAGCTCACCCCTGAGCACTCACAGAAACCAAACAAGTAACAAATATTTTCCCAGACTGTGAAAGGAAATGAGTGTTTCATTGAACCCAATATATGATAACTGTAAATAGTGTAGCAGAGCAGCACGTTACACACGAGCAGAGAAGCTTTCAGTGACTCATGGGCAGCTGAAGATCAGAGCTCCTACACCAACCACCAGCACTGACTAATGTGAGCAGGACGCAGAACCTGCCCAGGGTGACATGGCAAGGTAAGGCCCTTGTTCCCAGGGGAACACACAGGGATCTTGTGGAATCACTTGTGCCTACTTGTCCAGTCCCACCAGAGAACCCTCACACCCAACACTTCTGATTTCTCTCCAAGAGGAACAGGCTGTCCCTTTTTGAAGTCTCAACAATCCACATGTAGCTTTTGAGATGTCTTGGGACTAAATCTCTGTAAGAGGAATGGAAGGAAATGAGTAAGTCACCATGTTTAAGTCAAACCTATAAAAAGAAACACGAGTGTCACTCCTGGGTGACAACTGGGGGGTGGCAGGTGACTCATGCCCGGGCACAGGCACACTGTAATTTGGTGCAAAGAAGTCACCATAATCAATATTTACAGGTGGGTATTTTTATAAAAAAGAGTGCACATTTGCCACAATAGATTTAGAGACTGCTCTTAGAATATAAATAAAAGCATCAGATGAAAAATCCTGCATCCCCCTCAAAAATAAATATGTCTTCAAACATAAATACATCTTCAAACCTGACCATGCAGGTGAACATCTACCCTGGGTCAAAAGCATCACTAGAACATCCCCACTGGCACCAACACCCAAAAGCATGGGGTGAGAGAATTTCTTCACACAAAGGGTTGTTAAACACTGGAAGGGGCTGCCCAGGGAGGAGGTGGAGTCCCCATCCCTGGAGCTGTCCCAGGAAGGCCTGGACATGGCACTCAGTGCTCTGGGCTGGGGACACAGTGGGGATCGGGCACAGTTTGGACTCAGTAGCCTGAGAGGACTTTTCCAACCAGGATCCAACCTGATCCTGGGATTCTGTGACCACTCCATGGGGGAATCATGAAACTTGTTTATAAGGATCAGTGCTATTATGCAACAGTTAAATATGTTCATATTTCTAGCGTGAAAACAAACACTACCAACAACTCCTCAGGGATGAATCTTGGGAAGCACCAGATAGATTTCAAGCACACGAGGTGATTACTTGGATGTTTCTGACAACTTCGTGCCTAAGGGCTGTGATTGTGAACCAGAACTGGTGCCAGAGCTGGTGCCTCTGCTAAGGGCCTCAGATCTGCAGTGGCAGTAAATCGTCTTTGTTCTGTGTCCTCTTTTATGGAAAACACACGAGAATTTTACAAATTAAATCAGAAAAAAATACTAAACACTCGCAAGAAACTTAAGAAAATCAAGATCTTGTAAAAGAAAGAAAATTTAAACTCTATACTCATTCCACCCCAGTTACATAGAGTACGCATTTATTTCTCAGGCTTCTAATGCTCACTGCAGGCTCTCCAAATGATCAGCTTTTGCTTCCAATATATAACCTTATACATAGGTTATATACAGGGCTTACCTGCAAGAAGGACCAGTATTTGCAAATTAAAAACAAGACCATCCCCGTCATTTTAAATCACTACAGAAAAGCTCACAGACACGTCTTTTCCAGATCAAATAGGAGGACTCACAGCTGATTTCATTCCAATTCTGTTCATGCCAAACACCCAGCATTCCAGAACTAGTAAATTGTGTGTCCAATTATCACTCATAGAGTTCAAGGGGCTGCATTTACACGAAGATAATGAAAATGAAAGGGACCCAAAATGCTGTTCTGACTAGAGAAGTGAGCACTGAAAGTGATAGTTGCTCAGGGAAAGCACACCTAAAAATGTTAAGTTGTACCAAGTGTGGTTTTAATAAAGATCTAAAGATTGCGAAGGTTTTTTCTTGCTGTCCCTCACTCCCAACCCATGACAAAGTAACCTACAAGAGGCAAAAAAGGCCAAGAAGCAAAGATTTTCAGTAAGAGTGGCTTTGTGCATGAAGGGGACAGAGGCAGGGGGAGATATATTAAGAGGGAGAAAAGAAAAAAGGAGAAAAAAATTTAAAAGAAAGAAAGGAAGAGATAAAAAGAAACAAACAATCCAAACAATAGTGGAAGTTAAAAGCATTAGAAAAAGCTTGCCTCTAAATGGGGAGCAGACACTGCAGAAAGAAAAGTTTGGGCATGCTGAAGCACCACAATTTATGGAAAAATGCAACTAGGCAGGTTCCCTAAGTGCAACCCCACACCCTTGTGAACCAGCACACCCAGATGCCTCTTCCTTCCTTGACACTTCTGAGGCAAGTTCCCTCTCCAGAGTACACAGTGACCAACACATCAGCCTTGGGCTACAGCTACAGAATTGCTGCCTTTTGTGTTTCTTCTCCCAGAGAAGCTGTGGCTGCCCCATCCCTGAAAGAGTCCAAGGCCAGGCTGGACAGGGCTTGGAGCAACCTGAGATAGTGGAAGGTGTCCCTGCCCGTGGCAGGGGGGAATGAGATGGGCTTTAAGGGCCCTCCCAACCCAAACCATTCCTGAACGGTTCTAGGGATGGAGATCCACAGCTCCCTGTTACCCTGTTAATTCTAAACAAACAATGTGCCACAATCTGAAATTCCACACAGGAACAGAACTTACATTTCATGCCTAGAATAGGATTTTGAAAGGGTCAGATGGGTTAAAAGTGACCCATTGGGCAAACCACTAACTAAAATAATGTTTCCAAATACATCTTTAGGCAAAAGTTTGAAACCAGCAAGTCATGTTCCTCAGCAATCTCAGTCCCAGTGCTGGGCTGGTTTGATTTGATTCCCAAATTATTTCCCAACATTGATTCCAAAGCAGAAAAAGCACAGAAATATTTATTATAAAGAAGATCAAATAAAAATCACTTGATAATTTTATTATCACAGCCAAGAAAAAGACAAGTGAGGAAGGAAAATGGCTACAAGTATTCCTGATTTAAGTTCCTACACAGCAGACAAACTGATGGAATTGATGCATTCAGCAACATAACCTGTCTCTAACAAAATCTACTCCAAGAACATTCCTGGGGCAGCAAAAGTAATGTTTGAGCCCCTCTGGAGACTGAAAGGAGGTTTTCTCAGCTGGAAGGCAGCAGCAGAGCTAAGCTCAGACTCTGCCTGCCAGGACAAAGCACGGGAGCCCAGCCCAGCTCCGGCGAAGGAGCCGCAGTCTCGGGGCTGGCACAGAACCCTGGATCACCCGGCTTGTGCCAGGCAGCGTTCTCCCTCGGGGAGATGCACAAAGAACAGCACAAAGTGCTGTGTACACGAGCCAACGTGGTGCATCAGCCTTGTCTGCCTTCAGTCCTGTCACACAGCCCATCTACTGGCACAGGATTTCCCTTTTATCTAAACTAAAGCTTTTAGAGCAGACTAATGCAAATGTTATCCTTGCTGTGACTGCATTCCTGGGCATGGGACACAATAAGCACCGATTTAGCCACAGATCTCAAATTAAAACCTTTACAGATTTCCTGTCAAGTGATGCAGTAGTTAATTTAGCCCTTTTAGGTGGGCTATATATGAGAGTACTACAAGTAATCACATTCTGGAGAATTAACATTCCTGGTCACAATCAAATAGATGGAATTCCTGCTCTGCTCCTCCAGAATTATTGCTACCTTATAAACCTATAAACTGTTTTCATGCCAAACTTACTGTTGACAACACTGAAAGCAAAACCCATGTTTAGTGCTGGACAGGTGCTGCTCTTTCTTGTGACTTGATCTAGATGCAAGGGGTTTAGAAATAATAGTAATAATAACGATATAATAATAATTATTACTAATCATCAGATAAATAATGCTATTGAATACTTAAGCCAGCAACCATCTCCTTTAAAATTTCTCCTGGGTGTCTCACAATGCATGTAATTAAGAATCTTTAAAAAATAATTCAATTTTTCAAATTAAGTTTCTGTAAGATTCTGTATGTTTTTATCATTGTTGAATATCATAACACTCCTACAGAAAAAAGAAAACAGAGGAAGAAGGAAGACGGAGAGGAAAAAAAATAAACTAGAGCTAGCAAAAAGGAGAAAACATTGCTCTTCTCCCAGTGCTGCTTTACAGAAAAGCTGATGAAATTAAGCAATATATACAGCCCATGCATTCCAACAGAGGCTTGAAATGCCACTTTAACATAAGCCAAGAAAAAAAGAAAAATCCAATAAAGTAATAAAAAAAAGCCCATATTACTGAGAGACTAATTTTGTTTTCATATTTGGAGTGCGAGCTTTTGCTTTATGTGGCATGTGAGGACCCAAATGGATTATTTCAGTGTTTTCCAGCATCCTCAGTAGCATGCGTTCCTCCACCTTCTCCCTTGCACATCGTTCTTCAAACTTGCAGCTAATCAAAAGAAATTTCTGGGATCTTCACTTCCATTTTTAGTGCTGGCCTAGTTAAAAAAACAAAGGGAACCCAGCAATAAATAGTGAGACAGACTCCGCTTTTTTTGTTGAAAGAGTAAAGAGAAAGAATCTCTCTGTTCCTCCTTGATCAGATTATTGAGGCAAACGGGCTCTTCAAGAGCTGTTAGCAATGCACCCAGCCTGGTGTGAAGTCTGGAGGGAGAGGAGGTGGGGAAGAAGGCCAGCCTGGAGCTGAAATGCATTCCGTGCAGCGCCAAAGCGCACGGCCGGCCATGGCATTCCTGGGAAGCGCTGCCGGGACACCTTGGCTGGGACTGAACTTCTGGACTCCTGCCCAATTCACTTTGGGTGGATTGAGTTAAATCCTCTGTGTGTGACTTCCTGAACAAGCAGGTACCTGTCAGACTGTCCCAGTTTATTTTTAAAGTCCATGAAGTGCAGGTCCGTGCAGGAGGGGGATTTTCAGAACCCTCAGTGCCTCACAACACCCCGATCAATTTTCCCAGTGATCGAGGATGAATGGCTGATAACAAACCTTGACAGGTCATGCAGAGGCAGCTGGCCTGGAGCAAGTGAAGCCTTGGAGAAAAGGAGCTGCACAGGCACCACCAGGTGCTCCCCATGCAAGTAAGTGAAGACCCAACTGTGCCTGGATGTGCACTGTCCTGAATCTTCCTTTTCCATAAGAATCAGCCTGCTTTATGCCAGTGTACATCCAAGATGACTGAAATAAAGACTGAGTGACAAATTAAACGAGAACACAAAAACTTGGAAATTACATCAAGAATAGATTCCATCACCACGGGATTTCACCAGCCCAACACCACAGTGGATCAGGTGCAGAGATCAGACACTCTGCATGTAAAATAGTCTGCATCCGATTTCTTGGGCAAACTCGGTTTCACAGTGACAACTTGAGGCTTTCAGTGTTCTGGAAGAGACCAAACTGAGGCTTCTGAAGACGCATTTGCTGAGCTGTTCCCAGTACCCTGAACTGCAGAGGAGAGGAGAGGCTGTGTGTGCTCAAATAACCCTGACTGAAGGGGCCCAAACACTGCCAGGTGTCTCTTCTGCAGGCAGCGCTGCCAAAGAAGTCAAGGACTGTTCTACTCTACTCTGCAGATCATTGGAAACTGGAGAAATAACACCACGGACTTCCAAACCCATCCTGAGTGAAGGCACAGGGGTAAATGAGGTGACAATCCCTGCATCAGTTCTGAGAGGCCAGGACACCTTTTCCCTCCTGGCACGGCACAGCAGAGCCCCTGTGCGGCATCCCCAGCTCTGCTGCAGCCATCCCCGCCCCTTGTGCTCCCTGCTCAAACTTCAGGGGTCTAAAATGCATTAACTACAATGTTAAATGAACCTGCATTTGAAGGGGGATCGGGGGGAGGGAAAACTGAGGTGCAGGTCCCCATGGCAGCAGCCTGAAAGGACAGGCTTTACAATTCTGGGATCATTTCACCAAGGCAGCCCTCCTGCCTCTGAAGCATTTCTGCTGCAGCTTACCCAATGTGCTCAGCACTTCTATTTATACAGATGTGACTCACCTTACAACTGCCTCACACAAGGCTCCTCTTCCACCTTCCCTACAAGAAACAACAACAACAGCAGGAAAACACTGTGGAAGTAAGATCTCTTCCTAGAGTTCATCCCGAGCTGGTGACAGGGCTGTAAACACAGGGTGATACAGGAGGTTTGGAATGCTCAGAACTGCCGTGGGGATCTGGGGTGAGCACAGAGGGGAACTGCTGGACAAGAAACTGTCACCCTGATCCCACCTGACACTGCCATATGCCCAGCCCCCACAAGAGCAGCCAGAATGGGAAGATCCAAACCTCATCTGCATTCAGAACATAATTTCAAAGGTGTCTTCAATGGGCAGACATGTCACACAGTCATTTTTTTACTGCAGTCCCTGAAGTGAATTCTTATGTTGCTGTTATTATTATATTGAGGACAGTCCTTTAAAATCAGAAAAATAAGGAGGAAAACAGTGAAGCTTGGCTGGAAAGTTGGGTAGACATGTCCCTAGAGACCTCCCATCTAAAGTCTGGGAAAAAACAGCTCTAATCTCCTCTGGTACTCCTTAGACTGGAAAAGAGAAACACTTGCAGATGGTGTTCCTGAGGGGGTGTGGGAGGCAGGGAAAAATAACTTCTCCAGACTCAGCCTTCCTACAATGCATAAAGGTAAAAGGGAATTGGATATCTCTCACTTCTTCAAATTCTACGTTTTGGGCGCGTTTTTATTCACCCCCTCTCCTTGCCTCCTTCTCCCAGTTCCCTGGATTCCCATCCACATGCTCCCTCTCCACTGCACCTCATCCCCCACATCAAGGCAACACCGTCACAGGGCTGCAGACCCTCACCAAAGTCTTACAGTCCCCACTTCCCAACAGCTCTTTTCTCCCAAGAGCTCCTCAGCAGCTGTACCAGGAGGGAATTCTGCCTCTTTTCTCATCTGTGTAACACGGTCAGAAGAGCCAGACTGACTCACAGGCACCAAAAAGGACATTCCAGTGAACTGGGGCCATTGGATACACGTCCTTCCTCCCACACAGCACTGGGAGCTGAGCTCATGGGTTCAGCTTAACTGAAACTGGGAGCCACAAAAAGTCACAATGGAACAATTCACAGGTTCATTATCAATATCAACTATCAGCAACAAGGCTGATTGGATAAACAACTTCACACCAAAAAAGCAGTTTGGCCAGAAATAAGCAGAAAACTTTCCCATCCTGTCCTTTTTCATGTCCCAGCTCTGTCAGTTAATTGCAGATGACCCTCATCTACAGCAATGTTTTTTGCTTAAAATTAGCGTCAACTGCATTGCTGGTAAAACTCCCATGTTCTAATAAGAAAAGTGTTTTGCTTGTTTGTTTTAAATGCCCAATACAAAAATATCAGTTTCTTCCTTTATGCTGATCTAATGCCTCAGCGGGCAAAGCTTGATAGTAATAACCTTCACTGGGAAGAGGATGAGTTGCTCTTCCCCAATTCTCCAGCTGTAAGTAATCCTATGTCAACCACTGAGAAAGCAGTGAAATCCAGCTTGTGCTCCAAGGGAGCTGAAGTGTCAGCACTCCTCAGTGAGGGCTGGGGTCACTGGGAGCCCTTCAGTGCAGGTACCCACGTGCTGCAGTGCTGCTGTGAAGTGAAAGGCCAAGACAACTCCCCCTAAACAAACCATTTCTCCTGCTCCCTCTGTGTTATAGTGTAAAATACAGTTTCCTTGGACACTGAGACTCCACCAGCAGCCCACTCTGGAAGAATTCGAGGTGAGCTCTCCCATTTCAGCCCTGCCAGATGCTCTTGCTAAGCACATTTTAAAGGAATTCAGCCACAGGTACATCACAAGACAATCTAATATGGACACCAAAGGAGTCCAGACCTATAGGAATAGGAAGGAAATGCTGTCCAGCAACTCTCACTCCTGTCTTTTCCAGCAGGATGGAGTGGAATTAAAGCTCTGACATCACCAGAGCTATTAAGGAACCAGGAGGTGCTGCAGTTACCTGCACTCACTCAGAACACAGGATGACTGCTCTGGTATAGAAACTGCAGAGGATGACCTTGGATTTCCTCCTGAGGTGAAATCCCATTTGAGCATGCCTCACCTCCCAGCCGCTCCGACATTCCCAGTGCCATCACTCAGATGTCCTTGGCTTCCATGGGCAAGTCCTATGAATGGAAACAGAACCAGGGCAGAGGCTGTTGAACACCATTTTTGCTTTGCTGCTGCCTAATTAGATGATGCTGACTAATCCTCTGCATTACTTCACAGTGAAAGGAACCCAGCAGGAGTGTTAGGATGGGTTTGAAAGAGCTAAAAGCCATGAATTATTTCCTTTTAGAGAGAGCAGTTCACTTGTACAAGTTGCTTCCATCAAGTGTTCCTTTCTGAGATTATATTCCCCACAAAATGCCTCTGTGGCCTCCAGTGTTGCAAGTTCAAAGAACAGCAGACAGAAACAGAAAAATGAAGAGAAAAAAGCTGGATGCATTCCCCTGAAACATTTTCCAACTACAGCAACTACAATGAGAAGTGATTTGCAGGACTGGCCTCTTGACCTACCATTAAGTAAACAGGGGCTACAAATGTTTGTTCTCCTCTTGCAAAACTGTAGATCTGTGGCTAATGTACCCATAATGCAGCCCCTGAGCAAGTTCAGAGAGAGCAGCTCGTGCGTTTAGAGTGGGACATGCACAAGCACCCCTTGCAAAGCTCAACCCCACACTTGTGGGGCTTGTCCTGTTGGGCTGAGAGAACCTCAACAGACTTAGCACTGACAGAGATTTAAACCTAAAATGTTCAGATTGCCTTTGTTTCCTCAGAGATCCTGCTAAACCACAGCTGTGAAAGACACAAGGTGAAAAGAAAGGCTACAGACTGAAATATTTAAGGATAAGAAATCTTTTATAATCAGTTTTTTGAAGCTTTAACAGGATGAATCACCAGCTACCTCACTACCTGAGCTGGGTCCTATGGCAAGGAGAATTCAACTGCTCAAGCCTTCTTTTTTTCTCCAGCCTTAGCTTGGTAAGTGATGATCCATAGGAAACACAGCAGTGCTACTGGAAAGAGAGGGCTGACAATGGCAGCTCAGCCAGCTGGGGTGTAGGACAGCTCTGTTAGGAACTGACAGTGCTCTACAGCCTTGGGGAGTATGGAAAACATTCCCCATTTTCACAGAATCACAGAATATCCTAGTTGGAAAGGACCCACAAGGACCACTGAGTTCAACTCCTGGCCCTGCCCAGACATCCCAACAAACCCACCCTGTCCCTGAGAGCACTGTCCGAACGCTCCTGGAGCTCTGGCAGTTCAGAGCAGAACTTGATGTCAGCAAAGGAAAACAAATGCACTTTGTTGGTTGAGTTTTCAATACAACTCAAAGTATAACAATCTCAATGCTCCGATGTTTTACTTTTTGGGATGCAGATTTCCCCAAATCATTCAAGGGTACATCAAAACCAGCCCCACCACCCTGGATGGACAAATCCAAAGAGCATTCATAATTCTGGTGCTGGTGACTGGGAGAAATTCTACCCTCTCCAGTCAGGAGCTCAAGGCCTCCCACACCATATCAGCCTCCTATCAGTTGCACGTGAAAGGCTGGGGTGTGGGGTGTGTTCCTCAGGTTCCTCCATGTGCGTCTCAGCCTCTGTTAGAGTACCTCTTAGGAAAGAACAGTTTGAACCACAGTTTTATCCTTCAAAATAACTCCACACAAACAGCCTCCTGCCCAACAACACAGCTCCTGAAAGCTGCCCAAGGCTCCTTCCTTAAGTGACAAAACCAGGTCAGCACAACTTCACCTCCCCACCCATAGCAGATCCCCCAGGATGGGCCAGGGCTGCACCACTCACCGAGGGCAGGTTTTTAGTCTCAGCCTTACCTGAGCACAGGAGTTGGCTAAATATTCTGATACCAATTACATAGAAATTCGGGTCAGTAATGGAGGAGAGAACAGGAGGAAAACGACAGCTGGGTTTACGGAGCTCCCAGGTTGGTGCAAGGTAAAGAAAAAACCTCTTCTACTTTCACTGCAGCCACACTTGGTCGAGAAGCAGAATGACTAAGCTCAGGTCCACAGTTATTTTCAAAGTAATTTGCTCTCCAAACAGCTTCCCAGGTGTACCTGCAGGTCAGTCCCTACTCCACGTACTCTTTTAGATCTTGTGTTTTTATTGGCAGATGATTTTACAAGTACCCAGTGCAATAATGCTCAAAAAAATGTAATGCATAAATATTCCTGCATATAATTAAACTAATAATTAGTTCCCGTCAAGGACATGCATGCAGGAATGTGAAACAATAGCTGAACAGTGGCAGTGTGCAGGCATTCATTAAGTCACTACATAAATGCAGGAAGATGCGCTGCTGGAAATAACTTTTGC
Source organism: Oreocharis arfaki (assembly GCA_013398015.1). NCBI lineage: Eukaryota > Metazoa > Chordata > Aves > Passeriformes > Paramythiidae > Oreocharis > Oreocharis arfaki. Next base: position 184,438 of record VZRR01011915.1, read on the forward strand.
TCAAGGTCACTGGTGAAGTTGTTTTAATGTAATTAATTCAGTAGCATTCAGAATAATAAAAACTGGCATTAAGCACTAATTCAGCTGAAGGACAACAAGCAGCCAAGGACTATGCATCATCCATAAACAAAACCATGACAGAGCTGGCAGTGCTGGGCTGGGACAGGGTTAACCAGCCCCTGCTGACTCACCAGGCAGCTCTCCCACCATCCCTTCCAAACAGGGGGGACAGCAAATGTCCCTGAAATTCAGGACCCAAAATGCAATTCCAAGGGGGAAAAAGAAAGGAGTTCAGTAAGTTGGGTGCTAGCTGTTTTCTGTTTTAGTAAATAACATGTTTTTCCCCTTGATATTTAGATAATGTGATAACACTGAGGAAGAATTTCGGTAGGTCTCAAATGAACAGGAGTGAGAAACTATTTCAGCCTCTCCTGGCAAAGACAGAAGGCTCAACAGTCTCACACCCTCCTTTCCTTCCCAGGAATCTTGTCACTTTATTGCCCAGCCAGCAGACCTACCCTGGCACACAGGAGGAAGAGGAGAGAGCAGCACCTGGGGACGATCAAACACCTCGCAATGGACTTCACGCCCAACCAAACTGATTTAATCATTTTCAGCACATTTTATTCCAAACAGCATGTGACCTATTTTAGGCCTCACTCTGAGCTGACAATAATTAACTGTAATTTGTACAGATTTCAATTTAATACATGAACTGGCTTGCTTCAAAAAAGAAACTTAATGCAGGGCAATTTCCAAAGTTAAAAAAAGTCAGAAACCCATTTTTAAGTTAAAATGTCAGACAAAAACACATTGTATATTGGCTCTATATAATAATCTTTCCAAGATAATTCCAAGGTAAATATTTTAGAGGCTTTTATGGTGTCTCAAACTTAGCACAAGGACAGAATGTGATTTCATAGACTGAAAAACTCAACTTCCCTTTAATAAAAATGCAGTTCATATTTGCTTTCTTAGCAGCAGTGGAGGCTTATATTTCAGAATTTGGCTGGGCTTGGGGTTTTTTGCTGTGACATAAAGCACAGTTGTGTTTAGGCTCAAATGAGATCTCCAACTCTGGTGAGACCTGTCCTTATTTCCCATCTCCAATTCTCTTCTCTCCTGTTTCATTACTCAAGAAAACACCATTTCCAGCCTCCCCTTCCACTGTCATCCCCAGTGTCACACAAAATCCCAGCAGTGAAGATAAAGAGAAGAAAGCTCTGTTTCAGAACCTCATGTGGACATTCCCTGAGGGAAAAAACCCACAAGAATAAATTCTTACTCATTTATAGCCAGGCCTCTCTTTTTCTTCTCCCTCCCAGGCACTCTTATCCGTGCTGCAGAATCTCCTCTGCTGTAGGTGAGTTATCACAAAATCCCTTTTATAAACAACATGGCAAAACCAGAAGAAGCCCACAAGGTTTTGAATCAGAACTTGACATACTGTACGGATCCAAATGGGTAAGTCTGTCTGCCCTGCACCTCCCTTTTGCTACTTAAATTGCATTTCTGTGCTTTGCATCCCTCCTTTGTTGGAAACTTTTCCTTCTCTGGTAACTTCTGAACCAGACAGCAGTTTGTGGAGCAAAGAAGAATAAATCTGTGAAATTTTTTGTAAGGGAGGAAAACAAGAAAAACTCTCAGTGCCCTTCTCTGTATCAGCACCTCCATAAAAACACTCTTGGACTTCTCTCCAGCACATCCCTCCGATGGAGGCAGCCACGTCTGCCTCGGAACTCAGCATCAGGCTGGTGCCAAAGTTTTCCTGACTAATGCTGCAAAGCCTGGCTGTGAGCTAAGCTGCAGTGGCTTCAATTGGAAAGCAAGTCTGATAGTTTTGCAGTGCTGTCTGGCAAGCCAGGAAAGAGATGAGGGATGGAAAGAGTGACGGAAATGGAATTAAGAAGTAGTAGATGAGGTGACACTCAAGAAGAGAGAGACGATAAAAGCAGTGACACATTCTGACTTGACACGTTTCAGACAATGTAACTTCAAGCTGACAGAGCATAAATAATCGCTGATGATGTAAAAACAGAGTTAGGAGTACTTGGAAGTATTAACTTCCCCTGAGCAACTGTCATTCCTACAGCCCAGACAGAACTTTTTTGCCTCTCTGCAAGTTAAATGGCACCGTTTTGCATTTGGCTTCCAAGAAAACTTTGTTCTAATTCAGAACAGTCCCTTGCAGAGCAGAGTGAGTTCCCAGCACCATAGTGAATGAATAAATAGAGCAAAGGCAGATGCAACTTCCACCTTGCAAGGGTGTTCAAAAAGCTTTGAATTCATTCAAACAAGAGCAGGCAACGTCCAAAATCATAACGAAGCCAAGGGGAAACACAAGCACTGCCCAAACTCACCAGTTAAGTATAAAGTTTGAGCAGAAGAGCATTGCAGAAGTGTAAGAGGGTTGGGCCTCAAAGCACTCACACCCCTGTGGCTCTGAGCTCAGCTCCCTACCAGCAACACAGAACCACTTCGGTGGGAAAACACCACTGGGATGTGTCGGACAGTGCCAGAGGATGTGCACAAAAAGGCACCAAGCTCGGGAACTCCACAGAGTAAGTGAACTTCCCACATTGCAAGTGAAGAGAAGCTAAAAGGAACGATGCAGTGAGAGCCAGGGCAGGAACAGCTAGATGACTCTAGATGTGCCCAAACTCCCAGTCCTTCCTTGCCCCTTGCAGCAACTTCAGACCATGAGAGAGGATCTTCCCCAAAGCTCCAAAACCACCCCAGAAGTTCACCTTCCGCTTCTGCTCCTGCTTCCACAGCAGCCCTCTTGGACAGGGAGTAACCATGGGCTGGCTGAAGTGTCCCCCAAACATCCACTCACAGCAAAAGTGTCACCCCAAACAAATCAGAGGGAGCAGAGAGCAATAACACAAAACATCAGGAAAGAAATACAGCACTGGAACAAGAAAAGAAACCCCAAGGAAAGCAAAAAAGAATCCAGAGACAGGAACTGCGCATCACAACATACTCGGTGTGATTGCTTGTGGAGGGGTGGTGGGGCAGAATCATCCTTTTCTTGAAAATGCTATGATTGGGCTTTATCCAAAATGAATAGTGTTAATTGTTTACATCAGCAGCAATCACTGTCATCACCATTTTCTATTACTCTTCCTTGGTTTCCAATTTTTCCCGCTGTAGTGGCAGCTACTCCTTACCCTAAACAAGGAGGAATACTCCTATTCCTGACTGTTTCTCACTTATGCACTCAACCCACCACTCCCAAACGCAGGGCTTGTCATAGGGGTGCTTAGTAAAGAACAGTGACACTTGAAAAGGACCCCACTGAGGACAGCGTGGGGATTTTGGCCTTCTAGGAGCAGCCACCAAGGGAAAAAGCTTTTAAAGATAGCAGCTATTAAAAAAGCATCCTTGGCCTTCAGAGCTTGAATCACCAGAGTTTTGCCTTTCTGACAGTTGACCAAACTAGTGCTGCCTGTTCTGAATTCCAGCTACCCCCTTGTCTCAACCAAGGTAAGATTTTTATCTTGCCAGCCTTTAGACTGACACCCACACAAATGCCTTTTCATCCAAGTCAAATGAGTTTTCGGCTGTTTTTCTGGGCTGTAGAGATTTACATACCATGTAACAGTGATGACACTGCAGAACTGGGACAACAGACAGGCAGAAGAGCAGTGCCATTCATTCTTTAACACAATTATAGGTGTGTTTAAGGAAGGCAGAGGGGCTTCCTTTCTGAACATCCCAGAAAAACAGAACGCTCTTCCAAATTGATCAAGAGGCTCTCAACAAGATTCATATTTTGCCCAACCAAAACACAAGCCACGCTGACCACATCACTGAAACGTGGCTGGAAAATGGGAAACATTTCCCTTCACAAATGTACTCCCAGGAACTAAATAATCACTCATTAAACACAGAAACACAAACAGTGGCATTGCCCTGTTCAGAGCTGGTTTGACTTGTCCCAATTTAGAGTTTCTTTCTAAATGTAGTGTATCAGCTGAACTCTCAGTAACTACACGTGGCTCCATGCACGTTTTTAGTACCTGGAGCTGCCTGGTAACTCAAGAGCCTGAAGCTCTCTGATGTACTCAGTCCTTTGAAGAAAGAAGCTGTTTAGAGGGAAGTGCAAAGGAAAATGTGCAGCTTCCCAATCCTAGAATAGACATTGTAAAATGAATGGAGTCAACCACAACAGCAGTGAAGCATTACTTCAGTCCTCCTAGAGAATTCTGCTATTTCAACTTAAAATACTAACAAGATCAGCCCATTCTCCCAAAGTCCAACTTTATCTTGAATTTTGAAGGGAAAAAACCCCAACTAACCAACCACTGATACTTACAAACACATCCCACCCCAGCATGGGAAATAAATACTATCAGAAGTTTAGCCCTGTGATTAATCTTTGTCTCACTTGCCCAGTACAAGCAAGGGAGTTATAAAGTCATCTTGGCTGAACTCTGGCCCCTCAGATACAGGAATACATGTTAGAAATCACTCATCATTTCCCATGGACCCAGCACACCAGCTGCCTTTAATCTTCAGTCCTGCCTAAGCTTTGCATTAAGTTCCAAGGCAAAACAAGTTCTTGCACCAACAGGCCTGGCTCATCCAGAGACTCCTCCTCTGTGCTGGCTTCCTTGGGAGTATTCGGGATTCGGAGAAGCAAAAAGCACCAAGCACGGTCATTTTCAAAGCATTTAACGCGTTTCAGGGAGCGAGGTGGCTGCTCTCGCCAGTCTCCAGCAGGGAACTGAGTATCCTGTGCCTTCCTGGGAGCTGCTCCTGTGCAAAGCACCCAAATACCTCCTCCTGCTCTGCTCCCCGGGACACGGCAGGCAAGGATGCTCAGGAATGAGGATTACAGGATTACGGGGAGGAAAGGGAGGAAAAAGAGGGGGCAAGGAAGGGGAAGGAAAGGGAAGAGGAAAGGAGGGGGAAGAAAAGGGGGAGAAAAGGGGGGGGAAAGATGGGAAAAAGAAGTGAAGAGGAGGAAAAGAGGGGGAAATGGGAAAAAAAGGGAGGAAAAAGGACAGGAGAGGGGGAAAAGGGGGGGAAGGGAAGGAAAAAGGGGAGAGAAGAGGGGGGAACAAAAGGGTGGGAAGGGAGAAAAAAGGAGGGGAAAGGGGGAAAACAGAAGATAAAAGGGGAACAGGGTCTCTGCTAGTTTCCATTTTGTTGCCATGCTTCACCTGTTGTAAAGCTGGATGATAAACATAATCTCAACACACAGGAGAACAGTTCCACCACCAATTTCAATCACATCCCAGTCTCTGTAGCCTCCCCAGTTCTTCTCAGGAGGGGCAAAAGGGACTTTCAGAGCTCAAGATGAAGTAAAATATCTCCTCTGAGACACAGGAGAAAATTAGGCATTGGTTAGCATTGAAATCCTGTAGCCTTTCCAGAACGCTTTTTTTTTGTACATCGTGTTTAAAAAATTACATTTTACCTGCAAACCTTGTTCAGAGATAAAGGGATGCTAGACACTTATTACTATTTGTGTAAGAAATCCAGGTGCAAACTACTCAACCCTAGATTACACTTAGAGTCAGTGGAAAAACCCTGACACACTGCTCAGGGGAAATTAATCTTATCCTCAGGCAAGAAGGGTCAGCTTCATCACCCTGGGGAGGTGCTTGTTTGTCAGCATCAGCTACTGAGGAAGCCCAGAGACAACAGCCAGCCAGTATTTAAACTGGATGTTGGGGCAGATGTATCCTACCAGAGGAGGTGGTTTTCTACCCCATTAATCTGGGCTAGTGACTGGAACATTTTTGGGAAGAATTTCAGGACTCAATACAACATAAAAGGTCACTCAAGGTCCTGGTACAGACTTGGCTGAAGCGATAAAAAACTCACACAAAACCAACCCAACAGTCCTAATTTCAAATATTCCATTAGGTCATATCCATTCCTAGCCTACATTTCAGGGGTTTTTTTGTTGTTGATTTGGTTTTATAAAAGTTAAGTATAAAAAACTTCACACATACGGTATGAACAACTGAATCAGGTGGATTCAGTGGCTTTAGAGATGAAATAAAACAAAGCTCTGCAGAAGAACTTGCCTGCATGAAGCTTCTTCCAGCACTGCTGCTATGCTGTCCAACGTGGTTAGCAAGGGACACACAGCTCCTCCTTCGCCTCCAAACCCTGCCCTTTGTCCTAACTGTGAAAGCCAAGTGCTCTCTTCTCCAAAACAATGATGTGCTCTGTTGTCTGTCTGCATTCCACACGACACGTTAATCAAATACCATCAAAGTTTTCTAGAAAGAACCAAAAATTGCCACAATTTGTGCATCTTGTTTACTTTGTATCCCAAATTTACTTTCATACTAAAAACATTGATTGGTTTTGCTCCGATCTGACTACAGGGATAGGAATATAAGTGCTGCTTGTGCTGCTATTCTGTTTTCTCAGCAGTCAGAATAGAACACTGCTGTCCTTCAGACACAATTCCTCCAGCTGCTGTCAGATATTCTACAGGACCTATTTCTACATGGGCTTCTTTGGGCATCTTGGTGAGTCTGAGTAAAACAAGAAAGGCACAGAATATTCAGTGTCAACTCTAAAATATCTAAAATTAAACCCTTCTCACGGGTGCCAGGTGACATTCACCCTGGCAGGTATGAGGCAGCAGTTTCACCAGATGAGGCAGAAGCACAGCACTGACTAATTCAGCAGCAAGAGATGCCTTTGAGGAAGGATTACTTCATTCCCCTCCTCTACATTCATTCCCAACTGGAATGATGATGTAAAAGCCACACTATTCATAAAAGACAACAGCCAAATGAAGTACCAATACACAGTACAGGACACAGCTTTGCTTCCTGATGAAGAACATCTACAGCAAAGCAAAATATGGAAAAAAATACAATCAAAATAAGCCAAACAAAAATAGCCCCACTAATTTAACAGAAGGTTTAAAAAGCCCCACAGAGCAGCTCATATTAGAGAAGAGGCATTTTAGGGCACCTCGGAAATAGAGAGAGATGGTTTTTAAAGCCCACAAGGGCCCCAGAGGTTTCTTTTCCTCTCTCCCCCATACCTAATCTCTCTCAGTTGCATATGCTGTGAACAGATGAGGCTCAGAATACAACAAAACCATCGTGTGAAAGAACACATTTGTTCTTTTGCTTTATTAAAACTAAAAGGCAGAGGGGGAGGGCTGGAAGCAGATTCCAGAATGGGAAAGCAAAGGAGAATCTGGTCCCAGCAAACCCTCCTGATCACATTTTTGCTGCAGTGCAAACCAGCTCCTTGTTCCTCCACAGCAGAGACACCCAGGCTGGGCCTTCGGCCCTGCTGCACCTGGGATGGCAACAGGAATATTCCCATTTGTGCACAGCTGGAGAAGGCACTTCAAACCTCAGGAGCAGTGATCCACCATGGGTGTGGAACTCACAGCAGCACCCACAAACCTTCTAAACCTCCCCAGGATAAATGATCTCAGCAGCAGCTAACCCAAAGCACCAGACATCAAAGCCTGTGCACTGACAAACAGTTGGTGAAAGAATTACTCCAAGAGCTCAGAGATGTGGATTTGTAAAAGTTCTGAAAGAAGGTAAAACCACAGCTCCAGCAACAAAATGAACTCTTTGATCGTAGGAAAAAGATACCCAGGGAACAGCAGAACCCACTGAAACAAAATGATTAAAAGAAAATCTGATCACCTAAACCACAGAGTTGATGGCAAAAGCACAAGTAGGAAGAAATGGAGGAAAAGGTCACCCCATCTGTGATTTGAAGATTTAAACAGAAAAGCAATCAGTAACAATATATGGCACTCAAATTCATAAAACCTATTAAATCACTTCTCTGTAGTCTTAATTACTGAGAGGAGTGATTCCTTATTAATTGATAGGGCACCCCAACTCAAAGACAGCAGTGAAAAATTTTGATATACAAGGTTTTTCTCAAAGCTTAAGTAAATTTATCTCATACCCATCCACTCCCACACATCCACAAAGGTCAGAAAACAGCAACAGTTCTTTGGCCACTGCAGCAGCAACTTCAAAACAAACCAATAAAAGCTGATAAGCAAGAGATTCTCTTCCTGATGAACACAATATAAAATATCTTCATTCATAAATTGCTTTCATTTTAAAGAGAACCCTGAAGATGCACTTTGGGTATGCAATGTGAGGCTAAAATTCCACTCAATTTCTGTACTGTTAAATACAACTGAGGGATTTGATGAGGCTCTGGAAATATATCATATATAGCACTGAAGGGATCCAGCAGTTAAAGAGGAGGATTCAACCTCCTGGCACATCTCAGAGATGAGCCACTCATTCATTCCCAGCACCAGCAGTGCCCCAAACTGCATGTGCCCACAGCAGAGTCCTGCTGTTCACATCTACACTTGTGTATTTGCCCTGCAATTACTTACTTTATATTTATATGAATACAAACAAAACGTGGGATTCAGTGTGGGCACGAACACCATTTATAGAAATTGAGGTTACATTTAGAAACCCTGATCTGCAATTACCTTATTCTCAGGTCCTACACTGAGACCACATTCACACGTACAGTGCACAAACCTGTTCCCAAACTCGTCCAGAATTAAATCAAATTGCTACATTACAAAATTCCAGCTTACAGGTTTCATATTTTTTTAATTTAAGGCTAAGCTAAAATGAAAACAAGAGGCAGGTGAGTATTCCCCACACAGATCTGTATTTACTGCTCAGATGATGAGTATAATACTTAGGGAACACCCTTCTTACCTTTTGAAATGGTAGAAATAAAACAGGATATGAGGGGAAGATGTTCAGAACACCTTCTAGGGGAAAATAAAAACACAAACACAAATACTATTTCATTGATTCACCTGAGAATTGGAACTTACTTCATTTCCAGACACCCACACTGAAGCCATGAATCACCACATCTCCTGGCTGGAAGCCAGTGCTGCAGCTCCTGTTTCCATGACAATCCCGATGCCTCCCTGCTCCAGAGTTTTACGTATCAAGGTATTCATTCAAAAATAAACAAGGGGGAATGTGAGCCAAGTGATGATTCAAGAAAATGCTTTAAAATGCTCATACAAGATTCAAAACTTGCTGAAAACACAGTTAGGAAACAGCCAATCCATCACAGGCGCTATTTCAGCAACAGGACATGGCTGAACTTCCTGAGTACCTCTCTCTGGATCAAAACTTTCCCTGTGTAGGCTTCCCCTCTTCTCATGGCAGCTGATGCAGAGGAAAGGTAATTTTAAATTTTTTTTTTATTATTATTTTTGCTTGGACATCTGTTTGCTTCTCTCTGAAAGGATACATTGTTATCCACATGCATCCTGACCCAGCTACTAATCTTCAGTTTAAACTGTTCCCAATCCGAAATCCTTGGCATTACAGGAAGAAACGGGAGCAACTCCTACTCACTCAGATGAAAGGTTTAATAAAACAATATGCCTATTCTGGTCTTCTGACTGTTTCTTCCTGGATTTTACAGGAACAAAACAAGCTTAATGCACAGCTGAAATACATAGGGATGGTATGGGCCTCTGCAAGATCAGGGTGATGTTTCAAGCCTCAGGCATGACATATGAAACCATTTCCACAAAACTCTGTCTTTTCAGAGAGAATTTCACCTGCTGTCAAAGAGCTCATCAGTTCAATGAGAGGTTTCTGCAAAGTAGAGAAACGTTAAATCAAACACAGGGTTACTCCAGATGAATCTCCTTCAAAATACAACTTTCACTTCTTCCAGCTGGTGAGGACGTGAGGAAGTCAGCAGCACTCTCGAAAGGAGATACATCTTGGAGGATTCACATTCTGTAATAAAGTTATGCTGCTCGTGCACTAATGCAGAGATGCTCCCTTTAATCACAAGTCTTCAGTCTCATCCACGCAACCTGGGCAGGTTTTCCAGAACAGCAGAAACAGCATCTCAAAAAACACAGTGGCAGAAGGAAAACCGTGTCTGCTGGGAGTACAGCGTGGCGACAGGCACACAGCCCACACACAGGCCTAGGGAAACTGTCAGTGGGAACAATAAAAATGAAATAAAGCTGACAATTCCCATTATAGTCCCTATCTCCACACTGCATGGGAGCACCACAGCCTTTTAAATGCACTTATCCCAGTCAGGCAGCTCTGTGATATCATCCTTGCTGTACAGAAACAGCCAGAGAAGTGCAGTTTGTCTGGGGAACAGCGAGAAGTTGGGTGTGTGAATAAAGCGGGTTGAAAATTAAGGTCTCTCATCTGGAATGCAGGGGCCACTCTCCCAGTCCAAGTCTCTCTGTGGCAGCACAAAGCACGGTAATAAAAAATATTTCAATGTCCTCCAGCATGTTTTTAAGACCCTACTGAGCAAATGGAGCCAAATCACCTGGTAGCATGTCACCTGACGGGCAAGCACTGCACTCCCTGCCCTCCACACGAGCTCAGGAACTGGGAATGGCAGGAGCAGGAGTACCTTGCTCTGGAATGCTCTGCTCGGCTGGGCTAAATTCACTTTGCCTCAAGCCCTTGAAATTAATTTCCATTATGGCAATAAACACCACTTAGCTGACATAAGTTGTTTATTTGCAATGTAATTGTCTTCAGAGAGTTGCAGTGTCATTCCTCCTCATTATAAAGGGCCCTGCAGTTGTCTCTGTACAAATTAGTATCGCCCATGGTTTCACACCAATCCCCATGGATTCCCCCCCTCTAATTATTAATAGAAGTTAATATCTTCACCTCAAACGATCTGCTCTTCTCCCTGGGAAAGGCACTTCTTTTGTTGCAAGTCCCTTTTTGCATTATGGCCTCGGTTTTGCAGCAGAAACACATCTGGCCCTCATTAGAAGCATAATAAGGTACTGCTGAATGTGTTCTCACTAAAAAATGCGTAAAATTCACACTAAATAATGAAACTGCCCTTTCAAAAGGAGGCTAGGTCATTCAGTCACTCTGAAAACCTGCCCGAAACCATAAAAAGCTTCCTGCAGCATTCTGGAGTGCAGAATTTCACCTGAACACCCCCAAGCCACTGCTCTGCAGGAAAGCCCTGCTTGTAAGAAACCAACAATTAGCACTGGTCTCATTCTTTTCTTCTTTTAAGCTTTTTTAAAAAAACTTCAGAACCTGAAAACTGCTTTGGCTAGAAACTCTCTCCTATCAAAATAAAGAGTTGATAACATCAGAGACTGGCCTTAAGGCCTGGTAACTGAGAGCACCAGATTCACATGAGTACGTGTGCTACCAGAAAAGCCTAATAATCCCAACAATTTCAGTATATCTGCTAGATTTAAAGATTAATGCTTTATATAATTCAATATATGCTCTTTTAGAATTTCAGCAATGGATTCTCACTGCTAAAGTTACATGGGGGGAAAAGGGCAAAGCAGTTATCATCATAATCTTATAACTTCATGTCTTATGACTAGCAAGAACTAGGAATATATTAGTTGGTTGGTCCAACCTTTTGGGATTTGCAGGGATGGGGTGGAATTTTGCATATTTGATCTCTGTATATTTTTTATTTCCTTTTCTTTTAATGATATGCTCTAAGCATTCAGGAAGAAAGAGAACTTTTGTCTCCTGTATTTTCATATTTGATGGCACTTGGAGGTATTTAATAACTGTAGAATCCTCTATTTTAATTGCCAAAACGGATGTCAAATCTTGAGGGCATCACACCTCTAAGCCCACTTTAACCACACAAGTATGTTTGATTAGTGAACACATGGTTTAAGAAGAATACAGAAACCACATCCACTTGAATGTCCCAACCTGCAGACACTGGAAAACATATGGAATAAAGACAAAATGCATTCTAACTGGTAATAAACATTCTTGAGAGTTTACAAAGCCCAGTGGAGCACTGGAAAGAGCAGGGAGAGTTAAGAATTTCTGGAGAGCAACATACAAACACTTTCTCTTTGGCAGGGAATATGAAACGTGTTCAGACAAATGGGTTTTGCCGTGTCTCATCCTGCCTGGCTCTTTAAGGCATTCCAGGTTTGCTGCTATAGCTGTATATTAAGGAATTGCCAGGTAAAAAGGAAATTTTTGCATTTGTGAGCAATGCTGACAGTACACTGCTCAAAATGGGTTTTCTGTAGTTTGCCCCTCATGGTATTAAAGGTCAAGGACGGCAAGGAGCCAAAAATAGCTGTTCCCTTTCCACGGAAAACAAATGTACTGAGCTGTCCACCCCCATTTCAGGAAGTTGGGGAAGATTTAGAGTATGGGAACACAGGCTAGGGAGGGTAATCCTGCAACAGCCAAACACGAGTACTACAGCAGATCCAGGCACAAGAAGAGCTAAGGCTGAAGGTTTCTCTCAGTCAGAGGAGTTCCAAGCTGGATATCAAAATGAACAAAATTCAGAACAACTTCTTCAGTGCCGTCCGTTCAATCAGGAAAAAACACAACCCAAAACCAACAAACTCAGGCAAACACCCAAATCCTGAAGCGCTGTATGAAGGGTCAGAATCTGAACTTCCAAATAGCCAGATTAAAAAGAAAAAAAACAAAACCCACAACCAAAAAACCTAAAACAAAAAAAAACCCCAACCCACTGAACAAACAAACAAAAGACAAGACCCAACAGCCTTTTGTTTTGGGGATTTTTTTGGAGTAGTTACTCAGAACTGAAAAAATTCTGTGCAAATGGCTGTAAAGCAGGAAATTAATATTTTCTGGTTCAATTTATTACCAACACTGTAATGACGCCAGGCAGGATTCTTGCTAGAAAATGAGAGTAACTTCACAGAGAGCCTTCTGCAAGGCAGGCATCCCTGTTCAGTATTTCAAGCTCTAAAGTCATTTTCTGTTTGACACAGGAAAGTCTTCCCTGAGCAGCTTTATCTCCCAATGACTTCAAATGATTACAGTTTCTCTCCTCTATGCTTTTGCTTTTCCATGTCCAGACTGGAGAAAGCTCCTTTATTATCTCACAGCACTGATAGCAACTCAACAAACTCCTGACTTCACCAAATAAAGCATGCTGTAAGTAACTGTGTGAGCTTCCTGTAGCACTTAAACTCTCTCAATACATGGTTTTATCCCTCTTCTGGCATTCAAAGCTGTCCTCCACCAAGAGAGCAGCACAAATCCAGTGCTTCCCACATCCACACACACAGGGGCTGAGGAGTCAAAGGCCGTAATAGAAGTGGGTGCTGCAAAAATATTTCATTTTTAAGTCCCTATCTGCAATTTGGTTTGGTTTAAATTATTTCCAAAGCCAAAATCCCAACTCTTCAGAAACAATTTTGCTTCTCAGTTGTCTGGGAAGAAAGCCAGCCTTAGCAGGAATGGTATAATGATGTCAAGGGAAGGGACAACTTTGTCAGAAGCAAGAAAATTTACCTTCAGTTTACCATCACCTCTAACAAAGTGCTTCTTGCTCAAATCAGAGATTCAGCACTATGCTGGTTTATGGAGCAGAAAATAATTTTTAAAAAGTATCTAGGGCTGAAATATACTTCTTACAAGTGGAGTTGAGAAAGGAAATGGTGAACCAGTAATAATCTGAAGTGTTACTATTAATCATTTGCACAGCAGCACTGTTTGAAATGCATTATTTAATGGGACTTTCCTTCAAACAATGACAACAATTATTTCCAAGACTAACAACGTTGGTGCAGGCAAGATGATGGGTTTCCTTCCTCAGGAGAGGCAGGATCAATCCTGCAGTGAAGCCTTTCAGCCTTATCATCCAGAGCACATCTCAAACCACGGAATATTGCAAAATAAGGCTATTCCAGGAGCAGAATTAGGCTGCAAAGGACCCAGGAGTATCTCCCACCCACATCCTATCGCAAAGCCAGTCCTGAAATGGAAATCAACAGTCCTTCACAGACTTGCTCCATCTCTCCCCAGAGGGGTTGATAATCAAGCAGGGCAGGTAAGGTCCCAAAAAGCCTTTCACTTTGTCAAAGCAAATTTCTTTCCCAAAGGATGGCAAGGACACATTCCCTGCTCAGGAGGAACAGAGGACTCATTTTAACAAGCTCACAGCACATAGCAGAGGCACAAATTTCATTTCCCAGTATTTAAAACTCTACGCAGTTTTGGAGAATACATAAAAATTAGTTTTCCACTGCATTTAATTTTTCTCCCACCCTGTTCCAATCACCATATATTTCAGCCCTCACAAAGCAACCTCAGGTATTTTTCTGCCTGCAACTGGGAGCATCAGAAATACCAAAACACAAAGCAACCCAGAAAAGCCCTTACCCTGCTCTGACAAGAGTCAAGCCACACTGCTCAACTCCCTAAAAGAATGAAATCTGAAAAGAGACAATACAGATTGAAGCTTTTAAAGTGCCAACAGCATCTCCAAAATGACCTTTTAGGGTACACAAAGATACTTTATTCCCTACAATCTGTGTCTGCAGTGAACAAGGCATTTTTGTGCCTCCTGTAGCTTGTTACCTTCTCCCCGAGCACTTCAGTTTTCAAGAGGGAAGCATCACCCATAGCATAAGTGATTTCCCCCACAGGACTCTTCTTTTTTATCCTTTAGTCTGGCCAAAACACTCTTCACATAAGGTCCTTTATCCATCTCTAACTTTTCTTGCTAAAAATCTTTCAGAAGTGTTCTTATCTCTCCACTAAAATAAAAAAAATAAGCCTCTTGTCACTCCTCTGTCCCTTTCTCTGACAGCCTTCTAAACGTCCTCCACTGATTTTCCCTTCAGCTTTCCCTTGCCCTGGGCAAAGCTCTCCCTCTGCCTCTCCTCTCATGCCCAATATTCCTCCCCTCCAGGCTTTTGAAAACCCCATATTGCTAAAAACTTCACAGCTGTACAATTTGCACTGTCTAGCACTATTTACTGCCAGTGAATAATCTGATTACTAACTTCCAGAACCATTTCCATCACATGCCATCCACAACGCTAAAGCTCCGGGTGAAGTTTCTGCAGAGAAGATTCCATGCTCTGGAACTTTCTCCTTAGCACAAACACTCCCGCCGGAGCAGCCATTATGATGCTCGCCTGATGTTTCACCAGGAACTCGAGATGCCAAGTACTCTCCCCAAGAGCTCTATGTAATCCCCCTCTGTCTCAGGATAACAGAAATCATATCAGAAGAGATGTGGGGGAAAACAGCCCACCACCCAACCAAAGCTTGTGAGTTTAAAAAGAAGGGGCCACGAACCAGCCAAGTGCAGAATCCGGCTCATCACATTTATCAAGTTCAAAGTATCACCTAAAGATGGCACAAGATGACATTCTGCAGGCATTCCAACAAAACCTTCCCTTCCCAACGAAATCCTGATTTACGACCCAGACTGCTAATCTAGCCAAGCTTTGAAGTGTGTGAGAGGTGCCTTTAACTACTGAAGACTAAAAGAAAAACCAGAGTTAAAACATTCGCTATCTATCCTCTAAAGTAGGGTTAACCCCCTTTATTTGCATCCTAGCAGGACAAAACAGGAAAATGCACCTCTTACAGCCAGAATCGTTCACTGCCTTTCCCTGGCAATGTCCAGAGGCAGGAATGTCATTGAGGACACTTAAGAAACACTCAGGACAGCAAATCCCACCTTTACGAGCTACACAAAGGAGCTGATTCAAGGTGGGGGGAAAAGAAACCGAATCATCTGCAAACGACACAGTCTAATTTACTGCTCCCCAAAGTTCCAGTCTGCCACTCTTCCTGCTCCAGATATAATCGCCAAAATCTGATTTCAATAATTTGTAAATACATGTGGAAGCCCTTCCCCATCTGCGGCTTAATTGGTGACTCATTTCACAGCACTGCTGAAGGATTTGTGCTCTTCCCTTCTTCCTCCTGCTAAATTCATCACTCCATTCTGCTGTGCCATTAAGCTTTTCCACGCCAGCAGTGGCTCATCTGTTGCCATAGCAGCCACGAGAAACAGAATGCAACGTTAACAAAAGATTATTCCCGCCCCCCCCCCGTAATTTATTTATATGCAAGTAACCCACTGAGAGCTGACAATAGCAACGACTTCACATTCACACTACAGCAAAACGGATTTTTTTACTTTTTTTTTCCACACATGTACTACCAAAACTAATTAAAATTCCTCTGAAGGGGGAAAAAAAAATCCTGAACTGCTTAGGATTAAGGAAACGCAGTAGCAGATCTGTATAGGATGCTGATTTGGAATTAGAGCTTGGAAGCAAGGGGCTTAGCACACACACTGCTTGAATATCCCTCTCCAGAAAGCTTTTCACTGTTTTCAACAGCACCATTAGAACCAGTGAGAGGCTAAACTGTGGAAAAAACCTAATTCCAAGTATTTATATCTCACTAAAAACCTATGGAAAAGGAAAGCAAGCTAACTAGAGAAAGACATAAAGCCTTTTGAAAGGTGCCTGTTCCTGAGATGCTGGTTACCTGCTCAAGCTGAATTCAGCTGTTCAGTTGTTAATTCCTGTAAGTACTGCTTGGGTAAAGGAGCTGTTTACAGATTGTGAGAGACAAACACCTAAAGTGAATTATATCCTAGGTCAGGTGCCTCTGGTCTCTCAGAAAACAGCCAGACTGGATGGCAGGATCCACCGGAGCAAAGCTCTTTGTCTGGCCACATCCATGGCAAAATCCTGAGCTAAATACAGAACTTGGAACAGAGTTCGCATCAAAACATTCCAGGAAATCTCCAATTCGTTGCCTCCTAGGTCTAGAAGATCTGGTATCTTGCACACATCTCTAAAACATCTGCAGCCTATGCCAAAGCTTGGAATTTAATGCCAAAACGAGAAATCCCAGTATTTTTAAAGCATAATGGCCACCTCAGCAGAAAGATCTTACGCTGCCTTTCATTTAAGTGGGTTTAGAACTTGATATATTAAACAAATTGTACATTAATCAACACTATAAGAGTGGAACATTAAGAGAAATCAGAGCAGAATACTAAACAGTGCTTTAGGTAAATGTATTCACAGCGTGTGGTTTGTGGTTCTTAATGGATTACTATAAACACATACACACAGTCCTACACTACTGTGATGCAGTTTTTGTGAAGACAACAAGGACTAGATACACAACTGGTTTTACCTCCACTAAAAATCCATAAAGATGCATCAGTTTAAGCCAACTGACCAACTCACTGGTTTGGTCTTCTTTTTAGAGTGGGAGTAGGAACAGCCCTTCAGACACCTTCAGTTTGCATTAAATAAGAGCTCGGATGTGCCTGGTGCCTTGCCAGGAGGACACGGTGCCTCCAGGGCAGTGCTGGGAGGTACCGGCTCACAAGGGTATCACTGGAAAGCATCTGTTTCCTTCGGGTGTCCTTCAGCTCTGCACATATCCAATGTAAACCAGGGAAAATGAGACCAGCACCATGCTCAGCTAAATTCCATCTCATGCCCCATCCCTACTCTCCCATCAAACACCTTACAATTTAAATGTAAGGGGGAAGTCAACAATATTGGCTACCAACCTCTGTACCCCAACCTCCATCCCAAATTTCTCATTATCTTATTTATTCTATTTATTTTTCCAGCCATCACATACAAGGCGGTCACTTACAGGAATCTGATTCCAGGGAGGGCAATGGATTGAAACCTCACTACAGAGAACCTTTGAATGAGAGATGGGAATATTCCACTTCCTGCTCCACACTCCAGTCATAACTGCAAAGTTTTATTTATTTTGTGTACATACTCTGCAAAAGAATAAGATAAGATGTAGCTGAACAGTAAGAATTTAAAATACTAGGAAATAAACAATTTAAAAATAAATATGACAAAAAGACTTTGGAAAAAAGATTAGTTGTATGTGACTTCTGCAGCTTAACCACCACAGATTGTTGTTGCTGTTAAATCAACTTAAAACTGGAAGCTGCAGCAGCCTGTTAAGCAGCATTCAAACAATTTAAAGCAGTTTTACAACTAAGTAGTTCTTCCTTGAGCTTCTTTATAGAGAGAATATATGTACCTTATATACACATGAAAGAGTAGTATTTAAACCAAAGAACAAGAAGCTGAGAAATAGAACATTAACTGTTTTATGCTGGGGAGCAATTTTCTAGAAACCTTTCTTTGGCAAAATCTCACTGAGCCAGGTCCAGGTAATTGAGAGCTTGATTTCAGTTAAATATCTGTGTTTTAGATAAAAAATAATCCCAAGATGAAATAACACCTGGACAGCCCTTGGGAGACGATGCCTCAAAAGAAGGATGATGCTGCAAAGTTGAATACATTTTAAATATCAGTCTGGGAATAAAGAGAACACTCATCTGCCAGCCCAGAAATTCAATTTTTAGGCAGGAAAATTCCTATACTTTGCTTATAGTTCCCTTTGGAACATTCTGCAGTTATTAGTCTCCCCATTATTTGATTCTAAGTATCAAATATACAACATATGAATTAAAAATACTCCCCAAAGAAAATGGGTTTTATCATCGCATATCTTTTGACTAACCAATTTCCTAAACAGCTCAATTAGAGAAAGCCTTTGAAACACCAGATGAATTTGGGATGATTAGTTTGCCAATAATCAATGCTTTCATAGCTGCTGGAGCTTTTAAAACTCAAAGTGCGCTGTGCAGAATCATAAAAGATGAGCTGCTGGAGGTCTATGTCTGAAGTAATGCAGAGAAACGTTTGATTCCGAGGCCTCGAGACACACTTGGTTTTATGAGCAGCTCGGAGTCTGTGCCCTTCCGAGCGTTTCTGACTCCATGGATCGCAGGAACGGATTCCACACACACACAGAGGGAGGGAAGGGCCTGTGGGAACCCTCATTTACAGCTGGACATCAGGGAAGGAGGAGGAACTTCATGCAATAAACAAAAATGATGGCAAGCCCCAGAATAAACCAGTGTTCGCAGCTGGAATAAGCATCTGATCCAATCTACAATCCCACCTTTGCCCAAAAGTCAGGATTTTATTTTGATGTCACCAACAGCAGCTGGAGGAAAGCCAGGAAAGAAAGGAAACGTACACATTTTCTTTTTCCAAGTAATAATTCAAAATCCTTTTCAATGAGTTCCGTGTGCCCAGTACTTCTTTGTGGGCTTTGAATATAAGTGCTCCTAAAACTTACAGTGGAAGCAGAAAGCAATGCTAAATTTCATGACAATAATGAGAACTCTCCCTTCAATATATATCCTTGTTCTGTTTTTTCTATAATTGAGGACATCCCTTTGCATCATAATCTGCCCCCACTGTTTTGCTCTAACATCCATGGAAAACAAATCACAACTACAACATGCTACACAGAGGCAGGCCTCCAAAGTTATTAATTAAAAAAGTTCATCTTTCTAAAGTATTTGCTGCAAGGCATAAATTATTCTACTTTAAAAGAACAATTTTAATGCCATGATTTATTCAATGTGACTATAGGGTGAAAAATTCTGAATCACCAAAAACACTGAAACAAAGTGGACTATTAAAAGCTCCTTCCAATACACACAAACACATATTTCACTAATTCAATAATCTAATAACCTCGGTAAAACCTAAAGACACACTCCAGGATGCAGCACTAAGGAAGAGTGAGTACAATATTCTGGCTCTATTACCCACTTCCATTCGTGCTTGCCAAATGCACGGGGCCAATTCCAAACAGCAATACACATAAAGTAGGCTGTTCTCAAAGGAATTCAAAGAGACAAGTATGCTCTTTTGCAATTCAATAACCCACTTTTTCTCACGCTCAAGTGGTGACCTCTTCTTAAATACACAAGTCGCTGAAGAGAAGGTGCAGCCAAAATCCAGCGTTTGTCAGATAAAATAATCTATATTTAAAGAGGCAAGACCAGACAACATAAGCTTCAAATTTTTGTCCACATAAAAGGAAAAAGAAGGGGGGAAAATGGAACTAGTGTTTTGGTCTGAACTCGAACAGATTTTCTACATCTCTTGATGAGTAGAGGAAGGTCAGCACAGTGGAGTCACTCAAACCCAGCAGGTTTCTGACCTAAACTCTCCCTTAACTTATCACTTGAGCTATGAATGTTCTGAGATGTCTTCCTGCTCAGACTGAACCCAAACCACTTTTTTCCCATATGTTATCTTGGTGAAGTCATTTCTATGTAGTTCGACGACAGAAATGGGGAAGAACTACGAAATTTCCTCTTCAGGAAAAAAAAAAAAGAACTCTAAATCTTAAAAGGTAACAAAGAAGAATAACCAAGCATGGGGAAAATGCCCTTTTACTCCTAGAAGTACAGAGCAATGGGGTAGAATTGACAAAATCCACTAATATCCTGGTTTACATCCCATTTCAGCTCAGCATATGCTTCAAGTTAAATCCATGCACTCCCCTGAACCCGCGGGGCTGTGCTGATGGTTCAGCAGTGCTGGAGCACCGTCCTAAATCAAATGCATCTGCAGCTTCGATGAGCAGTGGGAACGAGGCAAATTGTTGCTGAAATGTTTGGCTTTCTGCACCTCCAGAAGCGTGAAGGCTCGTAAAGGGAGCTGAGCAAAACCCACTCATCTGACGGCTTTCCCTTTCCCATGAAGTCAGCGTAGCTCATCCCCAGAGCTGGAAAGGGCTGAGCCTGGAGCACAAGCTAGGCTGGCCAGATTCTCTTCTACTGCAGATAAACCAGGCAAAGGATTTTTAAAAATGCAAAAGATGGTGGAATTATTTAACTTGGACACCAACCGGTTTATAAGAAAAGAAAATAAACTGGAGCAAACTATAAAAAAGTCATTAAATAAAGCCATGTGAGGAAGATACAGCCCTAAAGTCCTGTTGGTCTTGATTGCAAAATTTCAATGACAGTAATTATATTTTTTCTGAAATGCTGTGAAAAACATTGTTCCCCATCCCCTCCATGTATTTTAAAGTTTCTGAATGTACAAATTATGGGAAAGAGCTCAATTAAAGGATTCAAAACGCCCATTAATGAAGGCTGTAACTAACCTGTCACAAAATGCAAGTGAATCACCAAGAGCTCTACAACAGGAAAACAAGCTGGTTTCAGGTGTGGTTCATGTTGGCTCAGACATCCTCACAGCCACAAAATGACTCCTTCAGACAGTGAATTAAAAATATCCTTCTTTGACTCGGGCCCATCATCCTAAATAACATTCTACAACACGTCCTTCTGGTACTTACACAGGAGCCATGAAAACGGCGACTTGAAACTGTCACTGTTGACACCTGCCTGATCCTTCTCTCTCTCTTTGTTCAAAGCTGACAAGATCTTACTTGGCAAATTTCAGCTACACATGAAGGCACTGTGCTTTCTAAGGCCACCAGTTACCTGATAGCTCCGTGAAGCTTTTAAGAGAGTAACAAAAAGGGGAAAAATCACTAAAGCACCACATTAACATCAGTCAGGGGCACAGAAAATTAATTAATTTGGTTTTAAAACTACCTCGAGCCAGGGATTTTTTACCACTGTATCATTTCAAGCTGCGTCATGTTCATTCCATTAAGTTCTGCAAACCTCACATCACGAGCCATATAATGAATGCTTTCTTCTCAAAGCAAAAAAAGACATTTAAAAGCAGTGTGCAAAATTAATAATGCCAAGGTTGTGGCTTTGATCCCTGTATGGACCATTCACTTAAGAGTTGGACTTCATGATGCTTGTGGGTCCCTTCCAACTCAGAATATTCTGCGATTCTTTGAAAAGTGGCACTTTAACAATTCTAAAAAGAAACAACCAACAATCATCAACACCCAAGAAAAGGGAAAATATCCTTTTAAAAATTATCTCCAAAAAGCAGATAACTATGAAATCCCTTAAGGGGAGATAAAATAGATAAATAAATTGATAAACAACACTATTTGCAGCATCTTGCTTGACATACCAAAGATTTTTTGCTCCTAGCAAAGCTCCGTTTACACTGGGAGTGTTTTTTTCCAAGACTTCAGGGACTGGAATTCCCTCTAAAAGTTTTCCCACGCTGACCTCTATTCCAGTACTTGGGAGACCTTGGAACCACTACACTGTTGAGTGCTGGTTTTACCAGATGCTGCTGCTTCTTCCAAAATGCTGAACAATTTCAAACCCATTTGAAGTCAGCAGGAGCACAACTGCAGGAAAGACACACAGAAATTAAAGTTAATACTGAACTCAAGCTGCTGCTGCTGCTGGCCCAACATGACAGGAGCAGCTGGGACTTACTCCCTGGACTTCTCAACATGGTCTGGGGTATTTCTAACCCAGAGGGCTGTGGCAGAACTGGGTTAAGGAGTGACAACATGTGCCAGCCTGGGGGGACAGCAAGAGGCAGTGAGAAGATGATAATCTCTCACTGCAGCTGCAATAACTTGATGGCTCATGGCTTAATATCATAACCAAACACTGGGGGAGTATCAAACCACTGGGGGAAGGAGTTAAAAATTGTATTAAGTAATAAATTCAAATTTTATTTTCTTTCTAAAAAGAAAAAAACCTGCAACAAACCACAACTACTAATCACCTAATACAGATTCTAAAAATAAGTCTACCCAGAGTTAAAGAAAAAACAAAAAAACCCCACAGATGCAGAAGAAATGAGACAGATGGTGACTCTTACAGAGGAGAACATTCGTGCTGAACAAACATAAATATGTTTTTGGTCAATAACATTTCAACTGTCAGAAACAGCACAGCTAAAAATGAATTACTCAAAGATTCAACCCTCTCCTCTCTCCCTACAATCCTGTAATTCAGAAATATTGTTGATAAACATTCAGATGACAGATACTCTCAACAGGTAAATCATATTTAAAGGCCACTCACTTTGACAGGTGTCTGCTCAGCAACAGCAATTCTTTAACATGTTTTGTATTTAAAATAGTGGATTTTACACCACTAAAGGTGCAAAGAGGTGTCATGGTACAGACCAGGCTTGAACTGTGCAGGGGATGTGCAGGATTGCTGCACCCAAAATACACACTCCCATTTCATTGCCTATGAAAATACACTGCTCAGTTCTTCAAAGGACAGCAGCACAAATCCACTCAAAGTTAACCAGAAGAGCTTCAGAGATTTCTGCAAGAAATGAAAAAAAAGCAAAACCCAAGCAGTTGCTTCGCAATTCTACACTGCAGACCTGCCCCTCAAAAGCTGGCAACATAAAGCAGCAGCCCTACATTTTTAATTAACATAAAATAAAATTGCTTCAATAAAAGCACTTCAGGAATCTGCATTTGTAACTTGATTAAAAAACAAACCAGCCATAGGCAAGTGATTTATTTGTTCAGAAGGTGATTTTAGAGCATGCTGTAGAAACACTTAACACAGGTCTCAGTCTTGCTATAAATGAGGAATATTAGATGAAAACTAGTTTATCTTTTGGCTAAATGGGAAGTTATCAAGGAAATTTGTCTCATCAGTCACTCGCCTTTCCTGCTCCTCTTGCTTCAAAGTAATATTTGGGACTACTTAAAGCAACGGTGAGTTTGAGGAGATGTCAAAGCCTCACACATCAAAGGATGCACAAACGTTACTGCTCTGTCAGCATTTCCTCCAAAGGATGGACATCAAGGCTGAGGAAAGGTTTATTAACGCCACTTCAGAGAGATTTATCCCCACTTCCAAAACACGGCATTTAATCTCCGCTTTCCACACTAGGAAGAGGAAAAAAAGCAACCTAAAAAGCTTCTAATAACATGGCTAAAAAAATAAATTACTTGAAATTAAAAGAACATGAAATTAATTTGACAACCCTCTTTTTTTAACCTTCAAAAAGGTTTATTTTCAGAACCTTAGGAAAATGTTCAAATTCAGCCTTCAGGTTCTGCTGAAGCAAAGCAGCACATTCTGCAGTTTGACAAAGAAATATCTCGAGGGAAGGGAATGAGAACTCTCTGCCGCACTTTAGTAAAACACACAGATCTGATAAATTCTGGAAAAATGAACAGTGAATGAAGGACAGGGATAGAGGTTCAAGGCTGCAATATCCAGCTGGGTTACAGCTGTGCCACTGGCAGGGAGTTGGTGCTCCGGTGACAAACACTACGGAACCGGAACTGAAACGCCATGGAAATGTGGCTTTGCAAGAAAGTACCAACTGGAACTGGGTCTGGTGAACCTCAAACACATTTCCTTTCTGCTGACACCTTAAATTGGCTTGTCCATTGGTTTGGAGGTGGCTGGAGCCCTGATGGAATCCCCTCTTCACGGACATACACGCCCTACAGAAAGCCGGGGGAGTTAGGCACTAGCACGCCTGGACCATTTGTTTTAATGATCTCCTTGCTGTGGGCAGAACTCCCAGCTGAGGGTCAGCAGGGTCCCAGTGACATTTGCATCACAAAGAACTCCCTTCAACACCAGCAGCACTGAGATAGTGGCCCTTATGGTCACTGGCAGGTGGCTGTTCCTGTGCTATCCCCTCTTTTTGGAACGGTTGAGCTGTGAGCACAAGGTCTCTCCAACCTGGTGTGTCATCTTCCACCTCCACTGAATTCCAAGATCCTGGAAAGAACATCCACAGATAGGAAAAGGAGGAGACTACCAGATTGATGACATTGCAATATTCCTTCAGGCAGGGAACACTTTGATACCACAATCAGCTGTTTTTACTATGGCACCGGGTTTTTAATTACATAACATTCAGCATGCAGGGTAACACACAGTCACACTTACCTCAAAACATTGACAATTCTTCTGATTCCCAACAAAAAGGTGTCATATGGCAAACTTAGGATAGCAGCAAGTCCCAGTGGGAGAAGCGGGGAACGTGTAAGGCGTGTTGGTTTATGTCTCCATGAAGACATGAAGTTATGTTTACATTTTAAGCTTATTTAAATGTATGGCCTCTGTAAGCAAAACCAGCCCTCATTTAAACACTTTCACAAGGATGTTTTATCTAGTTAAGAAAGCCTCCAAAAGTTGTCTTCTGTATTTTAAACATCAGGCCTGACACCTACGTTGCCTCCTCCTTATTGTGCAGTTCTGACATCCTTAATCTCTTCTACATGTTAAAAACACTGGTTTGAAGAAACAAATTTGTAAATGACAAATCCACACAGATTTTTCTGTTTAGAATCTCTTAATCTTTGCAAAGCTTAAAATAAGTAGAGAATACTTTTCTGTATTGTGTGAAGGAGCATCAAGCCACAAAGAACTTAATAACCTAAGTAAAAACCCCCTTCCTTTACATGCTGCTTACCATTTGCATTAAAAATATTACAAGTACCAACATTTAGCCTCCTGGAATGAGATTCTCTATCCACGTAGCTGGGATGGAGTGGAAATACAGGAAACTGGTGGAGGCTGGACCTTCACTTCAAAATTTTCTACCACCTTAACATTTAAGCAGCAGCTGTAATAGTCTATACAGGTTTATTGCTCAGAGCTTTTACCACCATTTCCTTATGACTCAGGGAAAAAAATAAAAGAAAAAGGCAGAGTAGCATAGGCAAGGAATGGGGGAGGAGAAACATTTATTGCTTTCTCTCTACAGGAATGTTCACAAGGTGACTGATTGCTCTGAGGGAAGTGGGACAGATCCTGACACTGTTTTATGGGGATGTAGACCCACACTTCAATCAGAATGTTCCCAGTGAGACTGGAGGAGGCAGAAGTAGAATCAGAGCAGAGGAAACATTCTCAAAGTGTTTGTATACATTCCTAAGTTCTCCTTCTGTAAAATTGCAGCCTCTGCTAGGGAAATGACACTAATATAAGCCAGAGAGATGGAAACAAGCTCAGAAAACACAAGCCATCCCCCTGTATAGTTCAGGTCCTTTTTGCATGTCT
The DNA here is from genome assembly GCA_013398015.1 of Oreocharis arfaki. Taxonomy (NCBI): domain Eukaryota; kingdom Metazoa; phylum Chordata; class Aves; order Passeriformes; family Paramythiidae; genus Oreocharis; species Oreocharis arfaki. The sequence goes on from VZRR01011915.1 coordinate 209,989, forward strand.
CTTTTATGTAAATCTACACTCGAGCATTTGTTTCACTTCTGTTCATGCTCTTAAGATTTGCAGTTCTGCATATAAAAGGAAAAAGCTTACAGTATTTGTTGAAAAAGCAATAATATAAAAGCAAATAAATAGTATCTTCGTTGCAATACCTACACAGGCCCAGCTGGAAGACAGCAAACCCAACAGCAACTTCTACGGTAATCAGGAGTTGTGCCTGGAAAAGCCCAGAGCATTTTTCTCCCTTTGAAGCCTTTTCATTTCAACTTCTCCCACCAGGACAAAAAGGATTGATGTACTCTTCCAGAAACTCTATCATCTCAAAGCTCCATTCGCCCAAGTTTTAAGATAACCCAGTGGTTTTTTTTTTTCCTCTTCCACTACAAACCAGATTTTTAACAAAAAAAGGCACCTCTTGACATAATTTTTTCATCACTAACACTGTTTCAAAAGTTTGCTATTCCAGGGGAGAACTAAGACGACTTGGAAAGATGGTGTTACACCAGGCTGTATTAGAGAGCATTTTTCCAGCCCAGCACTTGGCCTAGCTTCCATTTCCACATCATAGGAAGGTCTGAGACAAGACACCTTGGAGGCTGCAGGTAAAAAGCCAAGAGAGACTTGCAAGTGCTTGCTGCTACTGAGACCCTCAGCCCTTGAAACTCTAAAATCCATTTATAGAATAAAAAAAGGAAGAAAACAAACAGTCACAAACAGATGGGACAAGCAGAATAAAAGGAAAGTGTAAATTGACTTGGCCAGGGCAATGTTGGAAGATGTCTACAAGTACTTAATAGAGTTAAATGTTTAAAAAAGAAAATCATTTCCCTGTAAGTTCAGACTCCGAGGTGGTAAATAGCACCGTATGCCACGCCATATGTCAGTCAGCAAACAACCTTCACAAATCATCTCTCAAAACCCAATCTCTGAAGCCACACATTGTCCGTATTTCCCCACAAAGGCAGGAGCAAGCAGCGACACAAAAAAATCCACACACTGTCCATGCATTAATCCTTTCAAACACCAGGCAAATACAGAGCAGGAGTTCACTGCTTGGAAGGTGTCAGTCTGCTCCACAAAAACCAGTGCCTGATACAAGCAGATTAAGACCACACTCACTGAACCCACACACTACTCCCACTTGAAACAAAGATAATTTTTTTTTGCCACTGTCTTAAGTGAAAAGAATAACCCAAGTTCTTCGGAATTACTGATTTGTTGGACTTGCTGAGCTCAAGAGCTGCTGAACCAACCGGAGAAAACCCACGCACTGCTGCCCTGAGTTTTACAAGGCCTGTTGTATGGATTTGAACACCACACAGATTAGTCTGATTTAGAATATGCAGCGTTTGGGGAGAGAACAACTTGCCTGTGAAATTATTTAGGAAAATTAAATAAAACAGTGAGATCTTTCAAATCTCATCCATACACTGTCTAACCCCTCATACACCACTTTGTCTAGCGATGTGCTAATAAAATTTCAGGCAAGAATTAGAAGGTTTAGAAGTGAATATTTTAACTCATCTATACATGCCCATGAATTAACACATCAAATACCTCCATCTTCATTTCTTAAAGTCCTCACTGGGTAGGTAAACTATCAGTAATGCTAAAGAGGAATGAGATTTTTCTTCATTTTAAGAAGATATGAGTGTCACCACTCTCCCAGAAGCTGGCTCTGGTGCAGCATGATGAATGCCTGGCAGGGAGGGAAGAAAAGACCTTTCTCAGGAGATGCAGGAGCACTACACATGTGTGTACACAATTAAGGGCAGAAATTAGTTCAAGGAGGCATGAAAACCCCACAAGAAACAACTTCCGGGTGTTACTGTCATCTCACTAAGCTGCTATTTGCATAAATAGCTTTAAAAACTTGTGAAAGGTAGGCAAGTTCAATAACTGTAGTCATTTTTAACCAGAAGCATTTCTGCAGTGTGTGCTTCAGGACTGCAGCAGATCTCTGCCTATCCCAAAGCTTATCCCATGGGATTTCACTTATCAGTTATCAGACACAGCTGGTGCAGAACCAGTGTTTATTCAGCAATCAAAACCTTTCCTTATTGTCACAGTACCTAGGAAACTAAAATACACAAGTTGTTTTCCAGCTTGTTTGGTGATGCTTAATTTATCACTCTGAACACCTGAGAAGCCTCCAGAAATGAAATTAAAAAGTCAGAAAAGGAAGACCTAGAGAAGATTTTACACCGCATGCATTGTATGGCTTATGGGGCTGCAGTTCCCTAACGAGGATATATTCTGCCCTCTGTTAAATCAAGATTTGCTGCTCTAATGTATCAAAAATGTGGGAGAACAGAATGCATAAACCCAACACAGTTACACATGTTATTTGCAAAATTTTGCTAATACAAATCTCAACAGTATTGAGAACATAAGATTAGACTTGATAGTTCAGAACTCTGGAAACTTCTCACAACTTTTCCACCAGGACATTTTATTTGCACCTTGCATTCAAAACAAAGTGCAGTATCCATATGGACCCTTGAGTCAGCCTAAGTCACTCCATTTCTAATGAATTTTTAAAACACACTTAAACACTTCACAGATTCCTCCTGGGAACTCATAGGCCAAATAATTGGCCCAGCAGGAGATGCTGAGAAGACCTTCACCCGAAGAGCGCTGGGAGCATCATCCTGCCAGGTTTCTCCAGGATGACAAGGTCACCAGGTTAAGTGCACCAGGCTTTTCTGGCGTTCGGCTCCAGGATTCTGCTGACTTTGCTCTTCATGCTGAGGAATCCTTCAGACCTGTTTAACGGGTTGTCAGCTCTCTGCTTCGCCAGCCAGTCCCACGTTCATTCCTCATGCAAATTGGTGCAACCTCCAGCAGAAATTACAACGTGAAAGCATTCAGAGTTCAGTACAAAAACACCAGTCAGGGGCTACTCATGATTTTGAAGCATCCCATTTTCTGAAAAGCTATTTTGAGTTTACATAGTATTAAACAAAACATTAAACATTCTGCCCTTGGGTCTGTTATGTCAGAAGCAAACACAGATGTGAATACTGTGATACATCTCTGCATTTCTCCTGACAGCTCATGTTTTGGGCTCCTTATCTGCAGCAATAACCAGTTCTCAATGAACTCCCTCCCACTGTTTGTGAGAAAAATGCACGTATAACAAACCTGGATCCCACTGGTCACACAGGATTATTTCAAGACTTTACATTATAATTCCTTCTGAACTGTTTCTCCAGGTGAGTTGAACAGTCTCAGTTCATTTTGCCATTCTTAAATTATTCTCCAAATGTAGGCAATTCACTAAATCTGTTCTAAAACTCCAATCAGCAATTACCTTGGAAAAACCTTGAAAATCAACGTCCACATTAATTCCTTTTCTTCTCCTTATTTTAAACACAAATAATTAGGAAGATTAGGGAAGGCAGACTGAGAGACACTTCCTATGTCTACATGACATGTCCTACAGACTCTAAATCCTTACATACTTTTATTTTCCACCTTGTCACACCAAGTTGCGAGCCAGGCTTTCTGAAGTGCAGTTTTCCGTACCTGCTCCCACACAGCAGCACACACACAAACCTTCGGCACTTTCTGCCTACAGGAATATTCAACAGGGAAATTCCAACATGCATATGCATAAGTTAACACTCAGTTGGAAATCCAAAATAATTTAGAACTGCAGTTCTTTATGTATTCAAATTTTTCTGAAATTTTAACACATAAATGAGAAAAGCAATACAGCCTCCAGAAGCAGCCAAAGCTCCCAGTGCCAGGAATCTCCGAGCAACTGTCCCAGCTGGCCCTGACAATGTGGCCCTGAGCAAACCCTCCAACAGCTCCATGCTAAGGACCTCCTTGTCCAAAAGGGTAGGGAGTATTTTTAAGTCTCTCACAGGACTATTATGAAGATTAATTAAGGTCTGAGCAGTGCTTTGAAGATCAAAACTGCTATGCTGTTATTTATTATTAAAGAACAACAAAGCGCATTCTTGTTGTCTATAATTCAACTTCACAGAGAAAACAGTGGACGAGCACATGTTCAAGTGCATAAATTAATTCTCCCTGCCTCAACAAGCTGTGATTTGCATAACTGCATTTTTAGCCACCAAAACCCCATCAGAAAGTCTATACTCATCTCTTTGAAATATTTTAAAGGCCTGGAGGAATATAACCGACAGAGTTTCTCTTCTGATTCTTTTCCAGGATAAGCTTTTCCTATCCGATATTTCTGCCTCAGTTCAACAATGCCTTTTATCCTACGAGGAGCCCTTGGATTATTCACAGGATAACATTAGACATATACTAAAGTGCCTTGCTGAATCAGTTCAACACCTATTCTGGAGGTTTGCACTCAAAAAGAGGAGCGAGAACGACAGTATGGCACGGTGGGTAATTTTTTTTTTTGGAGGGGGAGGAAATCACAAGTGTTTTGGAGCTCTGCTTTCTTCACAGGTTTTCCCATCAGAAAATGACTAATCTCCTATATAGATCAGTATTTCACAATCAAAGTATTTCACAAAAATATCCACTGCTGAAAAATATACAGAAATACTACATTGCACAGTATATGACTAACTTACACTTCCTTCAAATGCATGCACAGATACAATTTGAAAACATTTACTAGAAATGGTCCCGTAGTTCAATTACAGTTGTATTCTTAAAACTTGGAATCACATGTATTTTGGCAGCATGTCCACACAAAAACCCACAAAAGGTTAGTATTAACAAAAACTTTAAAAACAGATTTAAAAGTGGTGAATAACTACTCTCAAGCCTTGCCACCACAGTCCTGTCTTCCTGATCTTACTCACACAGCAGCAGCAGATCGAGTTCTCCACCATCCCAGCACCAGGCTGCAGCAGTGCAAACATTTAAAGTCAACAAAGATAGGAGCTGTTGGACCTCAAGGGCGGTGCGCAGTGAAAACTGGTGTAACTGGGCAGCTCCTGCCACCCTTCTGCTGCACAGACACTGCTGAGAAAGGGTCCAGTGTCTGCAGGATGCTGAGCACCTCCCCAGTGTGTCAGCCCCCATCACCCATCACAGGAAATACTTACATTTTATTGGATTACTTTTTGGCTCTCCTCCCATTACCTTAGTCTGCACTCCAAGTCTGCAGCACATTCTTATTAACAACACGGATACCAGATTGTGAACTTCTATACTTTTTCAACTGCTCTCAGGAGCAAGTTGAGTTATATTTAGCAGCCATATGGCATCCCTCCTCCACACGTTTGCTAGAGATAAGAACTGACAAATTAAGTTTTCTAAAACACCAATCTATATGTTTTCATTTCCAGTTTTAATCGTAGATGTTAACTGTGGTTTAATTGCTAACCCTGGCATTTGCCAAACAGGAAATGCAAAGGGTACCTATAGCAAAGGATGCAATCACAGAACTAAGTTCTCTTGTATCTAGGTGAAACTGTTAAGAAAGCTTCTAAGCTGTACTCCAGACAGCTACATTCTTCTTAAATTAACACAATATGCCTACATAACTAAATAGCCACGGGTGTATTGGCTTCCTCATGCAATTGGCAATTGTTCTGTTATGGATGACTGAATGTAGGTTACTTGAGCAGCTCAAGCTGCTGCACATCTTAACAGGGGTGAAAGTCAAGAGCACAGTGACAACCAACTCACATCCCATAAAGAACTTCAAAGACACTGGACACCACCACACAGTTTTCCCATGCTCCTGGGAGCCAGGTTTACAAAGCTGAACTTCCCTACAGCCAGCCTAATTTCACAGAAACTGCAGCCAGAGGTTACAAAGAGATCAACAGTTTTAAGAAGCAAGACAAGACATTTGAGAGCTGCTGTCATCAGGACAGCTGAAAAGGCAGGCTGAACATACAAGGATCTACACCAGCCTCACCCTGAGTGCCCCCCCATGTGTGCATCCCTCGGGGAAAAGTAAAAAGGGGGGAAAGACTGGAGGCCCCTAATAATTTGAAAGAAATGGATTTTTTTCCTCTCTACCAGCGAGATGAATCACTGCTTAAAATGTTTATCTGTCAGCTAAATCATCCCCAATGGCTAATTCTTCTTTCTGGTATCGGGAGCTTTCACAATTCCTTCTGTACTTTCCTGGGGACCAGGGATGCAAGGAACACCTCAAGAAAAGCTCTCACTCAGGTGACTGCAGCCACGAACATCACCTGCCTGCAAACTGGTGTGGAGCATCCTCTTCAAGGGTGGGTGCACGAAGACAACCACATTCCAGGCCTCATTCCGTGCCTCCACTTGTTTTGTAGCTAATTCAATTCCTAAGGGGCAAACCCAGCTTGTCCCTTCTGTCCAAAGAACTGCAGAGCAGCACAGAGTGTTTCTCCAGTAGGAGAAAGAGGGGCAGACACGCACATTACACGCGTGCCTGAGCACTCTTTGAGCTGCACGTCCAGGCTGAGAAATATAAATGAACAACCGTGGTTTTTCCAGCTGGTGTGTTACGTTCACTACTCAAGGAAAAATATAAACCCTCAATACTGTGGTTTCCCTCCCTGTGCACGAAGCAATTTAGAGAATCTGTTGTTCATCCAGTGCAGCCCAACCTCTGCTTAAGCCTTGTAAAATTCATGAAGGTGAATGATAAGGCACAAATAGCTGCCTGCAGCAGAACCTTCACACTGGACAACCCACTGGAGACCCAACGTGCCAGTCAACACATTTTGCAAAGAAGTAACAATTTCTCCAGAACACTGAGAATTCCCTCCCGTCTTGAGGAGACAGCTACCAGTGAATGAAAAATAATTGTGAAGTCAGAACAACACCAGGAAGCAGGGGAAACAAATCGCTTCACATGCCAGAATCCCTAGCACAGAACATTTAAGAGAGAACAAAATGTTTAAGGATGCAATCAATCATTAAGATTTCTCCTGAAAAAGAGAGCACACACACTCATTTGTTCAAAGCTCGCCTTGGTGAAAAAAAGTAAGAAAAACCATCCCTGCATGCTTGATTATCAAATCAGAGCTCGGTGGGAAGAACAAGTCAGGGAGTCTTCCAATTAACCAACTTCTTGTTTTTTTGCTTTAAATGTGGTCATTGAACACTGCTGGAGAAAGATGTCGGGAAAAGCAGATCCCTGGTCTTCTGGCAGTTTTTCCCATTCCTGAACAATTCCTCCTTCAGATGCACAGCCACAAAGGTTCAAAGGTCCCCGCAGCCTTTGTTCTCAGTTCCAGAGTAGTTACAAACAAACTTTTGTTCCTGTTTCTTCAGTGAAATAAGCTGCAGCAGTTACCAATGACTGAACTTTACATCTGAAGCTTGTCTTGTGCATCATGCAACAGGAGGACTATGGAATCTCATTTACACTTCCAAAAATAAATTATCAGAACTTTTGCTGAAATAAAAAGCAACTACTCCTTACTGATTCAACTCCCAGTGAACATATTACACCTCTGCATATTCCTAGAAGCGAGGAAGGAGCGACACATTTTGGTTTACAGATTGTGCCAAAGAATTCTTTTTGGTTTATCTGAATATTTATAGCTATTGCTCATTCATTTGTTCTACAAAAAACGTACATTTTATATTTTAGTGCAAAACTGGTACCATCATCAATACCTATAAATACATATATATATAAGCATTGGAAAAAAATCACGATACCCAAACAGCAATTTTCATTTCTATCCCAGACAGAGTGTAAGGGATAAGATGATAATCATAAGGGAAGCAGTTACTGAAATGTATTCATGGTACATGAAAAGTTGATATGGCAACTGTTGATAAAATTTATAAAGATTCCATCAGATTGTATCAGCTGCTATGTAAATTTGGGGGGAAGAGCAAGCTAGGTGCATTATCAAGCAAGATAACAGTCTTCTTGAAGTCAAAATAAATTTTAAAAACTACTGAAATCACCCTGTTAAAAGACTGATTGTTCCCAGCAGGCGGGAGCTGACTCTCTAGAGATGCTTCTGGTAAAACACAAACACAAAAGGCCTGGCACAAGACTGGTATTATGAAATCTAATGAAGACATTCATGAATCGTAACAAGGAGGAAAAGGGTAAATATCAGCAAACACTCAAAGGCTCTCGCAACAACTAAAATTGTGCACAAACAGGGCTGTCCAGCTACACTCTTCATAATAGCCATGCTTATGCCTTAGTGAGGTCTGTAAGAATATGGCCAAATTATAATACTTAGATTTGGAAAACTTCTTGGTTTTACACTGGCACAAAAAAAAAACCCAAACTGTTTTCAAAACACCAAGCACTGTATCTTCTCTTTTTCCCTAGAGAACTCACAGGCACCTTGAGCATTCTGAGGCCAAAAAGTTCATCTCTCAAATGCCAGGAAACATTGTTCCTGGAATTAAAGGGAAAAAAAAGCAACAACTTAACTTCAACATTTTAATAGAAATGTTTTTAGTCAGTAATAAGTATCTCTCAGATAACAAAATACACAGAGAATTAAATATGTCTTTCTGTAAGAAGCATGAATTTTCAAACCACACATAACAACCTAACACCTTGCCATCAAAGCTACACTCGGGAAAACCGATTTGCTCAATCTGCCAGTAAGTGATGACAAAGCCTTTAGAAAACCAGCTTTCATCTACGTATCTTAAAAGCAACTCACCCATTGGAAGAGCTGCCACCAGAAGACCTAAGGCCACAACCGTGGCTGACCAAGTGTCCCTCCATCCAACAAAAAACCTCAAGGATATTTAAGCATTTAATTTTACCCTGAAATCCATAGGAAGCCAGGCTCCAAAGTGCTTGCAGTCCTGATTTAATGAATTAATGGTGGAAATTGGAGAAACTCCAGTTCCTCTGATTCTTAATGAGTTATAATGGATACACTAAACATCAATGCTTTCTACCCACAAACATCAGTACTGAGATGTGGGCAGGCAAAAGCCCTGGGCACACCAGGGACAGGATGGAGGGGCAGCAACTGCAGCTTCTCCTTCAGCAAAAGCAGCTGAGATGACAAGAGAGTGAATGATTCATTGATCAGTAACTGATGCAGAACTATTGCTTCAACCACTGACCTCATACTACGTCAGGACACGCTCAAAATGTTGCAACATAGCTACAAAAACAAGATTCAAAGACAATAAGGGTGCCTAAAACAACGATTTTAAAAAGTGGAGACATATTTTATTTTCTAAATGATGGGTTAAAAGCTGCTGAGCCATATTCTTATAGAATATTAAGAGTTGACACTATGAACTCCAGAACTACACGTGTTACTAAGCACAGAGCAAGAACAGCCAGTGAATGGTAACTTCAGTGTCAATCATCACCTGACAATACTAAATACATTCAAATCATGAGCATGATGAGAGTTAACACTGGGTTTAATCATAAAGCAAAGACAATAGCATGAGGAAGCACATACGTGGCACATTTACCAACCTGATTACAATAAACCTGGTAGCATTGGTTTATCAGCTTAACCAATCAGCAGGTAATTAACTGTGCATTTAACAACTAGGTAGTAAAGTTTCTTCCCAGGGAAAATCAGATTGGAAAAGTCAGCATCAGCTTAAACACGATTAACNCCCTCCATCCAACAAAAAACCTCAAGGATATTTAAGCATTTAATTTTACCCTGAAATCCATAGGAAGCCAGGCTCCAAAGTGCTTGCAGTCCTGATTTAATGAATTAATGGTGGAAATTGGAGAAACTCCAGTTCCTCTGATTCTTAATGAGTTATAATGGATACACTAAACATCAATGCTTTCTACCCACAAACATCAGTACTGAGATGTGGGCAGGCAAAAGCCCTGGGCACACCAGGGACAGGATGGAGGGGCAGCAACTGCAGCTTCTTCATCAGCAAAAGCAACTGAGATGACAAGAGAGTGAATGATTCATTGATCAGTAACTGATGCAGAACTATTGCTTCAACCACTGACCTCACACTACGTCAGGACACGCTCAGAATGTTGCAACATAGCTATAAAAACAAGATTGAAAGACAATAAAGGTGCCTAAAACAACGATTTTTAAAAGTGGAGACATATTTTATTTTCTAAATGATGGGTTAAAAGCTGCTGAGCCATATTCTTATAGAATATTAAGAGTTGACACTATGAACTCCAGAACTACACGTGTTACTAAGCACAGAGCAAGAACAGCCAGTGAATGGTAACTTCAGTGTCAATCATCACCTGACAATACTAAATACATTCAAATCATGAGCATGATGAGAGTTAACACTGGGTTTAATCATAAAGCAAGACAATAGCATGAGGAAGCACATACGTGGCACATTTACCAACCTGATTACAATAAACCTGGTAGCATTGGTTTATCAGCTTAACCAATCAGCAGGTAATTAACTGTGCATTTAACAACTAGGTAGTAAAGTTTCTTCCCAGGGAAAATCAGATTGGAAAAGTCAACATCAGCTTAAACACGATTAACTTCCTGTCCCACTGCTGGCAAAGCAAATCCAATTTAGTAAATACTTTAAAGGGTGGGTTTTAATTATTTCACACACTTCCAAAGAATCCAGCGCTACACACAAATATGGATAAGCTGATCTACTGCAGTGAGCGCAGACCCCAGAACCACAAAACACCACTGAAATAAACACCCAGAGACTCCTTAACGTGCTTAACAGCCCCAGCACTTTGTACCGCAGAAACCCCACATATTATTGGGGATATTATACAGGAGAGAGACCACAAACAGCTGCAGTGTCCTGTTCTGTGCCATGAAATCCTAACCTGGAGCATCTCCTTCAGACTTCTCCATTACTTCATTTTTCTAAAACAATCTTAGAAAGCAAATATACAACAAGTAAATCTTATGAGTGAGATTTACATCTTTTACCTTGTTTCTAGTGGCACACACACCTCCCCAGGAACATGTACAGACTATTTAATAATCTATAAATCTAAAATCTCTTACACAGCAGGAATTGAGTACTCAGACAGTGTGGGAGAAACACAGCAAGGTGCACACAGAAACAGAACAAGGATTCAGATGAGCAGCTCAGTTTTGCTGCCTTCCTACACTTCTTACCCAACACAATAATTAAGAATTGAAAACTGAAGTTTTCCAACTTTCATTGTTCAGCAGCAAAGATAACAATAAGTTTTCAACTACAACACGGATTTACAAAAATAAAACCTAAGCAAAACAAACAAAACCCCACAAAATTCATATTGAAAAGAAACGGTTTCAGCCAAACCGGGTGAGAATTGCTAAATGACTCCTGACCCGAAGCATCCCATCCTCGGGGGTATGCGATTCTCCAAATTCTGGTTGGCTGGAAAACCTAATCTGCATAACAATACGTATAAAAAATGGCTTCTCTTTAGTGTCCTCGGTGTGCACACCCCTCCTCTCCAACAGCGCTCAGCCAGCCTGCTCAAAGGATTAGCATAAGAATAGAAATCACTGGGAAAATCCACAAGCTCCGACTGCCCAGACTTGCTGACCTGCTTCACCCCAGATACCAAAATGACTTATTTTTCCAAGGAAAGCAGTTATGGACTCTAAGAGTTGATAAACACTGCAATTTGTTTCCCTTTTATTGCAATATCAGATATCCCAAGAGCAGCTACCAGAGCCGAACAGAACGAAGAACAACTTCCACTGTTGGAAGCACAGACTCACAACGTGCCCAAGTTCAAATTCCTGCACAAGTCTGGTGGGGAAGAACGGCTCTGTCAGGATCCTTCTCAGCTCGGCCCTACCTGGTTCATCATCAAAGCCATCCGAGCAGCAAGCTCATCAGCCTCGCTGGTACACAATGCTGCTCCTGCACAGTGAAGGCTGAAACAGGATCCAGGAGCTGCAGGTGAGGAACACACCTGGCAGAGGACCTGGCCCTGTGGACACCACACCTGGCAGAGGCCACCCGTGCTCACAGTCCCACGGCATCAATTCAGTTCTGCAGCCAAAATTTACAAATTTACCTACATCTTCTTCCCTTTCTGTCCTTACCCTGGCACCAGCCAGCAGCTGTGAGACAATAGCTCTTGCCTTGGTCACAGCCACTGGAATCAGAACTACTGCCAAGATAAGAATATTTTGAGGAAGTGCAAATGAAAATCATCCCCCAGTTCATGAAAAAGCCAACATCTTCCTCTTACTGGTGGAGAGCAGTTCACAAAGGCCAAGGGAACCCATCCCAATTCTTCTCTCCTACACAAACTACTCTAGTTATAATAAAGTATGAAAAACATGATTTATTTTTGGAAATATGGATATTGAGCTCCTGCAAAACACACTGAGTTTTTGTATAAACATATTACGGTATTTGACATGTTTGTTTTGAATAGGGGAAGCTGACTGGAATCATCCCCATAATGTGGTCTGACACTTCATCCAAAACAATGCACCCGAACAGCAAAATGACATTTCCTTTTCAGAAGTTCACAAAAGAACCAGAAGCCCCGGGGAAAATGGCCAAAGTAGCACTATTCCTCTTTTTTTGGATTTCCTCCACTCTCTCTGGGATCTTCTCCCCAGCCAGTAAGTCACCACTGCAATCATCCCCCTTAAATTCAACACAATCATCATCATTCCCATCACTTTGCATTACAGAAAACAGATTATTAAGGGCTGTGATCCTCGTTTTTCACAACCTACCAGCAGCAAGTGGCACAAAACCACTGCAACATCCAACTACAAACTGGACATAAAACTCAATAACTAAAACAACGCCCTGATGATATTTCTGCTGACTTGCCTCAGATGTATTTGTGAAGTTTTTGAAGAAACAAAAAGCACTTTAAAAAAACAAACCCCAGATTAAGACCACATGCTGAAAGACTGGCCAATAATTTGCTTCTGGCAATGGACTAATATTTCTTCTGTACATTATACACGGCATTAATAGCACAGTAGCACCTTCAGTTCTGTTTCCCTAAGTAACAGGTTTTGCATTTTGCCAGACTGACCTAATTTTCCCCCACTTTATTGTCTCTACCACCATATGCTCTCAAATGACTAAAATTTTGATTCGTGCAGCTGGCTCCAATGTGTTTAAACACTACAGACCCATCAGTTCCACATGCACACACCCTGGTAAGGCTCCGGTAAGTTTCAGGAAAACAAACCAGTCCAAGCACAAGAGCTATTTACTGCTCTTTTATCATGAAGAATATGTAATATTTTACTTAGCAGTCAAAATAAGTTGCTCACTCAAGGCTAACCTGATTTTAAAATGAGAAGACATCTGTGCAGTGGGAAAGAAACTGCACGGTTCTCAATAAGCACATGCAGGATATTCGTCCCTATTCTACAGAAGCTCCAACCTCAAACACCTGAATTTAAGAGTCTTGGAAACCAACTCATTCAGTTCATTTCAAAGAAGAGTGTCTGGTCACCTTTGGATTACACACTTACAGCTGTTTCTTGAAATTAAATGGCATATTTTAAGCTTCTACCTTGTTGCCTTTCCACGTACTCCTCTCGACTGCGTTCTTCCCAGTGCCAGGACCAACCAACACAACAAACTGGGCGCCCAACACCCCCGGAGGCTGTCCGAGCCTCTGTCCAAAGTGCTGTTTTCTGCACCATCTCATGTGGAAAGGACAGAGAAGGAACAAAAATTGACTCGTTCCCTTCACCATGGTACAATCCGGCAGCCCTTGGTCAGGTCGGGAGCAGCCGTTCGCCATAGGAGACAAATTCCCAAGGGTGAACAAGATGGGACGTACGCTTTGCAGGAGGAAAACAGCACCGTAGGTGGGCACACAGGTGAGAGTTTCAAAGGTTCATTTACCTGTCTCCCAAGCTGCCACTGCTCACTCAGAGTCCAGAACCGTGATGAATCCTTCCCTACCAACCTCACTCCGGCATCCACCGCTCACCTCCCTCTGCAATTGGGCGGGAAGCTCACCGAGATCATTCGGATAAAGCCCCTCCGTGAGCACACGGAGCACCTGTTGGGCGCTGCTCCGTGTCACACAGTCCCTGGACAAGGCTGTCCCTGGACAGGGTTGTCCCCAGACACGAACCCCGCGTGCCCGCAGCAGCCCCACAAAGGGCAGCAGGACAATGGAGCCGGCACAAAGCCGCGTCCCCACGCCGAGCCCCACGCGGGGACGGCCCGCGCGGGCTGCAGTGCCCATTATCCCTCCTTGCCGCTGATTGTTCCCCAGCCATACGCGATTTCATCCACCCGGGAAACCCCCGGCGGCACGCGCGGAGCTCCAGCGGCGGGAAAGGAGGAGGGAGCGGGGGGAGCCCCGGGACGAACAAAACCCGGCCACGACAGACCCACGGGGGCTTTTATTCGGGGTTCTTTCCTTTTTCTCTCCCGCCCATGGCGGCAGCGGCCGCGGCGCACGCCCCATCACCCACCCCAGCGCCGCCCTCACGACCTGCACGGCGCCGTCGCGACACTATCGCGACACTATCGCTGTAGCCTGTGCCATGCCGACCTGTCCCCTCAGCCCTCCCCTCTGCTGGCCGCGCTCACCTCGCTCCGCCGCCGCGGGGCCGCGCCCCGACCGCCGTTCAGCAGCCCCGTCCCGCCGCCCACAGCGCCATGGCCGCGGCCGCCGCAGGTGAGGAGGAGCCGCCGGGAAGCAGCCGCGAGGGCCCGGCCAGGGGTATCCGCGTCCGGCACACGCCCCCCGCTCCCGCCCGGGCTCAGGGACAGGCGGCGGGGCCCATGCGCGCTGCTGCTGCCGCCGGCTCCGCCCCGACGCCGGGAAGGGCGGGCGGGAGGCGGT
>VZRR01011915.1:224691-237864 GCA_013398015.1 Oreocharis arfaki
GTATTACGGGGGAGGGAGCTCAGGGTGCCGGCTCGGGCTGGCAGAGGAGCATATCCCTTTCTACAACTCCCTGGCAGGAGGCTGTAGCCTGCTGAGGGTCGGGCTCTGCCCCCAGGGAACAGCGACAGGATGAGAGGACATACATTTAACCTGCACCAGAGAAGGTTTAGGTTTGGCATCAGGAGGAATTTCGTCACAGAAAGGGTGATTAGATGTTGGAAGGGGCTGCCCGGGGAGGTGGTGGAGTCCCCATCCCTGGAGGTGTCCAAGGAATGACTGGAAGTGGCACTCATCTGGGCACGGTGACAAGGTGGAATTGGTCACAAGGTGGAGTCGATGGTCTCAGAGGTCTTCTCCAACCAAAATGACTCTGGGATTCTGAGACTAAAGCCACCACACCTGGGCTGCAGGTGATGGGGAAGATGTGGGTCTGGGCACAGGGAAATGTTTCCCCTCAGTGTGGGAAAGCACTTCCAGATGTGCCTGGTTTGGGGCCAGGGTGAGGGGAAGAGGATGTGAGGGCTGAGCTGGAGTGTGAAGGTAGTGGGGTTATTTTGCAGAATCCCACGATGGCTGAGGCTGGAGGGGACCACAGAGGGTCACCAGGTCCAGCTCCCTGCTCCACCAGGGCCATCCCAGAGCACAGGGCACAGGATTGTGTCCAGAGGGGTCTGAAATATCTCCAGTGAGGGACACTCCACACCCTCTCTGGACAATCTGTTCAGTGGTTGGTCACTGCACAGGGAAGAAGTTCTTCCTCATGTTCAGCCGGAACTTCCTGTGCATCAGTTCCTGCCTGTTCCTCTTGTCCTACTGCTGGGTACCATGGAGCAGAGCCTGGTCCATCTTCTTAGCACCCTCCCTTTATGTATTTATACACACTCATGAGGTACATTTGGGGTTGAGGGGTGAGAGAGAGGTGCTGGGGCTGGTCCAGAGGCAGCAGAAGGGATGGAGCTGGCAGGGCCTGCAGTGACTCTGTGTGTGCTGTAGTGAGGCCAGGGCTGCTCCTGTCACAGGATAGTGGGGTTGGAAGGGACCTCTGGAGATCAGCTGGTCCAACCCCCCCACCAAGACAGGGTCACCTAGAGCAGGTGACAGCAGAACATGTCCAGGATGGGTTTTGAATGTCTGAGTATGCAAAAACTCACCAGAGTACTGGAGTTTGTTTGGGTGCTTTTTTACTGTGTCTAAGGCACACACCCCCTCCGAGGGGAGGTCCCAGCCAGGAGGGATGTACCAGGTGCCTGCCTGCATCACTGCCCTCCCACCTCACTGCAGTAGTGCAAGACCAAGAAAGGTGTTTTATTGCAGTCACAGACATGTTTATCTGTGGACAGGCCACTTGCACGCCTTGTTCACAATTCAAAACCTACCCCTCTAATTGAGCTTCGAATTTATTAAACCTATATGAGACAGTGTTGCTTTATCAGTAAAAGTTAATTCACGCTTTTAAGTGAGGTTTAAGTGTTAACCACAAACTCCTTCCTCCAGATAAGTGCCTCTGCAAGGACCTGCTGTGCTTTAGTAGAGGATCTTTTGGATAGAGCCATTACCCGCGTGTTGCGTTTTCGATGGCTGACCCTAAACAGAGCTGCTTTCTCTGCTTTGCTGTTTCATTAGCACGGCCGGGAACACACGACTCGATCTTGCTGTCAGCAGGACATGTGGAAACCCCTCCCTGATAATTATGGCGTTTGGTGACCGCAGAGGTTACAAGTCTGATTGCTGGTGTTGTTTACTCCTCCAGCAGTGGCACTGCCAGGCAGTTATCCTGGGAGCACTCCCTGCCTTTGGCCAGGGCCCAGGGCCATGGGGTGAGGAGCACGGAGTGGGGGCGTGGATCATGCACCTGGCATTCACAGAGGGCTGTGTGTGGGGTGTGCCTGGGCTTAGCCACATTTGCATTGCAAAGGCAAATATGAAATGGCCCACTTGATACGTTTTCAGAAACGTTCTAAATGAAAGGCATAGTTGAAACTGTTCCACAAGCTGGATTTGATGCATTCTGGTTTTCATTCCATCTGTGAAACACTGTAAATGAAGTATATAATCCACATTAGGGCTGTGGTGATACCAGCTACCCAGAGTGTTTGGATAAATGATACTACTGTTTGCTAATGTATTGGGTGACTAAAAAAGGCAAGCCTAGGCATGCAGAAATTCCAAGTTGTGAGCTTTAATTTAAAGGATTTGAAGAATTTCTCGTTGTTGTGATGAAAATTTTCAGAGCCTGTTGTGAATAACTGATGGTAACTGTAAGTGTGCAGAATCTGGAACAATAGCTCTGAGACATGTGAACTGCTCCACGTCAGCATATGCTATGCCAGATGCCAACAAACAAAACTGGAGTTAAGAACATTGGTGGGGCTGGGGCTCCACGGGTAAGGAGACAGCAAATCGTGAAGATGTTACACAGTAGTCCCTAAAACAGGGAAGAGCATAATTTTGTGGGCTAATAAACAAAAAAAGGTAGCAGAAAATATACAAATTACAGTGATGACAAGGCAAAATGGTGTGATGTATTGTGCTATCTACAACTCCGGTCCTGTCGAACCTGACAAGTGAATTAGGATGAGGCAGGACCATCCCTGCACAGCTCACTGCTGATAAACCTCAGGGTGCCAGAAGCGGTTTGTTGGCTCTGTATTTAGGAGAGAGAAGATTCAGTAATGTGCAAGGAGGTGATCCCTATCTATCCATCCCTGATTTGGGTGGCTTTGAAATTCCTGGAGGAAAGATACCTGGAGCATCCCCAAGCTGCTGAGCGTTTCTCTCTGTAAGAGATGCCATCGTCTCACTTTTGTGGTTTTGCCTCTTCCTGATTTTGACTGGCTGTTGCTGCATGATTTTTGCAAGGCCTGTTTGTTGCTCTTCCTTAGCAGAGCATTTTTCATTATGCCTGTCTAACTAAAAACAAATGGTGGGCTGCATGTGGGAATGCAGCTTGGGAAAACTGGAGATCAAAGAAAGGTCTTGACTCAGTGCTGAGGATCTCGCCTGAATTTCCCTTTAACTGCCTCCCATCAAGCTGTGCCTTGTGATTTGAATCTCACTGCCTTCACTTTTGTGTCTCAACATCTTTGCTTAAAAAGATAAATAAATAAGGGGAGAATATTTACCCATCCCCCTTCTCAAACTTTCTGTTTCTTGTCAGTTCTTGGTCTTGCTAATCTTCTGGAAAACTTTAATGGCTCTTGGGGATGCCAGGAAATGCTTCACCAGCACAGAGCCCTGATATCCAGCTCTCCCAAACAGGAAAGGACTGATGTGAACTGCTTCAGCCTTTACCAGTGATAGGTTGCTGCTGTGTGTCCACAGGGCCTGTCTGCCCATTCCATGGGTCTGAAGGTCACTTGGCCTTCATCACCTCATCAGCAAGTTAGCCAGGACATCCAGGAGAAAAACTTCCCCAGAAGATGAGCAGAAGGGATATGACCAGGTGGCAGTTCCTCCCAGTCTGATTTCTTGGTTTCAGCTTTTAAAAACTGGTGCATATCTATTTGTTGGCAAGGGTACCAATTTTTTTTTTATCATGAGTGAGAATTTTTGATCCATGTGGTTTTCTTTTTCTGCTGTATTTTTTTTTTCCACTGAGGAGGAAGGTGAGGGAAACTAAAGGGGATTTTGCCTAGCTTGGAATTGTTGGGGTTTGGAAAAGCAGACATTTTTTGCCTGGGAATGTCAATGGCAAGATGCTTCTGCTGAGAGAAGCTCTTGAAAGCAGCTCTGTGCTAGCTGGTACAGAATTTGGTTCTGGCTTACATCAGCTGGCCTGCTCTCAGCTTTGAGAAGATGTTGATGTGAGATAACTGTATCTTTCCTTCCTTTACTTCATGTTCTTCTTCTCTTAAATATTTTTCTTGGAGAGAAATGATAAATATTTAAGAAATCAGTTGCATTTGGAGACTTCTTCTGAGCTTTGTATGTTTGTTCTGAGAAGATGTTGATGCCAAACAGTACTAGACTCTGTTTACAAAATAAACAGGGACCACAACGAAGACATGTGAAAGGATAAAGGGTGGGGAAGGGAAGAGTGAGAGACGATGTATTTCTGTTCCTGAAAGCTGCTTGGCATTGCTATAGCACCTTTCCTCCCAGTGTTTCAGGGCACAGCACGAGCATTAGTCATGGCTCATGCCAGATTTGGGAGAGGAGTGAGGCAATTCCTGTCACCCTTCAGAGGATGAGTCTCGGGGATGTGAATAACCCGGGGAGAAAGGCAAGTCCTTTCTGGAGCGGGGTTGTGGCAGCTTGTGCTAGGGGTGGTGAATTTGGGCTGGGGCTCCAAGATAATCACTGCAGACACATGAACAGAACCCTTACAGTGGTTTTGCCATCAAGAAAAAAGCATGAGCATAAAAATATGACTACTTTCATTAACTTCAGTTTTGAGCTAATCTTCATTCCTGCTGGAAAAGCGAGAAATTCTGTTAGGACTGGGATATCAAGTGTGAAATCTTGCCTCTCTTGAAGCCACCAGGCACATTGCTATTGACAATTGAAGCCAGACTCTTTCCCAAAAGTAGATATTAATGATAAGAACAAGAGATTTCATCCAAGTAACTTCAGTAGCAAATTTGGCATGTTTGAGAAGACTCTGCGGGAGGAGAGATAAAGGCTCTGTCATCACCAATATTGCAATTCATGTTTTCAGAGAATAAATATATCTTTTCCTGGCAATGGGTGTATTGACTCTGTCTGGCTCGTTGCTCAGCTGGTCACTCTGTGACAGGCCGTGCTCCATTCCCCAGTGGTTTGTTTTCAGACACCTCAACTCACAGTCATCAGATACAGTAGATTCTTTTTCCTTGCAGTATTTTATGGCTAGAATATTTGTTTTTAAATATGAGAATCCCCCTGACTCATGCAGGACAAACTCAATAGCATATCTATATTATTAAAGCTGCTCATCTTTGAAAAAGGAAAGGGTGTGGTGTTCACCAAACAAGAGATATCAGTCTGTGACTGTTTTTTGTACCTCCTACACCCAGGGACTGAGCCATGAGTACTTGTCACAGATGATGCCCCAGCTTGTTGCTGTTGCATGGCGCTTTCTAAAAGCAGTGATAAACAGGAAGATAGCTAAACAATGGGCATGTCAGGTGTGTGCATGGTTAGAAACAGAGTTCAGTAACTCAGAGATGGTGTTTAGGATTAAAAACTCATGGTGGGGAAGACTCCCCAAAATAAAATAGCCGCGAAATTCAAAAGCATTGGTACAGACCCTTTAGCTGCGCACATTTCTGTACACACACAGAGCTCTGTGAATGCAAGGGACTTCTGGACTCACAAAGATAAGCATTCAGAAAAACTGAGATCAGATTTTTAATGAACCATTCATTTAGAGTACTTAGCAAAAAAATTACCATCCTCTGAATTCGTTTGGCTGAAATAGTCACTGAATACTCAAAATGCTTGCAAACAACAGTTTAAATTTGCAATATTCTGCAGCCTTTACCCCAAGAATTGGACATTTTCCTGCCCTTTTAAAATTATTACTATTCTGTCATCCCTGTGGAGAATGTTGTGTTTGGTCACATGAGGCAATGAGAAAGACTAGAGAAGTGTAACTGAATAAATTGATTTTTAAAGCCTTGAACCTCAATGTTTACGAAATACTCGTAGTATACACTCAGTCTCTGGGCCTGTGCATATGTAAAGTTCAGCTGTATATAAATACAAGCAGAGCAGAATATTACGTTCTCTTCCAGCCTGTCTCTTTGATGGTCAAATCCACCCAGACGAGTGCCCAGGCTGCCGAATGGAATTCTTCTGGTTATTGGGCTTCTCCTTGCGTGCAAATATGATGCTGTGCTTGGGACAGAGTAAAACTGCTCTTTTGACTGCTTGCTCTTTAATCTTTCCTTCATAGTCTCACAAGTGCTCCTGGAGCTACCCTGCCATGCAGCATCTGTGAAATCAAGTGACTCACTGGGTCAATCAGAGGCTCTTTCTCCCAGAGCAAACTTCGGGCGAGTGCATTCCAGCTGGTGACCTTGGTGGACAGGGAAGTGGGAATGTGTTACAACTTGTTCACACAATTTCTCTCTTTGAGCCGCTTGTGCCGAATTTGCTCGGAGGTTGCAGACTTGCAGTTCCCTCATCATGACCCGGGACAGACCCCCCCGCTGTGGCACCACCAGTTTTCCAGGCAGTTGCGGGCACTGGCGTGGGTGGAGAACTGGCACAGCTTGCTCTGGCAATGAGAGCAGAGATTGAGAGGAGTTAGGGAAGCAGGGCCCTGCAAGGCTTAGCACTTGGACACCTCTGTGATGGGCTAAACAAGTGCTCAAAACCTCTGTTTAGTAACTTGACGCTTGGGTATTTTTTTCTGTGGAGAGCTGACCCTGGGTTTGGGAAGTAGGTGCGAATTAGGACACTGTGGTGTTACACAGCCTGTGAGGAAAGCACTGAGAAAGAACAGGAATGTAAAACATCGTATACACCACTGAGTGACTGAAGATACTGGGCTGAGGGAAACCCAGTGAGGCCCTGGAATGCAGCTGGAAAAGGATATCCAAGGCTCTAGAATGGAGATCAGAAGTACAGGGTAGACCAGCCCCTGCCTTGTTTTCACAGAGACTGATTCAGTGCTGCTCCCCACCACGTTTCACGCAAATTCTGTTGTGCAATAATTTGTATATTTATGACTGTGCGTGGTCAGAGCTGCCTGTTCCTATTCCTGACTCTCCATTGCCTGGAGTGAGTGAATGTGGCAGATTGGAGCAGGCCTGAGGTTTAACTACACAAGCTGGATAAGTATCCTGTGAGAAGTGCACTGGATCTTGCATTTTTAACCTTAGATTTTCTCCATCTCTAATAGACAGTGGCTTAACCCCTGATGCAGGAGCTGTAACACCCAGTTGTTGTATTGATGATAATTATGGCTTTTCCTTATCATCAACATGGCTTGGCTTCAACTTGGACTGCTGTAACCCTGAGCAAGTGGGATGAAGTCTAGAGGCTCTTTAGTTTGGAAAAATTATAAGAAGTTGCAGAATGACTTAGATGGGGGCCTGAAAACATCATGGGAAGGAATCTGGAGGTGAACTGCTGAGATGGGGAGAGCTTAAAACAACGTGACGGCTGTCAGGGTTGGAACTGGGATGAGATCTGAACTCTGCCTTCCCAGTCACACCCACTGAGTTACATTCCTGCAGGAAGGGTGAGTGAAAGGAGGGGAAGCGAGGGGCTGCATGGAGCAGGTGCCAGAAACGGCCTCTGGTTCCTGCTGGCAGAAGCAGAGCTGCTCTCTGGCGCTGGGACGGACGTATGGCATTTGAGGAGCCTCCAGGAGAGCCTGACAGAGCTGTCAAGTGGGAACATGTCACACACGATGCAGATGCTCGGAGGGCTCTGGCTTATGGAAACTTGTAGATGCTTTTGCCCCTCACATGCACTTAGACATAGCCAGATCCAAGAGAGTTGGTTTTGGGGAGGAACTGGTGAAATGCATAACAAAAGAAAAGGCTGTACTGCACGAGGGCTCACGAGCAAGCAGGACAGAGCCAGACCTCATTATTTTGCTGTGTCCCATATTTCTCTTCCATTTATTCCTTTCCTGAACTGGAACACTTCATCTGATCATCGTGTAATCCTGATGTGACGAGCTCACTCATGCACTGTGATGTTTGGGTTGGTTAATCAGCACGGGGAAATCAGTGAAACTTTTGGTGAAATTTTCAGTGAAATCTTCATGTACCTTAGAACTCGAGTGCTGAGGCAGGTCTTTTGCTGTTCTGTTGTTGTTTGAGGGAACTGATCCCACATCTAAGGAAAGAGGGGTGATTATTTTTCAAGCTTTTATAATTTTCTTTTTTCATGTTAACAAATCTACTGTGAAGTTCAGGGGTGGGTAAAACTCCCCAGCAGTCACAGTAAGAAAAGCCATGACTGAACCAAGTTCTTTTATTTGGCTGTGAACTCTCCAAAAGCTCAGGGTGGGTTACTTACATCAAATGCACAAACTGAGAATTCCTGTCTTTATAGACTTTCAAATAAGAGCAGGATTTTTATTTTCCTACACTCAGCTTGGAGCTGGGAGAAGCCCAAGTTGATCCTGACTTCTGACAACGATGTAATTACAATCAGCAGCAGTTGCTGCCGTAAGATACTGGTGCTAAACAGGAGTTAGTGTTGCATATTTACCCAGATGATGAAAATATCTACAAATATCTATAAATATACTCAGTTATTATTAGAAGAAGTATTTAAATCTTCTAGTGCTTGGGTGTCCCAGATATCAACTGATGGATGGGAAACCTCTTGCAAATGAGTTGCTGGGTAATTTTTCACAAGTTTTGCTGCTTCGGGGCAGTTTTCATGGGCAGGGCACTCATTTCAGCTCAACTATTCATCTCACCTTGTGAAAACTTATTTCACAAGTGTAAATATTTGTGGCAACTTGCCTGTGCTGTGTTTACACACAATGACAGAAAAACTCTAGAAGGCTGCTGATGTTTTAGGGCACATTCTTTAACAAAACTAATTAATCTAGCACTCAACCAATGGTTATTTACACTTTTATTTTCTTTTTTTTTTTTTTTCAGGAAAACTACATTTGTTAACCCAAGATACTGGGTGGTGATTTGTTTAAGCAAACAAATGATACTGTAGGAATTTAATAATCTCACAACTAAATGTAAGAGTCTTTTAAAGTGAGTGTCACTTACTCTCAGCCCTCACAGGCTCCCTGTATCTGGCTTTAGGCAGGCCTCACAAAGGTTAACACAGAACTATTAAAGCTGAAGCCTTTAGAACAGCTAAAACCTCAGTGCTTACCTTCACAGAATTTATAGCAAAAACCAACTGAATTACTTACTAATGATCTAAAACTTCACCCTGCCTTTTGCTGAGAGTCAATTTGTAATATTGCTGCAGTAAAAACCAGAAATCATGCTTATTTTTAAGGGCGGTCTGGACCTCAACACATAATTCTTTTAGACTTGTATAGACATTATTTCACTTACAGTACTGTATAAAAACCTTAATCTGTAGATTAAAAAAAGGCTAAGGCTGCAAAGTTTAACCTGAATGAATGGGTAGAAGAGAGCAGATAGAAAGCTCAGGACATGGACACTGAATTTAACAGCTCTGCGGTTTCAGGTTGATATTGAGCTGGAAAGCTTGGCAGATACCAGGACTACAGTGCTGGGAAAAAAGGTGATTATTGCTGGTGTGTGTCAGACTTCTGGATATTGGTATTAGCCAGCCTGAAAATCTGGAATGGGAGAGGGAGAAGTCCTGAACACCAACCTAGACTAAATTGTGAGTTAGTAGAATAGATGATAAGAACCGAGCACAAGAGATGTGGCAAGTGTAACAGCAGAGGTGACATGTTCCAGCTTTCCGTCCCTACAGGGCATCGCCATTCCAGGGTGAGTAAAGGTCCCCTTTTAAGGTCTTTTAAGGTCTTTTCCTTTTAAGGTCTCCCTTACAGAGAAGACTTCTGCAGGAATTGAGCTGGAACCAGCAGACTGAGTGTTCCAGACTTGTGTGCAGCCAACAGAGGCTCCTCTGTCCCTTGGGCACTGGTCAAGAATCCCAGATGAGGGCAGGAAACATCACAGAGAGCCAGAGAGCTTCTGGGGCCAGAAGGGACAATCTGGGGGGAAAAAACACTGGAAGGAAGGGAGAATTTGGGGGTGGCTTTGGGCAATGGGTAGGACAGAGGAAGTATGAGAAATAAGCAGGGAATTTTGCTAAAAGGTTCCTTGGCTGATTGATTGAACTAACGCTGGAGAGAAACTGGCCTTAGGTCAAGTCTGCAGTGCTTTTATGTGATTGCTCTCCCTCTGAGCATCCTGGAATGACAGCTGGGCCAGGTACAGGTTTGCCTGTGGGCAGCAAACAAGAAAGGCATAAGAAATGTCCCTTCCAAGGACAGTTCCCCAATATATCCTTTACATGCCTGTTCAGGAGTTGTGAGTCTTTTTTACCCCCCCAGGCTCCTCTTTTAGGAGGTGAATAGGAATTTCACCCACCTCCTTGTATCTGCAATTTTGTTTAAAAATGCTGCATCATCAGTTGTGGCACTTTTTTTGAGCTCATTTGTGATACGGAAACTCTCTGGCTGTCCTTGGAGCAGAGCCATGTGCTACCAGCCCCTTGAAAATATGTGTTGATTAAATATGTAGGTCAGAAAACAGAAAACACATCCCAATTTATTTAGTAGATGGGAGTTTTGTTGCCTAGTGCTCTATCATTGGAGCTGCTGATCAGTTTTTGAAAGTAATATGGTAATAGCTTCGTTCTCAGCTCAGAGATTGAAGAAGGTCACCAGATACTGCTTCCGAAAGGGCAGGTGCACATTATATAGGGATAGAGCTCAAGGGAATGGCCTTAAGATGGAGGAAGGCAGGGTTAGATAAGGAATTAGGAAGAAATTCTTCCCTATGAGGATGTTGAGGCCCTGGCACAGGGTGCCCAGAGCAGCTGTGGCTGCCCCATCCCTGGCAGTGTCCAAGGCCAGGCTGGACAGAACTTGGAACAGCCTGGGATAGTGGAAGGTGTCCCTGCCCATGGCAGGGGTGGAATGGGATGGGCTTTAAGGTCCATTCCAAACCAAACCAATCTGAGATTCTATGATTCAATGGCATGAATAAATAAAAATACCTACCAGAGGATAAGGATGAGGATTGCCCTGGGAGAAGATTTGCTAACAAGCAGCAAAGTCTTCACAATCTCTCTCCGTTCTATAAATCGTCTGAATATAAACCAAAGTGCTTCTCCATAGTGATATCAAACCAAAAAAATAAGCCTGAAATCCTACTGGCAATTGTTGCCCTCAAGCCTTAATTATGGCCCTATTTTCTTCCTCATCTTCCAGCCCTGAAGGAAATGGCCAGGGAGCTCCTCCTGGCTGGCTGGTTTGATCTGACTGTCCCCCCAGTTGTGCTCTTTATAGCAGCCTCATACAACACTGAGTGAAATTAAAAACATGTCTCGGGCTGACTGAATCATTTCTCATTAGCTCAGTGGGCAGCAGATTTAGGAGCTAGATTTGCAATGAACACTTATTAGATTGTGTGTCTTCTGGGGATAGCTAATTTTTTTATCATCAGATTCCATGACTTAGCAGCATAATTAGCTATTAGATATACATACTTCATTCAAGAGCTGCTTTAATTTTTTTTTTAAGCCTGCATAATCTAGGAGACTTTCTTTTCTCATTTATAGGGGAGTTTTGCACAGTTCTTCTGACAAGTGTAAGATAGCCAGTGGGAATGAGACCTGTAATTAATGCATTGCATGCTCAGTGTGAGCAGAAGGCTCTTGGATGAAGAAGCTCTTCTGGCTCTGTCAGGTGTCTGACAAGAGGGCAAACACTGTTAGTCAGAATGGTGGAGTGTGTGATATGGTGGGGTTTACACCCTGCAAATTCATTTCATGTAAGGTATTGAGGACAGGAGAGAAAATTATGGCTTTCCCTATTCCCCTGAATTTTGAGCAGTCACATGTGCATGACTCTGCACTTTCTCAGCAAGAGCTGATTCACTGGCTTTCTAGTAACAAAAATAAATTGAGCCCAGTGTCCCACCCCTTTTTGTAGGTGTGCGTGTGTTGAGGGGGTGATGTGTTAAAAGGGAGTCCAGCAGTGAGAGCCTGAACTGTGGGAGGTCCAGATTCAGCTGGGGGTTGCCAAACTGTATGAATGTGGTCACGTATCCTCACTGGGCTCTGGCTTAGCATCCATGAAAATAGCTTCACAGATACAGTGGTAAAATGAGAGCCCCTTGGATGCTGCAGTGTTAGGGTGTCTTGTTGATTTGTCACAAAATGTTAAAGGTGGTGGAAGCTGGAGTGGGGATGGTTGTCCTTTTCAAGTAAGTTCTTCTTTTATGTAATGCTACGTGGTTTATTGCTCAGGAAATATCTTTGTTTCTCAGCTCTCTGGCTACAATGGTACCTGCCATTTCTTGCAATTTACTTTGGAGGCTGTTTTCCAACTGCCTTGTGTTCTTGGATCAGATACAGCCCCTTTTAATTCCTGTTGTCGTTTTGTCTTTGCTCACTTGGCTCTAAATATGTTGTTCCCTGAACACAGGCCCAAGTTCTCCAAGCTTCCAATGCTGCAGCAAACCAAACACTGCTTCTGAAGCAATTAGTTAGGAAGCATTGACACACACAAGGGGAATTAGGACTCTTGATTATTAATTTTTTCCCAGGTTTTGTCAAGGATTCTGTACTGCTTTACCCAAATCTTCCAGTATTAGTTCCAGGACTGAGTGCCTACACTTTGCCTGGCACTTTGCCTACACATTATATTTCCAGTTACCTGATCATCCTTCTCTGCCTTGTAGTCACAGCACAAGCCATACACCAGTGGAGCTGCCTGGCTCCTGCTGAACTCAGCTGGTTGGCTGTCTCAAAAGACAGGTATGTCCAGATAGCCATGTTCCCAGGGCAGACAGAAAACTCACTTATTTGGTCACAAGACACTCAAAACATGGAGTGGAGACTGGGGCATCACTGGTACAGAAGGGTGCAGAGTCTGCAGCAGGGCTGGCTCTCAAATTTGAATCTGGAGGTGAGACCTCTGCAAATGGTTTCCTAGTGGAGTTTGCCAGAAAGAAGGAAAGAAATTACTTTCTTGATGTAAAAGCTGCTTTTCTATTACATCTCCTGATCTCCAGGGAAGAGTGGATGTGGCAAAAAATGGAAAATAATTAAGGTCTGAACAGAAATAATAACTGTCCCAAGGTCTTTGGTGTTATTTTGTCACAGCTTTCTTCGAACTGAGTCCCTCTCCTATTTTATTGCTACATTCTGTGTCAAAAAGGGACAACCTCACAAACTGATATTTGGGCTAAAATGCTGTTTTCAGTTGCACTGTGGCACTTTGGTCCTCATCAGCACCTACCTGTCCTGGAAGCGGTTTGCATTCAACCAGCTGCTCTTTCCTTGCCTTTATGGCAGATGTTGCACCACTGTCTCCGTCTCAGACAAAATACCCCCAAAAAACCCAAACCACAAACAAGCACAAAAAGACACACACACACACACACACACACACACACACACGCACTCACACGCTCACACACACGCACTCACACGCTCACACATACATGCATGCGCTCACACACACACGCACACACACACGCACTCACACGCTCACACACACATGCATGCGCTCACGCACACACACACGCACACACACGCTCACACACA
>VZRR01011915.1:238689-266247 GCA_013398015.1 Oreocharis arfaki
GATGCAGCCTCTCGTCCTCTGGAAGTCCAGCGGAGAGAAAGCCCCTTCTGCCTGAGAAACCCCTGATTATATCTAAGTGGGCAATGTTCTGTGCCCCCTCTCAGGCAGAGCATCTCACAATGGGGTAGTGAGGTACTGATGGGCCCATTAACTGAAGATGGTTTGGAGTCTGTTATCTATGAGTCCTTTGGCAAGGCACAAATGCTCCCATTAACAGAACTGAGCCCGGAGGGAGGAGGCAAAGAAGCACTGCCCCACCTGGTTTCACAGCTCATGAAGATGGTAATAGAATATACTGCAACCTAGGACACACGCTCACACACACACACATGCTCACACACACGCTCACACACACATGCTCACACACACGCACACACACACACAAGCACACACACACACACATGCTCACACACACACACGCTCACACACACATGCTCACACACACACGCTCACACACACACACAAGAGAGGTAACTCTCAAGGCCAGGTTGCACAGGGCTTGGAACAGCCTAGGCTAGTGGTCTAGCGGAAGGTGTCTGTGCCCATTAGAGGGGGTGGAAGTTGGTGAGCTTTAAGGTCCTTTCCAACCCAAACCATTCTGGGATCCACTAGAAACTAATCTGGCTGCTGAGATGGGGATATAAATGGGCTTTGCTCTTCCCTCCTGGATTATGCCAGAATTCGCACATGAGTTGAAGAGTTTCCCTGCTCAGGTCAGGGCCTCTTTAGGTCTGTGCAAAACTACAGCAGATCCCATCCAAAAAGTATTTACTTCAGGCTGTATTTAGCCTTAACAGCCTGAAAATATTTGGCATTTCTGGTCTCTTAATATTGCTGAGAGAGGAGGAAAATTGGTAACACTGTTTTGTAAATGGCCAAATCTGCAGAGGCCGGCTGGAGTGGAGCAGGGACTGTAATCCCTAATTCTAAATTCTCTATTAAAACCCTAATCCCTGGGCTATCCTTCTGCTTCAGGCAGCGTTCAGAATGGATGGTGTATAATTTATCTGAAGTGATGCACCTGCCACTGTTTAAAACCAGTTATTTTCCTTCTGTCCCTGTGTCAAAGTTGCTTCTTTAATTGCCAAATTCGTTTTTTGCTGGAGTGATTAAAAATTGCATCTGCTTGCATTTTGTAGGTCTCTGTCAGAGCCCTGTGGTTCAAATAGTTCAACAAATTCCATGTAGACTCACAGTATCTTGGAACTGATAAAGGTTGATGCCTGGACTGGTTAAAGGGGAAAAATCCGAGTATGTGGTTTACAGCATTCACTGGCTGGTGACAATCAAAACCTCTCCTCATTTGCCTGAGAATCCTAATTTTTTGGGAATAAATTTCATGGAAAAGACAGAAAAATACAGATATTTCACAGAGAATATAGATAGAAAAGAACAGCAGGTTGGGGGGAATGTGGAAGTAGGTCAGATGCATTGCAGATAAAAAAAAAATCATTATGATTAGGAGAGATTACGGAAGGCAAGAGCAAACAGCATCAAAGAAATCCAATTTATCAAGCCATTTAAACAAGAGCATTCCTTGCAAAGCAAGTTCTCCATCCTGTGCACAAACTTGGAGCAAAATGAGAGGAGGATGTCCCACGCTATGTGTTTAATTTAATATCTGGTCTTCTCTACAGCCAGCCTTGGAGGCCTGAAGAAACCTTTTTTGTCATGAGAACAAACACTGCAGAGCAGTTACCCACCTTCCTTGCTTGAGTTCTTTCAGGTTTTTCATTTTTGAAGCTGTAATTCCCCGTTAGGTGTGCAGGTGAAGGATGCAGCCGGGGCAATGGCAGTGCTTGCTGACAGCTCTCAGTCACTGCTGCAGCATCAGGTGCTTCACATGAAATAAGGAGATTCTTGCCTCCAAGGTTTATAGAAAGGCAATTTGTAAGGGTGAAGTTATTTCATCTGAGGACATTAGGAACTTGGCAATAACAAGTAGATTCTGTTGCTTAAGTTTTCGGCAACTAGGAGCCTGGGAGATGTGACAACATGTCGTGACTTGGTCTCCTTTTCTCCCTTTTTTTTCCTGGTTTTGATGAGCTCCTCTGTCCCATGTACCATAGCAGCAAGGAAATGGATTTCCATTTGGATGAGATTTGCTTGCCTCATTTGTGTCAAGGCAGAAATGAATACTGAAAGCTCTGTAAAACAGAACATTCTGCTCCTCCAGCATGGTTTTTTGTTTGATTTTTTTTTTTGGAGGTACCAAACAGGCCTTAATGGCAAACAGGCCTTAATGGCAAACAGGCAGTGCCTCTTAATTTGCAAGAGACACACAGCCTTTTGTAAGACAGGCCCTGTGTGGTAGGAATTCTGCCGGGACCTGAGAATTTGGGGCCTGTTTCTGCACAGGACTACTTTTGTTGAGGTAGAATAACTACATTTTCTTTGATTTCACCAAGCTGGGGTGCTCCTTGCATGTTTTTAACACTGGTCCTCTAGACAGAAACCACAGCCTCTGAGCTGTTTGACAGAGGGCTGTCATGTCAAATGTTTCTTAGCAGGAGCAAGCTGTCTGAGAAATTTAAACAAGATGTGGACTTCTCTTAGCAGTGGGTTAAATACTGGCTGAACGTCTTCCCAAATATCTGACTGCTGCTGCCAGGGGCTGTGGGCTGGTGTGCAGCCTGAACCAAGCCCTGCAGAACTGCTGACTTGAGCCCAAGCATGGAGAAGGTTTGGCATCTCAGAAGCTTTTAATTAATAGCACCTTTTAGGCCACTCATTAGTTTCCTATTCAGGAGGAACTGGGGTATGAAATAAGCTGAAGTTTCAAGGGGTGGTTGCCTCCACAGCTGAAGTTCCAGGAGGGGCATCCTCAGCCTTCCAAGCTGAGAAGTTGATTCTTTCCTGCTGCTTTTGCAGCAATTTGGGGCAATACAAGCCCAGACTTTGGTTAACACTTCTATTGCTGACTGGCTGCCACACTGTCACTCTGGCAGCATTGCCTTTCATTTCCAAGCTCTGCCAAAACTCTGCTCTTTGTACAGCACAAGACAGAGCTTTGATGGAAACAACCTGATTCTCCTTTGTTTAGGCAATAAAGTGAGTGTGTGGGGAAAATCTCAACCCAGTCTTATTTTGGGTCTCTTCCAAAGTTTGGCATAAATATTGATGCACGATATTTCTCTTTTTATCATGATGAAACTCCAGATCTTGGTGGTTTTATGCATGCTAAAGGCTTCTTCGAGTCTTGCTACCACAGCTTTGACTGGTTTAAGTAGGTCTGGAGTTTCTGCCTTCAATAAAATGCTGGTAAATTACACCTGGTAGGATTTTAGTCCCTTATTGCTGTGTGATTTTGTCTGACAATAGCAGGTAACTCAATCTCAGCAGTCTATCCCTGTGGAACCTCGGGTATGACATTGCAAGGTTTAGAATTTCGAGCACTGTTTTGGAGTGCAGTGTTGGGGGTTGATCTGGTGTGTGGGCTTGGAAGGAAAACGAGAGCAGCAGGGCATGAAGTACAACTGCTTCTTATAAATCAGCACACTAGAAACACACTTTAATTACATAGTGGAGAGGAATAAGGAGAAATTAGGCTTTGCCACAATTGTCTGGATATTTGGACTCTGTTCCTAAATGTGTTACTAACTCCTGTGACACCCGTAAGTCCTTTTAAACACTGTGTGCTTAAGATCTCGCATTTATGAAAACACTGGCAATGGTGTAAGACTTAATTAATGATGAAGAGCACTGCATTGCTTTGAGAGCTGCTGGAAAAAAAGGGCAAGTCTTGCCATTATTATTAGTAGTATTGTTCTGTCTTTAAACTGTCAGATTACATAAATCTGGGCAGGTGCCTTAAAGCATTGTGTGCAGAGGAAAGCTCTCTAAAGGAACAAATTCCATTTTCCTTTGTCTTGGACTAAAATATCATAATTGTACATGAAGATAGGACAGCTATTACTGAAAGGGAGGTACAAAAGGGTAGGAAAGCTAATGCAGCACTGAAAAAGAAGAGATGGGAGACAGCTTCATCCAAACTGATGGTGAAACATAAATTATTCCCAAACTGGCCTTTTGAGAGTATGCCATAAACATTTAGACATTAAGGGTCTGTGAGACAATGGCTGTTGTTCCCTGAATGCAAATGTAATACCCTGGAGTCTGAGATATTAGCACTTACTGCTCTTCTTTTTTTAGCCTGAAAGTCTCAAAAGTGTTCTAAGCATCAGCTGGACACACAAACTCACTTGCCTTCTTCAGGCAATCTTGTCCAACTGATCCATAAACTTTGTTTCAGAGGCTGGAAGCCTTGACTTGACTGTTCCTGTGGAATTGGAGATCAAGCCTCCTGTGAGGATTCTGCAGGGTACTTTTAACCTAATGTGAACATGATGAACAGAATTACACTGGTGATTAATGGATCTCTTAAAGAGAAGTATGAAACCACGTTGCCCTGTAATATTATGAGCTACCTATATACATTCTCCTTTCTTTAATCCCTCTCCAGGGCCTCACACAGAACTTTTTAGGCTCTTTATCAGGCTGCCACCCTTTGTTGCATTGCACTTCAACAGCTGTGACATATCTGCTGCATTTTGATGAAATTACTGGAACCAGAATCACCAGTGGTGCAATTATTCTTTATATAGACGATTTAATTACAGCAGTGAGATGTTA
Source organism: Oreocharis arfaki (assembly GCA_013398015.1). NCBI lineage: Eukaryota > Metazoa > Chordata > Aves > Passeriformes > Paramythiidae > Oreocharis > Oreocharis arfaki. The sequence continues at coordinate 243,322 of VZRR01011915.1, forward strand.
CAGGGTTAATTAATTGTTGCTTATTAAGTGCCTTGAGACCTTTGAATGAGAGATGCTACGTATGTGCAAGGGATGATTATTAGTTATTAACAGCAATGCTCCCAGCTATTTGGAGGGTAAAAATAATTTAGTTTCATTGTGAAAAATTAAATTTGCAGTCTAGTCAGATCCATGGCGCATTTCAGGTTGCAAGTGAAAAGGCAAGTATAAACTTAGGTAGTGATGCACTGTGCCAAATTTGGCTTGTGGGAGTGGTTCCCATCAGTTCACGCTGGAACAGAAAGGAGCTGGAAATGCAGCAGGTTGCAGAAACTGGAGGAGGGGATGGTGTGGGAGGAGGTTCCTGAGCTTTCAGTAAAATCAGTAGGAAATGGAAGAGTTTGCAGGAATATTGAGGTACAGGCTCTAATTTAATGATTTAGCCAAGGTTATTGAACAGCATCCCTTGCCTTCAGAGCCGCCTTCTCCTTCTGAGGCTTTTTCCTAAAGATTTTCTCCACCAGCAGCAGCGGTAGGCTTGCCTGAGCCCATGGACAGTGTATCTGTGTGGAAAATCAGGCTGCCTAAGCTCTGGTATTTATCCTGGCACTCAGGCTGCAGTGCTATGTCTATAGAGATACTTCATCGCTTCTCAAAATTTAATAACTCGGTGTGTCAAAATATGAGCTGTTCAATTACTGAAATTCCTGTACTCATTTCAGAGAGATCTCTCTTCCCTTTGCTCCTTCTTGCCACACTTACTCTTTCTTATATTGAGGAATAAACTTATTTACTGATGAGAGAGGAGAAAGAGACAGACTTTTGTCCTCATGTTGCTTCCCATGAAGGAGCACAAAGTGCCTTTTAAGGCTCGTTTCTATACCTGGAAGTTCAGTACTTGTCTCCATCCCAGAGATGAGCCTAGTGACGGGGGGCGTTTGTGTGAAAGTTCTGCAGTGCCTCAGAGAGGAAGGAGGAAAACACAAAACGAGCTCTACAAATCCTGTGCCAAGCAAAAAAGACTGACATCAATAAAGTGTGTCTCTAGGAAATTATCATTGCGATGGATAAGGAGCAGCTCTTCAGGGTGCTGAACCATCACAGAGGGGAGGATTGGGCAGGGTGTGAATACAGGTGCCTTAAAACATCCCCTGAGCTGAGGAATCTGGCAGTGGGGCTGGCAAGGGTGTGATCTGTGGGGGGTCAGTGCCCACAGCTGCTGCTGAATTGCACTGGAGGGGCTGCTCAAACGTGGATCTAGGTAGGAGAGAACCAAAGGAGTTGCCAGAGGGTGGAATGGACCCCTGCAGCCTATTTCTAAATCTGTGAACTGTCTAAACCAACCTCTAGGTAGAGCTGGAGCCCTACCATAGACTGTCTCCAGCTGTTGCACACCTTAGGTGCTTTAGGTTTGTGCATTTGCAACCTTTCCCCAAGTCCCTGTCACAAGGACAGTGTTTGTCTTGCCAGAGAGGTGCAGAACTGCCATGTTTCTGCTCAGGTATTCCGTGCAGCACATTCTGAGCACCGTGAGTCACTCTGCATGCATGGGCTGTGAGCTGCATGCTTAATGCCTCCTAAGTTCCTGCAAGCCCTAGTCTTGCTCTGCAGGTGCTGCAGGGATGAGCTTTACCTACCCAATGGATATGTTCAGGAGTCCTGGACGCAGAACTGCCTGATCAGAGCTGCTGCAGAATCCCCAGAAACCCAGAAAAGTGCACGTGGTCTTCAGTTCTGCTCGGATAAAATCTCCTGGAAGGAAAAACAACAGCAACAACAACAAAAAAAATCACATGCATCTGAGAGCCCTAGATGAAAGCACAGATTTGGGGGATTTATTTGGGGGGTTTTGTTGGTTTTTTTGGTTTTTTCATCACTGTGCTGTGCAGTGTCTAGTTTAGGCCTGAATTGTGTCATCCAAGTAAGACAATTTTTAAGAACTGTGCGAGACTGTCTAAAAGGTTCCTCCCAATTAACTGGCATTATCCTCTAGGAAGTTTTCACCAGTTTTAATGGACCTAGACCTCTTCCTGTTCTCAATAAGCAAATATCTGGGTCTGTTTTCCAGCTTGATGGTTTCAGGGAGCTTAATTTTGTATTGACTGGCTTTATTATTTTGTTTTTATTTTATTATTTATTTGTATGAACTGGCTTTACTTCCAGAGAGTGAAGATGCCTGTGAGTGTAAATCCCTTTCCACTTGTAGAAACTAGCTGTGTATATGCCTATGGGACACAAGAAGGATTCAGCAAGTCTGATCAGAGAAATATCCTGGGGTGAAGCCTGTTGCTGTTTTTCTGTACAACAACTGGTTTTGCTGGGTTATGACTGGGATCTGAGATACTCCTGCACCGTAGATGATGATAATAAAAATACCCCACACGTCATTAAGTGAGTCAAGGAAAACTCTACTAAAGATACAGATAAAGATTTATCTGTTCTGATGGTGCAGGTAGGGATTTCTAGCTTCAAAAGTGGGAATGGGAAGGAAGCTAGGGCAAACTCCACTGAACTTCTGTTTACCTTGGGCTGTTCTGTAGTATGAGATATTGCAAATGCTGTGGCAGGTAGAGATGTGCATTTGTCTCAGTTACTGCAACAGCCCAGAAATGCAAATGCTTTCCATGCTGCAATTGTTTTGACTCTGGAGAATTGTTCTCTTTCCTGTGTTCTGACTCTTCTGGACTCTGATTGCCTGTCAGCCAAGGAATGCTGCTCGGCAGAGACAAAGGGGAATGGCTTGGTGCCCATCTTCGTGGCTGAAAGACTATTTTATTAAATTTTTCTGGACAGTGTGTTTCAATTTCTATTGCTCCAGGGCTCTGGAATGTGAACCACTCAGTGAAACAGGCTCCTGCTCCTCGAGCTGCCAGGAGTGATCTGAGGGGAGATGAGAGTGGTGGCCATGGCTTGTGTCCCAGGATCCAGCCAGCGATTTTCGCACTGTGGGGGTGTTCAGAGACACAGAAATCCCCGTGGGGAGGTGCTGGGTGAGTCACGTGAGTCACCAAAGAAACACAGCCTCAAAAGACAAGGCAGAAAAGCAAATTGGTTTTCTACGGATGAGTTACCCCACAGGGACTTACTAAAGATAATCTATAAAATTTGTAGGATCTGGTTTAGCATTATATCCATGAAACCATTCTTTTAATAGTCAGCTCTTGCTCATGGGATGGAAGGGATGGGAAAAACATCTGCAGCATTATTAGCAGTCTCAGTGTAAAAGGGATCCTGCAGCAAGGTGTTGTGGCAGTCTGTTGTCTCCCTCCTGCTTGAGCCAGCCCCTCTACCCCGGTCTCCTTATTCCCCTGCTCAGTCAGCAGGTTCTAAACCAGATGAAAGTAAACAGCCCTAAAAATGCTGACTTCTCAAAGTGCTGCACCCTGTCAGCCAGGCACCCAGGAACAGAAGTACTACCAACATCTTCCTCACAGCAGACTTTAATCTCATTCTAAAGGCAGACATGTAAAAAGGAAAATAATTTACAAACAGTGATGCTAAAATTAAAAGCTTAGAAGAAATAATTCCTTATTCAACCTAAAGTAGGTGGCATACAGAAGAAAGAGGAAAAAAGCAAAACCAGTCTAGTTTTCCCTTTTCTGGATATATTACTTTTTTAAAGCTTGGATAAATCAGCCTGGTGTATTAACCTTCCAGAGTGGTGGAGGGAGTGCAACCTGCAGCCTGGTTTTGTGTCTCCCTCCACTCGAGAGCCTTTGCTCACAGGTCACATCTCTCACAGTTTTGTATTCCTGGGCAGAACAAACTGTCAGCCCTTTACAGCTGGAATGGGAATAGGTCTTGAGGAACGGCTTCTGGTACTGTTTTCTCCAGGAATCCCACGGGCATTCCCAGTGATAATACCATACTGCTCCTACTATTTTCCATTCCATGAGCTGCTCCAGTCCCCTTGGCCTGGGCTCGGGGCAGCCTGGCAGCTCTTTGGTGGAGCAGAGAGGAGATCTAAGGCTGCACATCCTGAACTGGCTTCCCAGGAGTGATTGGAATCTCTACTTGTACGTGGGACACTCAGCTTTCTGGATTTATTCCATGCGAGGCTCTTTCCAGCTGCAGAGAGAAGTAAAAGAACCTGGTTAATGTTGATTTAATGTCCAGACTTTTTCTGCCTTTTAGAAAGGCTCTTTCTGTGTAACTCAGCTCCCTTATTTCCCAGAGTAATTTAATTTTAATTGAAGACTCGATTGTACATTTGTACAGGTACAGTTGAGTACAGGTAATACAGTACTGTTCAATGAAAAGGAGCTTTATCAAAGCAGAACAGAACAATATTGTGGGGGGTTTCTGTTTTATTTGCTTTTGTTTTGCCAATTGACTGAGGCACCAGGTTTTGCCTTTTCTGCTGCTGCCCTTCATGCTGTGGGTCAGGGCTGTCTATGAACCACTAAACGATACATCAAGAACACTCTCTCATCTCTCTGCCTTCAGTGTGATCTTGTCTTTGATGCATCCTAGCTGCATAGGATAAAATAATCCATATCCACTGTGGAACTCTACAGCCCAAGCCAGAAAAGGACCCCAGTAAAAACCCAAACAACAACAAATCCTTTCTTTGAAATTCACTGACGTTTCTTACCTTCACCACTGCTTGAAGGACCAAAGCTTTTAAAATCTGGTTTAGAAAAGACACTAATTCATCCCATAATGCTTCTTTGAACTTTTTCCTGGTTTTAATACAAAATCTTGGGGTCCTGTACAAAGCAAGGTCAGCATTCTTCCCTGCTTCAGAGTGGAGGAAACTGAGACACAGGCTGAGTGGATGACTTATGCAAGATCATACAGGGAGTTCTGAGACAACTACAAGAAGATGTCCTGCCTTTGAGCTAATTCATGTAATATGAAATTCACTTTATTTTCTATAACTGTCCTGGTGTGGGAACTCCAGCCTGCATTGCTGTATTAGTAGAGGAGCTGTTTTTTCCTGTTTTCATGGTGAAGATGAGTCTGGGAGATCCTGTGGATCTTTGGGAATGGCAGAGAGCACTTTTTGTAAGAATAAAGCCTTGTGTCACTGTTTCCCCTGGGTGACCCGAGACAGACTCTGCTCAAGAGCTCCAAAAGAAGGCAGGACATGAGCCCCTGACACACAGCTCAGGGTGCCAGAAACCAGTCCTTGCTCTGGGCCTCTGAAAAATTGCAGAGGGACTGAGAGGAATGGAGGAATGGCTGGTGTGCAGGGAAGAGGGAGCTGGAATGGGGGGGGCAGAATGAGAAGGAAGAGGGCAAGAAAAAAATGTGAGCATAAGAGGTTCAAAGACATTCTTTGGCTTCTTCTGCCTCCTGTGCTGGCTCAGCCAGTGCTGGGGCCACGAAGACCCCTCTTAATCTACATTTCCTTTTCCTCTTTCACTGGGAATGGAAGAGTCATGTGTAGGTGACCCTGCTCACCCCCTCTTTCCCTCTCCATTTCCTTTCCCAGCAGAGTCTCTCTGGGATACGCAGCCATCTGGCTGTTTATTGCAGCATGAGCTGAACTCTTAGATGTATCCTTTGGAATTTGGTCCTGGCTGAGTGATTTCTCTGTCATTCCCTTGCATTTTCCATACATCTCATTCACGCCCCCGGAGCCACTGCTGTGTGAGTGCACTCTGTCCTTTTGTACGCCACGTACTTTCATGTTTCCTCTTTCCCCCAGAACTTCTCAATGTTCTTGTTTGGTTTCTATTATTTTTATTTGATTTTTTTCTCACGTTTCTCTGCTTCCTGTAAGCCCAGGGAGCACCATCCCACTCTGAAACAGTCAGCTGAGGGTAGGCATCAGCGTCCCTCCTGTTCTAATCCCATCCACCCTGGGTCAAGACACTGACCTCAGAGACATTGCTGGAGGCGGAAAGGGAAGATGCAAACGATTCCAGAGGAAGTTCAGCTTTAAAAGCTTTTAAAGTTCAGCACTGGGATAATCAGCAAGACTCCCTACCCCTCTCCCTTTGTGTTATGAGTAAAATGCACAGTACAGTCTGCTTAACTCCTTCACTGCCAGCAGCAAAGATGTTGGTAAAGAGATAGGGAAACAAAAAGGAACATCTTCCATGAAAAATCCATCTGTTCTGTATTGGTAAGAGAGCACAAGATACTGAGCATATAATGATGAAATAGAAGTCTGTCCTGGGTACTTTCATACTCCTTTCCTCTTCTAGCATATCTCACAAGAGAATGTTAGCCCTACAGCTGCTGGAAATTGATTTCTTGATGGATTTCTCATGAAAGAATGGATTGATGCTGGGAATGAAATCTTCATTTGTGTCTGGTGGTGAGATAAATTATGACTGAACCTTTCTCTCCTCTCACAGATTAATTCTCTGATTCTTAGGGATGTCCTATGCAGGGCTAAGAGGTGGATTTGATTATCCTTGTGGGTCCTTTCCAGCTCATATTCTATGATTCTGTTAGACTGTTGCTCTAGGCTCTTCCAGTACGTAAGAGTTTTTCCTTTTAATTTCATTCCTCTTGCTATAACAGTGAACTTGCCATGGTTGTTTCCTTGTGCTGGACACCATCAGGGCAGGGCTGAAGGTGAAGCTGATGCTCCAGTGCCATCACGAGTGTTCCATGTGATGAGGAGCACCCAGGGTTGGTGTGCTGGGATCTGTGCCGATGAGGTTGAATGGCCACTGACCGCTTCACAGTGGCAAAGGATATGGACCCAGAATACTTAAACAACTGTGTCTCGTTGCAGCTCATGACAGCTTCCAGATGCTGCTGAAAGTGATTCCAGATGTGTTCTTTGGAACCTCTGGTTGTTAAGAGCACCCATGTGTTGGGAGGGTGAGAGCACATCCTCTTCCCGAGATGCACGTGGCATTCCTGCCTTTCTCCCTTAGACATGAGAGGTCAGCGGCACTTAGAAATACAGCCACAGGGCAAAACATTTCCCTGTCCCTCCAGTGCCTCTGTCCTTCCAAGAATTCACAGATATGTACAGCTGTGCACTTGAGCAGGGCACGAAGGGTTGTCTCTGTCTGTCACCTGTAAACCCTTTACCTTATGCACAATTACCTTTAGGGCTCACTAAAGGGAGACACCACCGTGCGTCCCACCGTGGAGACATGCAGACCCAAAGCGACCTTTGTGATTCTCTCGTCTAGCAGCACAAGGCAGGAATTTCTCCTGGTTACCCGCATATCCTCGGTTTTCCTGGCCTGATACCTCCCCCTGCTGTTCCCCGTCTTTTTGGCACTTGGCATCCAGCTCCATCCCAGCTCTCCTTCACTCCTGCTGGTAACTCTGACAACTGCGGAGATGAGGTCGGGCCCTGGCGTGGCAGGAGAGCAGAGGCGGGACACTGGATGAGGCTTACGGAGCAGGAGAGTGTCTTTAAAGGGAGATCGTGGGCTTGGCATTCTGAACGAGCTCTGAGTGGGGAAGGACTCAGAAGTCAGAGGGGCTCAGCTCTGGGAACCCCAAATGCAGGAGCTGAAGGCCACTCTGGTACTGGCTGCAGGCACTTCTCTGTTTCCCCACTTTTAGGAAAACACCACCTCCCCATCTCCCTCCTAATGCTGGGTTTAAGTGATTTCCCAAGCTTTGCATGGTTGATTTTTTTTTTTTAAAGTTAGTTTATGCGCTCAGTCCCAGTGTCATTAGAATTCTTCTTTTGTCCTTCCCTGCACGAACACTTCTAGGCTGAGTCTGGTTTATATTTTAGTGGCTTTAAAGTAACAAATGTAATGAATGATATAATTATGGGAGAATACAGGGAGGAAGAGGAGTGCTATTGGTGCTTATTCCAGCCCCTTCACTGCACCATGCAAACCACCAAGTATGAAGCAAGCAGGCAGCTTTCCCAAGGTGTGTACGGGGTATTCCCTCTGACCTCTGCCCAGGAGGTGACAGGGGAGGAAAGGGGCTTCATCATCTGTGAGGGTGCCCCAGAGAAAAGGAATAACATTAGAGTATAAAATCTTGGTGAAAGGGACCACTTTTATTGCACAGGGATTCAACATCCCACACAAAGGATGTTCATCCCAACTGAGTGCTAGCTTAGTAAAAGCACTTTTTAAAAGAAACAACTAAATGCACTACAGAGCAAAATAATAAGTAGAAGTTGGAACATTACAAATAAAATGCCAAACAACCTTATTAAATCAGCACTTAGATGCTAGAGCTGAATGCATTCAAATTAGATATAAAACTTTGATATTGCAGTGGCACATCTCAGCAGATGTTTGAATTCCCTGTTCCGGGTGCCATCACATGAAGGTTTGGTGGATGGTTTTCTAAAGATGCTGTTTCACCCCAGAATCACCAACCAGAGCAGTCCAAGGACATCTGCAGTGAGCCAGTGGATAACTTTATGGTACGTGCCTTGACTCTGTGAATGTGCTGCCATTGCTGGGTAGGATGGTGACTGGAAAGATGGGATGAGAAGACTGGGCTGGAGTTCAGACCATGTGGTTTATGCTTCCATCCATGGCAGGAAGTGATGGCTGTTCCATAAGCATGAGGAGCCCTGTCTGTGGATGCTTGTTTAGAAACACAGTTACACCAGTAACACCACAGTGCCAGGTCAGTTACAATGGAATTGGCTCTAATGGTTTCCTTTTCAGCTCAAATGTACTCCTACAAATTGACTTGTCCTCCCAAACCCTAAAACAGGCTGTGCCCACACAATGTTTTCCAGCGCTTTTAGGAAAATCGTACTTTGACTGATGGAAATCAAACAGAGCTGAGGAACCCTATGTGGACTGAACTGAAGACCATTAGTGTCTTCCCCTCTTCCTGGGACACAAGAATGTGATTCGTGAGGCTGTTCCTGTCTGTGATGAAGAACTATCCAGAAACATGGTGTCTCGTTCTACTATAAAAAGGGGGAGCTGGGAAAGATTCTTTTGATCGATTTTTCTGATGAAAAATCAAGCACAAACAGGGCAATATTATATCTGGGAACTGTTTATTGAAATAATAATCATAAAAAATGTAAACGAACAACAACAACAAAAAAACCCAAACAAAAAAACCCAAAACCAAACCAAACAGCTAAGTGTCCTTATAAAAGGAGTTGGGGCGGGGACAGGAAAACGGAGCAGAGAGAGAGAAAAGAGAGAGAGGGAAAGAAACAGAAACGGGACAGCGTTACCACAGAACCCAGGTGCTCTGAGTGTTGGCTTGGCAGATGGAGAATGCGAGTTGCAGGCGAACCCCCGCGGCTTTGTGAGGGGTTGGGCGCGATCTTCAAGCGGCAGCGGCAGCGTGCGCGGCAGTGGCGGCGCCTGAGGCGGTGGCTGCAGGCGGCAGTGGCCGCGGACTCGTGCCGCAAGCGGTGGCTGCAGGCGGCAGTGGCGGTGCCTGAGGCGGTGGCTGCAGGCGGCAGTGGCCGCGGACTCGTGCCGCAAGCGGTGGCTGCAGGCGGCAGTGGCGGTGCCTGAGGCGGTGGCTGCAGGCGGCAGTGGCCGCGGACTCGTGCCGCAAGCGGTGGCTGCAGGCGGCAGTGGCGGTGCCTGAGGCGGTGGCNAAACAGGACCGCAGGGAAACAGGACGAAGAAGGGAAGAGGGCACGAAGGCGGAAGCAGAAGGGCCAAGCTGACACTCTAAGCGACTCAAAGCAAAAAGAAAAAAATAAATAAACCCCTTGGTGTTGCGCCCAGCCGATTTTTTTTATGTGCCACTCAAACTCCTTCCCCAGCTCGGCTGCGTGGGCCCGATTATTGGCGGGCATTTTTGGCGGGCACCCGGGCGCTGGCCTTCACTAGCGAGCGTGCGTGTGTGTGGGGAGGGGGGACTGCTCGCAGTCCAGCCATGGAAGCTTTCTCTGCCCCGACTGGCTGCCAGGCAAAGCCCCCCGGGGACGGGGCAACGGTTTCCCCATAGGAATTTCCTTTTTTTCACCTCATTTGTGACATATGTTGAAGCATACACATACATTGGTCCCTCTCACATGGATAGTCCTGATATTCGTGGTGGGCAGGAACTCAGGATAAGGCTGGTAGTGGCTGAGGAACAGAAGGAAGGAATGACCTAGATTTAGGCAAGATGGTTTCTATAACAAGTATGAGATACTCATCCCAGGCTCATTCCCTAGTCTTCTATTCCTCAGTGTTCTATGGTTGGTCTGTATCCAACACTGTTACTGTGAGCCTGTTGCACCTTAAGTGTTTTCATAACTTCTTTGAGCAGAAGGATGCAGACTTTGGCTGTGATTTTATTTGGTCCAGCTGGTGAACCTGTCCTTGGCTTGTCAGGAGTCAAGGGAAAATGCTCTATTTAGACGAGCAGAGATCCTGCAGGGAAGGACTATGACACAAGACATCTGGTTACACTTGGAATGCTGCCGTGAAAATCACTCTTACTTCCCTAGACAAATCTCATCCTTCATCTTTGCCTCAGATTCCCCACATTTGAAAAAAAGGATAATATTGCCTGATCTGTGGATGCTGGGAGAATGAATCCACAAGTACTTGCAGGGCACTCAAATGCAGTGGAAACAACCGCAAAGAAGCCAACCAACAAAGAGAGTGATGAAGAACACAGGCCAATGTAAACCATTCCTTGGCCGTGGTACAGCTCAGTTTTAATGACTCATGGTCTCGTGCAGTGTAAAACAACACCTCGGTCTCTGATTGAACAATAGTTTTATGTTGCATCCTGCGTCCAGTGCTCTCAGACATGCACAAGGAAAGGCAGTTTTATGTTTTATACACGTTTGCTTTTGAACCTTCAGAAAGATTTAAGGGGGGTTTATTCCAAATCTGCAGCAAAGCCAGTGTTTCTTCCTGAAGATTAGTAATTAGATCCTGTGGCAGTACTAAAATATTTTGATGATGGGTCCTTTAAAAGCATCTTAGATTAGATAGTCAGATAGGAATGCATGATAATAAACTGAGCAGACAGGGCCATGTGCTGAGCTACACATTATCACTTCAATCCAGGCTGAATTGTGTGAACACACCAAAACTAAAAAGGCAGAAAAGTAAAGTGGGCTTCTTAAAAATAATGCTATTTTTTGCTCTCCATAATTGATTATATACATGTTACTCTAGAACAATCTAGAAGACAGGACAAGGAATGTGTCATTTTATCCTTGCCTGTCTTTTGCAGGCTTCCTAAAAAATTACAGCTTTGAATAGATATGATGATACTCTGAAAGTCTAAACTATCTTCTATTAAAAGCTTTATAAGTGGGCCCTCTGTGAAAGAGCAGCTCTGATGGCAGCGAGGCAGGCTGTGTTTCAATGGATGTTAGTGGAAGCTCTGCTGCCTCCAAACACAGGATTGGGCACTTGTAGAGGGGAACCTGATCCCAGAAAGGCCCTGCGGGATGCCATTCACAGTTATGATTAGAAATGTCCCAGGAATGTGTGGGGAAGGATGAGTGCACAGCCTGCCTGAGGTAGTGCCAGCATGGTCTGCAGCTCTCTCCGGAGGAGCCAGATGGCATTGTCTCTTTTTCCCAGTGATTTTGATTCGATAAGGTTGCCTTTTTCATGTGCTCCCTCAGTCTGGCTGCAAAGGACCTGGGAGAGGGGGAACATCTGACTTGAATCTTTGCTGTGGGATTCTCTCAGGGTTTGCTGCTGACCCCACTCCCCACTGCTGGCATCCAATAACTGACTGCAGCACTCCAACAGCACAGGGACACCACCCAGGACCTTCTCAGCCTGACAACCAAATTTCCATTCCCGTCTTTTTCCAGGCTCTCTGGCAGCTAATGAATCTCTACAAGAGATTTTCCTTTCTTTTGCCAGTGTAATAAATTTAAAGCCTTGAGATCACTGTACAAAGACCTAACAACACTGCGGCACTAATAATGTCATTCGGAGGGCTAAGTCAGCCAACAAGTTACTGGCTGAGTATAATTTCTTTGGCTATTTGTCATTCTCTACAAATATGCTTTGATTACTTTTTTCCTTGACATGCAGACTTTGTGGTTTGTCTGACATGCTTAGCTTTGAGCTTTATTTAGAACAAGCCCCAACCCAACCTTGGATTAATTGAATTTTTTTTTTTTTTTTTCAATTTAAATCCTGTTTTAAAAAAAGACTTGCAACTGCAAATTTTGACAGAAGGTGGAACTAAAGCTCCATCTCCCAGCAGCTGCTCCAGTACAACTGACAGGAATATACTTAAAAGCCCAGTTAGTCCTTTCCCTCTTTCTCTCGAGGCAGCTGCTGGAAAGAACTCTGTCTAACATTCTGAGTGGATTAATTATTCTATGAGATCTGTTTAACCAAAATCTGATGATCTAAACATCATATCAGATCTGAAGGGACTTTTAGTACTCATTTAACATCATGAAGATTTTATTATTACAGATACTGCCAGAAAGAAGCTTTTTTTTATTCAGTCTTTTGGTTTAGTTTCTCAGCAGTCAGAGTTTATCAGGCAGAGATGTGACTGTTTCTAGTAACAGAACTCAGGGAGCTGGTGCTTTTAGCGGAGTGTCAGCACATTTTGCAATTAATTACTGTTCATGTCATATTATTCTGTGAGAGCCCATCCCAGAGGCATTGATCAAGATGCAGGCCCTGCATGAGAGGTTGTTCCTTTTCAGCTGTACAGAGAGTTCTCCAGAGAGCTGTCAAAGCAGAGAACAGCAAGAAGAAGGTGTGTTGCAACTTTCCTAGGCTCACAGTGCTGGCAAGTGGCAAGAATTGCATCCATCCCCTGAAACGGAGTTGTTTGCAAATAGCACTGTGCCTTCCCAGGGCACAGCAATTATAATTTACTAATTGTTCAGTTTAGCAACAGATCCATTATCTGTCCCTCCTGTTTTTTACTTCTCTCTCCCCTCCCTTCACCCAGAATCTCAAACCACAGCCAATTGTGTACCTCTCTTTGGGGAAGAGAAGTGCTCAGAGAGACTCACAGCCTTAAATGTAATGGAAACATTTGCTAATGAATGAGTCCTCGTTATGCGTATTACAAGGAAACACTTAATTGACAGTGGCCACCAGATAACAGGGTTTAATTAATAAATCTATGTGGCGTCACATACACCACAGGAAGGGATTACAGGGGTTAAAGTGTCTGTCTGGTGGACTTTTATGGAAGAGTTGTGTTGCCTCATGTCTTTATTCATGTCTTTTAACATGAATAACCCACACGTCTGTGACCCAGCACTTGCAAAGGGAGGGTCAGTTGGTTCTGAGAACACAGCCCTGTCTGGCCGTTTGAACATGGCTTGGATGGCATCTGAAGCACACCAAAGGCACATTTGTTTTCTTGCCTCTCCAGCCAGCATCTGGGTTCCTATGCTGCTGTCTATTCTACTGCACACACGGCCCTGAGCTGGACAAACAGGCTTCTCAAACTCAGCAGTTAATGACTGGGTCATTAGTGCCTCAGACAGGCTGTCAGCATCCACCTCCCTGGTGGCAGCAGGCTCCCGAAACAGGGACTTGATAACTGTATTGATAAACTAATGAAGCTCTGCTGACCTTCCTCTACTAATACAGTGACTCCATACCCAGTGGGGAGCCAGGCTCTGGAGATCTCACTGCAGTCTGTTAGGGAAGATGGATTACTGTCACACAGACCTGCAAGCTGTTCTCCACGTTTGCAGTGTGATGTGAAAAGGTCACAGAGAGTCCAGAACTCCTGATCAGTCTGGAAGGTTCCATGCCAATGGCAGGGCCTGGAACGAGATGAGCTTTAAGGTCTCTTCCAACCTAAACCATTCTGGGAGCCTGTGATTGTCATCCTCTTGTATTTGCATGCTCATTTTAGAGCTGAAAGTGTTTGTTTGTGACACCCAAAGGGGTAACATTCACAACCACCACCAGCCCAGGAACACTCACCTTTATCCACTCCGCTCCTGCTTGGATGCACATCACCCTCAGAAATCCCTTCAGAGGGGACAGAAAGCAGCTGCCCACGTGAACCTTTGCCCAGGAGAGCTGAACCTCCCAATATCAGCTGGCCAAGCCCTGTGGAACCAAACAGAACCAGCCCCATTCACGGCCCACGGGCCAGGCAGCACATCTCCTGTTCTTGTGTGTGCAAAGTGACATCTGGGCAAGAGGGGAACAACGGCTGTCTGCCTGAAGGGGTGCCTCAGACACAGAGAGCCCTGTGGGACGTGGCAGAATTGTTTGTTCTCCTGCACACAGGAGCATCTTGGAGAAATGTGGCCATACCAGTTCTGCTGAGAACAATTAGGGACAGAAACCCCTTTAACCTGCTCTTTGCCTTCCCAGCAATCAGTTGTGGCTTACCAGTACTACTCCAGTCACCATCCTTTGCCTGAATGAAGATGTCATTGTCCTGCCTCCAGTATAGATATTTTAAAAATAAATTTAAAAATCACACTAAGTTGAAAGGAGCAACTTTTCTCAAGGATGAAGGTCTTTATTGTTAACCAGTTACTTATTCAAACAAGAAAACAGTTGGACCATGGAGACCTAATTAGCTGGTAATTATTCTCTATCTTTGCTTTATCTGGATCACAAGACAGATCTTTATCCTCTATGAGTAAAATCCCATTGTAGGCAATGGAACAGGAATCATCTGTTAAACTGGATCCTATTCACAATCCCAATAGTCTGGAAGAATGGTGGTTTTCACACTCCGGTCTGCAGAAACATCTCACTGCAATTACTTTATTACTGTAATCACTACCAGGCTATGAAGGAATAGTAATAAGTTGAAAAGAAACTTGGTTTACTTTGAAAAATTGTGTATTTTGATTTATTCTCTAGCTGCAGCTGAATAATTTCTTTCTGCTCTCGTAATAGGAGACTTTCCATAAGCCTTGACTCTTCTTCCATGTGTTAATGTACAGACCTACTTTAATGCTTCTGTATTAATATTCTTCTAAACTTAGAGCTACCACTGTGGAAACCATAATTTTCTTTAATACACAAAGCACAGAATGGAATTAAGCACAGAGAAGAATTAAGACTAGGGAGTCTCCAAGTGCACCCTGACCCCCATAGCTCATAAGATTTCCTGCCTACAACAGGGATCCATAGCTGATGAAAATAAAATTTCATGTGAGCTAGAAAGACTTCAGAAACTAAGTCTTAGAACATTCTTCTTTCCATGCTAAAAAATCCATTCATGGGAAATTTAGAATTGAGAAAAAAGAGCACTCTATAACAAAGGATGATCTATAATAATATGACCTTACTATAAGAGCTCAGACCTTTTTTTTCTTCATGGCATCCTTCTCGGCGAACATTGTGCAATTATAACCTATTTAAGCTAATTTTCCACTAAGCTTGCCTATTTTAACAGTTGAAACACTTTATTTTCAGTTGCTGAGATTAATATTGAGCTATTAGCACAATATAACCAGCAACCAGAACTATTCCAGCTCTCTTAGACTGTCCTGTCCCCTTTACAGTGCAGAGGGTACTTAGCACAATGTTAGTTAGTGCTTGCAGGTGGAAGTGCAGGGACTTGGACATCTTATAAAAGGGGAAGATGAGCTTTCCTTCTGTTTCTTTCTCTTTTTTTCTTCTCCTAATTATAGCAGGAAGACTTTCACAGCAAAACATGAAGTCCTGATTGGGGAAGGAAGGTGTTGCCCCAAAATGAGAGCATAAAATGGAGCTAAGCCATGGAAGAATTTAAATGTAAAATACTAGTGTAGTTAAGTAGGAGCATCTCTGGAATACGAAGAAATGTTAATGGCAGATTGGTGGCAGACAGGGAGCAGGGACAGGCTTTCAGGCTGAGTCTAGAGACCTTTCTTCTGTGTGTTAAAGAGACTCTGCAATTGCTGCTGTTTCCTCCAGCAAGAAAGTAGAACTTTATCTGCCCTGTGAAATCTTTGAAATGGGTGGAAGGCAAATGAGAACAATTCTGCCTTGCAAACAGACACGATGAGGATCTGTGCAGTCTGGGTTAAGCCCTGAGTGAAAGACACTGCTCGGTTACCAGCTGAGACAGCCCTGAGGCTCCCAGGAGCTCCCCCAGATCCCTGGCAATAGGGATTAAAGTCTTTCAGAATGCCATTGGAAAAGGACTGGGGTGAGCGGGCAAGGAACTAGGTACTGGTGAGAAAAAAACCAGCTCAAGGTCAAGCATAAAGCTGAGACTATGAGCAGAAAAATGGGACAACTGAGTTAAGGGACCTGGGGGTGCTCCTTAAATAAGGGGATTGGACACACTGGACACATGTACCAGTTGTTTGATGTCCTGCTCCCCCCTTGCACTGATAACACAGTGAAAGCTCTGGGGCTTAACTATTGGCACCAGGGTCTTAACAGCTACATGTATTTGAACGTCCTAATTACAGGGAATGGCAATGGAATTAGAGCTGATTCCTCCCTGTTCCTCACTGGCTGGTTTGTCTGATCCCGAGGCTGGGGTCAGGGCCTGTCTCTGTGTGGAGCTGGGATTACCCAAAAATCTCTGTCTGCGTTGCAGGGAAGGGAAGTGAGGCAGAGCCTGGAGCTGAGCAGTGGCACAGCCTGATGGATTGCGGATTCCTGTGGGTGCCTCGGTGCTGTTAAGCAATCTAGAGTGTGACAGATTTGCTTCCAGAGTGGCACTGGTGCAGCCAGGTTGTTCGTCAGGGTCAAACCTTTTAGTCCGCGGTTGTTCTGAGGGTTTCAGTGTTCTGAGCAGTTCTGACTGAGCTAGGGCTGGAGAAGCTGAGTGCTCTGCAGGCAGCCCCATTGTCATGCAGAGTGTCCTCTGCAGCATTCCCAAACCCCTGGAGCTGGGTGCTGGTTCCCAGCTGATGTTGAAATACCCAACTGCTGCAACCCAGGCAACAAATCCTTCTGGGAATGGCACAGTTCTCCAGCTCTGGCAATGAAATTGATTCCTGAGCTGTTCCACAGGTAAGGATTCTGTGACTTTGTGGAAGGTCAAGGAATGACACAGAGCATCATAGGGAGCCAAATTAGGCACTTTTAATAGAAGAGAGACTCTCCTCTGTGTTTCAAGCCCCAAACCCTGCCTTGGCTGGCTTCCACGCACACAGCCAGTCCTCTGCCTGCTCCTCAGGAGGGTAGATTTGGCCAGGACCTCTGGAAAGCACTTCTCACTGCAGCTGAGGTTTTGCTCTTTCCTTGTTTAGAAGGAATTAATCTATTTATAGGCATGATCAGGCTCTGCATCTCTGTCCTTCCCTTAGCATTAGGCAATGAAAGTCCTGGCCTTACCTGTGGATGCAGGAATGCTACAGTTAATTTTGGTTTGCTCTGTTATTGAGTCCCAGAGCCTCTGTGTCTCCTTGTTTGTCCTTGTATTAATTAAGTACAAGTTCATCTACAGCAGTGAATTGCAGCAGCACAGCACCTGGGAAGTGAAGAGCAAGTCCTGGGCTGTTCCAGCACACTGGGATAACTGGAATTTGGCTGGCAGCTCCTGCCCCTCTGCAACCTCTCGGGAGGGGACACTTGAGCAGCTCCTGTAGGACACTCAGCCCCTGGGCTCTCTGGGAATGGTGGTCTTGGTTTCTCTTGGGTGACTGTGCAAAGATCCATCTGCAGGTTTGGATTGGGGTCCTGCAGAGCCCACAATGATGAAGGCTGTCTAGAAACCATTAATAAAGATCAGAACTTGATGGCATCAATAACTCCCTCTGGGCTTCTTGCAGGCTGAGATAGTGGCAGACTGTCAAAATTACTTAACATCCTGGAACACCACCCATTCCAGTATGAATAGGTTTCTTGTGTACAACTCACATGATCCTGATGTTTTCCTGGTGTCTCTATGGAGACTGGAGACATTCTTCTGGTCTATTGGTTGGGGATCTTTCCTTTGCTGCTTTCAGGTAAATTGTCTTGTAGGGAAAAAAAAGCAGAGATAATCCTCTGAATAATGAATAAAGCATCAGTCATAGAACACCAAAACATCCTGGCTGTTTTATAGAAGGAGTTGCAAATATTTTGATTTTTCCTTTTTAACACGCTACCAGCTTGGCAGAGATTTAGCAAGACTTGTGCAAAAAGTAATTGGCCTTAGGCAAAGCTGGATGAAGCAGTGAGCATTCACATGTGGATCCTCATCCAAATGAGGCTGGAGCATGGATTAAAGAGTGAAGCAGTGTTAGATTTGGGAAGACTTCCCTGCCAAAATTGGGGCTGCTTTTTGAAAGATGTTCCAATTCCAAACACTCTCATTCTCATGAGATTAGATACTTCCCCTCATCATTGGCTCCAGTCCCTTGAGGAGAGTGAGTTAAATGAGATTTTTGTTACCTTGGCCATATTAAAATTGTTGTCTCTGTTTTCACTGGCATCCTGGAGAGGACAGCAGTGTAGGTAGGAGGAGGATGATGGTCGGGTGCTTCCTTCCACTTAAGGGTGGATTGTCACAGCAGAGTGGAATTCACTGGAGAAAGGGGGAAAACACTGTTTATTGTCCCATGAATATTTGGGATGACTAGTGAGGGACCAGGTGCTTCTGTCTTGCCCAAACTGGACCCTCAGGTGGCACAGAATGCTCCTTTGCATTCCTGGTTGCCACTCCCAAACTCCTTAGCCCTAGTTTATACATCCAGAATGTAGCCTCTTAGCCATAGCCTGGAGAAACAAATCCCACTTGCTGAAAGATGGGCTCTGTTCCTTGGCATAGCCTCTGGTGTATGTGGTGTCTGTGCAACTCTCAGAAAATCAGAGCCACCCCATAAATATCTCTCTAAATGCCCTCAGTTCTGCCAGTGGGTCTGTCTCAGGGTTCATAGTGATTTATTCCTCCTGCTTTGCTTCCTTGGTGCCCTGTGTGGTGGCACAGCAAGGCCCTGGGAGCTCATGGAAATACTCCAGCTCCAGTGCCAGAGCCTGGTTGGGTTTTGGTAACAACAGAGCCTCAGGAAGGAGAAACTGCTCAGGTGCTGTGTGCCCTGCAAAGAAGTAACTGGAAAAAGTTAACATACTCTCTCACAGCCCCCAGTGTACTGGGGGGGGAAAAATGAGGTCACAGAGGAAAATTCTGGGATTTAGATTCTGCTCTGCCTGGAGAGGACATGATGGTGAGTGAGGTCTGGCTTCTGTCCCGAGCATTAACAGAGGGAAACTTTGCTTCAGTTACTCTGCATGTAGATCTGAGGCCATATTGAGGTCTCCTTTTTAAGGGATTTTGCAACTGTGTCATGAACTTTATGGCTTGTGTGTTCTGAGCCTGCTATCAGCACTGATAAAAATGGTTATTAGCTGTATTGTTACTTTAAATCAGAGCATCTTAACTAATTTGGGGACTGGCCAGTGGCTCCAGTCACATGATGAATACCCTTATACTCTATTTCTAGATGATTCAAAGTTGGCTCTAGGCAAGGGAGATTAGGTTTAGGGCTTGAGGCAGAGCAGGAAATAAAACAAAGGTGTCCCAATTGATAGTCCAGCTTTCAGTATAATTTTATTGAAGAAAGTAACTCAAGCTTTGGTTTATCCTGAGCACGTCAAGGACACCTTCGTAGTGTTGTTGTCCTAAGCCCAGGACTGTCCGTTAAGGTACAAAAACTGCTGGTGGAGCCAGGAATGGTTTGGAACCACACAAATGCTGCAGCATCACAGTGGGGGGATAGGGAGTAGGAGGAGAATCAGTTGGACTCACAGTGAGGTCTGGTGACACTCAAAGAAGCTGCAGACAGATTTAAAGGTGACAGGGGAAATAGTGTAATTGAGGATTTGAGACAGGGTCCATAGCTTTGGGGGCTGAAAACAAAATTCAAATGAAACTGATGGACTTGGAGCAGTCTTATTCTATAGTCACTTAGGCCAGGAGTGAAATTTGGTTGTAAAGATAAGCTGGGAGCAAAGAGCCCCCCTGAAGGCAGTGGGGTATGTGAGCTTGTGCCGTTGCTGCTCTGCAATTTCTGTTTCCTCGGCTGACCAGAGGTATCGTCTTATCATCTGCAAAGGGGCCAAGGTAAAGTTCGGGGCCAACAAACACTTCAGTTTCTTTTCCATCCTCTCCCTTTACAAGGCTTTCCAGGAGATGGGGAGGAGACCCTGCTCAGAGGTGTCTTTCTCTCAAGGAGCATTTCTGTCAGGGGAATTTACAGGACTAAGGGCTCATTTAGCCACCCATCAGGTGGGTTTGCCTTCTATGTGCATGTGTGGGATGTTTTACACACTCCCTGGCTTAAAGAAAAAACCTTCCTGGGCAATGCCCTTTTCTCTGGAGTGGGGCAGATTCTAGAAACTCACTTTATTTATGTAAGGCAGATGCTGAGATCTTTTACTCAAAGGGATTTTGATGCACTGAGACCTTTCACGCTGAGAGGACAATGCCTCTGGATTCCCTGGAGCAAAGCACTGGCCCAAAATGTGCCGTCCTCTTTCTAGCCACACATTTGATTTTTCTATACTGGATCAAGTATCAAGCCCAATATCATGCTGAAAAAGCCATACACTTGAGATCAGAGTGTTGGTGTTTAGCAGGATTGATTATGTCTGTGCAGATCTGTTTTCAAATGGGTTGAATTTCACTGGAAAAGGGACTTTTCTAGTGATTAAACACGGTAATGTCAGGGGCTTGCGAAAGGTGTCTTTGCCCTTTCGATATGGAAACAGGAATTCAGACTGAGAGCCAATGCACTTCAGGCTTTGGCACTTTAGTTTGTCCTGCCCATTCTGTCAAAGTGGGTTTGCATTTTAAATTCTTGTGGAAACTGGTGAGCTGAAAACCCAACAGACAGAGTTCTTCTCTTTAAGCAAACAACCCCAGTGTGCTCAGCAATGTACAAATACAGCAGCAAGTGATCACAACCAGCTGACTCTGCCCTAAGCGGAGCCAGGTACTTGGGTACTACCTAAACCACAAATTTAGTAATACAGCAGCAGCTTAATTCCTCTTGCTTTAATCACTGTCTTTTATGGTAATGGTTGTGCTAGGACTAAACAAGTCATCTCGAAGGTGCTTAATCGTTTTCCCAAGGTGCACCGCACCCGTGGGGCTCTGACACTGCACACAAAGGGCTTGGTAGCACAAATCGACTCCAAATTAAAAGTAATTGTCTCCAGAAACCCCAGTTCAGAGAGCTGGCTGCCATATCTCTCCTGATTGAACACAACTGCCCTCCTGGACAATCTATTTCCAGCTCTCTGGTGCCAGGCTGATCTCCCTGCTTTTCCTTAGAAATGACATGTTACTGACTGACAGGCTCACAGCAGTGCTATTTTCCTCCTCAATTCTGATTGACAAAATGCTTTGGTCAGTGAAACGCAGGATTGTGTCCCCTGGATTAATTCCCTCTTGGGAAAGGGCAGAAATCCTGGTCCCTGGCTGTCCAGCTGCCGTTTGTGGCGTGCAGGTGCCGGCCTGGCGCACACAGACTGCGTTAAGTCTCCTGCCCTCCAAACCTTCCCGAATGTGCCTTTCACTTCCCAGCCTCCCGTCTGGCCCCGGCTCTCAGCCACGAGAGAAACCTCAGGGAGAAGCACTTATCAGCAAGGCTGTCCTACATGGGAGTAGTCCTGGGGCTCCAACAGCTGCTCGGGGTTTGAGTCCCCTTGGCAGATGTTCACTATTCCAGCCACTTCATTAATTTTGGAAACAAAACCCCTGATTATTCCTGACCAAAGCACCCCCTTTTTGATTGACAGCCAGCGTGTGTTTCATACGACATAACCCACCGTATTGCTCTGGCCACTTACTTCCTAAAAAACATTAATAAAAAGAAATAAAGTTTCTAGACACGTGTCAGTGTGGGCTAATCCCACCTGCCAGTTCATCTGCTTGGGCTCAGGTGAGGGCATCACATTTCTAGAGCATGGGCAGAGGTGCCAGCCCCACATCTCTGGATATTCAGCCCTTCGAATGTGAGAAAGAAACATTAAAAGACAAGCAGAGTCTCTCGTCCTGCCGTCACTTGTGTGCGAGCTCGGCGAGCCCATGGTTTGCTTTCCCTCTTGATTTCTGGGCTGGATCTAGTCAAGCACCTGGAATACTCTTTAGGAAACATTCCTCTGCTGCGTCGTGGCAGGTTTTGCAAAGGCAGAAAAAGCAGGATAAATTTGAAGTGGGGGTAGGGGGCCTGCAGCTCCTGCCCGGACCCCGAGGAAACACAGAGCGGTAAAATGCCGTTTGCTGCTGCTTTGGGGCTTAAATCAGTGGCTTGCTCAGCCTGTTGCTTCCGAAATATCCTTTGTAATAATTAACAGCAAGTACTAATTGCCGAAGTTAATGTTGCTGGTAATTACTTTGTTTCCTAAAAAAAAGATTTAAAAGTGTCTGAAAAAGGCGAAGAAAATGTGCTCCTGAAACGGTTTATGTCTGAATGAAGAGGTGAGTACTCATAAAACTACATTCATAACAAAGTTAGTTCATCTGCTTAAATATCCGTAGTTTGTTTTGGAATTGAAGCAGCAGTTTAAGTAATTTTAAAAGAGTTATATCGTTGTGGAGGAGAGACATCCTTGAACTCCTTAGTTGTTATCATTCTAGTTAAATCCTTCATTGTAAGATCATTTTCGTTTCTCAAAATAAAAATAAATAAAACCATTTCCAATCAATTTATTTTAAATGAGAATGTTGTCCCAATGGTTTAAAATGAGCAAAACACTTTGCTTTACATTTGTTTCAATATAATTTGCTGTGCCGTGTTTTAAAAAAAAACCATAATGAGGTTTTAAGAAAAAAAGTTCAATGGATATATCGGAAGTCTGATATATCCTTGCATCTGCCTTCCAGTTTAGACAGTGCATGGACAATGCAAGTGTCTTATTTTGATTTTGAGTCTCTATAAATGATCAACTGTATTGCTGAAGTTAAAGTCAAATGAAACTTTGAATTGAAAAAAGAAATAGTGCTTTTACAAAAGAGGTTAAAGATAGTTTATAGTGTTTTGAAGGCTTTTAAAAAATACAGTTGAAAAAATAAAAGTTGTTCAAATTGTTGATGAAAGTTTGACATGGTTGTTGCCTTTTGCAAAAACAGATTGAGTTTTCTGTTACTAAAATAAGAGTTTGCTGCCATTTGGATTGCCAAAGCATGAGAACCGAAGGATGGCTGATAACTTTTTGATTATATTTAAATCCTTGTGTGAAACCTGCAAATAGTATTTTGGGGGGGGGGGGGGGGGAAATCTCCATA
>VZRR01011915.1:266262-459639 GCA_013398015.1 Oreocharis arfaki
GCCGCTATGGTCATTTTGGGGGGGGGGGGGTGGTAAATCTCCATAATGAGCCTCTCTTTACCCATTTAAAGTTTGCGAGCTGCCTGTGGGTTCTGGAAAACCTGTAGTAACTAGTTAATCCAGAGGATTCCTCCCAATACACCTTCCCCTGAGTAGGGTGTCCTGATGATTCCTGTCGAAGGCCAAGGAGATGAGAAATAAAACTCAGACCTCAGACTGGTAGGAAAACATCTTCCGGTGGGGAAGCCTCAGCACCCCTCAGCAGAAGGGGCCGAAAGCTCAGCTTTGCAAATATCCAGCTGAACTAAGCAGGGATCCGCCAGGGAATCATCTCAGACTCGGGGTCCAAGTAGCGCCACTCCGGAGAAAAATATCTTCTACACAGTGCTCCTGCGAGGCACTTATAAACAGGTAAATAGGATTTTTTCCTCTCTGCCATTCTCCAGCACTTCGCGGCTCGGGAATAGGTTTCGTGCTGGTCGGGGAAAGCTGTCTCGGCCGGGGATGAGGCACTCTCCTCCGGCAGCCCGCATTTTAATTTTTTTTTCGGTAATTACAATCTAGAGAAGAGGAGGAGGGGGAGAAGAAAGAAGAGAAGCAAAAGGGAAAAAAAGAGGAAAAAAAAAAGCCAGAAAAAAAAAAAGCCAGCCCAAATCTGGAACCTTTCGCCAAGAGAAAAAAAAACAAAAGCCAGCCACACACCCCAGTATCTTAAAATAGCGAGCAGGGAGGGGAGAGGAGCGGCGGATCCTCCCAGCCCGGCGCAGGGTAACAATGGTGCTGGCGGGGAGCAGCGGGCGCCCTGATTGACAGCCCGAGCCTCCTAAAAAGGCCGCGGAGCGATGGGAGAGATGCTTATCGGCGGCTTTATATAGCGGGGAGCCGGCAGCGCGCAGCGCGGCGGAACCGGCGGGGCCAGCGCGGACACAGCGCGGACACAGCGGGACACACAGCGGGACACACAGCGGGACACACAGCGGGACACACAGCGGGACACGCTCGGGGCGCCGGGCGCCCATGCGAGCCGGGCGCGGCTCTGGCCGCCCCGCAGGGGTCCCGCTATGCACGGCCACCCTCAGCCCCAGCCCGGCCCGCAGCCCCCGGCGCGGCTGCCCGCGCCCGGCCGGCCCAAGGCAGGCAGGAGGCGCTACAAGACCTTCATGATCGACGAGATCCTCTCCAAGGAGACCTGCGACTACTTCGAGAAACTTTCCCTGTACTCCGTGTGCCCGTCGCTCCTGGTCCGGCCCAAGCCGCTGCACTCCTGCGCCGGTAAGCGCGACCCCGGCGGTGCCGCAGCGAGGATGCGGCGGGCGCGGAGTCGGGGGGCTCGGGCGAGCGGCTCCTGCATCTCCCACCGCATCCCCTCAAACCCTGCTTGAGCGAAGCCCGGCTTCACACCCTATTCCCCCAGGAGAGATTGCTCCCACTCGCTGGGTTTGCCAGCGCAGGGATCGTTAACAGCTATCAGTTAGTTACTAACAGTTTTTAGTTACTAACAGTTTTTAGTTACTGTCAGTGTGCAGTGGTGGGGTTCAGCCTCATCGCCGCTGGGGTATTCATTGGAGCCAATACATAACCAGTGCTAATGGTCGTGAGTTAAGGAGCTCTACAAGAGTCCTGGTCCTATAGAAATCGTCCTTCATTTTACGCTCACTGAAACATCTGGTAGTTTTTTCATTACGTCTAGGTGAGTACAAAGAAATTAATAGAAATATTGTGAAAGGAAAAAAAAATCTATAGAGGCACAGTTTTGCTACCCTAAATTCTCATTTTCTTTGAAAGAACATAGATTATTTCTAACAGCAAAGATGAGAAAATACTTGTAAAGATTTTGCAGGCACCACAAATAAATACACACAAGCTCTGCCCTGCACAGGCAACACGATGAGCAATTGCGTCTTGACCATGGGCGCTATAAAATGTCACAAGCCGACTGGTCTAATGTGGGCATTTAAAAATCCACATTAAAAGTAAAAATAGTATTCTTAGAATGCATTCCAGATTTTAAAAAATATTTTAAAAAATCCCTCTATCTGGTGAAGCAGGCAGTTTTCCAGATTTCTGTTCTTCCTGTAAGGCCACACTTCTGATGGTGACACACAGTGTGTCAAGAGAAATGAGATGATGAAACTGCAACTTAAAAATGCATTCTTCAAAAAATCTTATCTATTGAAAAGTATTTGTAAAAGACTAATTACCAATAGAAATAATACCAATTTCAAGGTCAGGGAATTCTATTTTTCCTCCTTGTCTTTGCTGGAGAAAGTTCATTTTGCCCTTGTATTAGGTTGTGTTTAAAAACTCAAGGCCTGTACTTTGGCTTAAGTTTGTTGGTTTTTTTATTGCTGAATATACGTAAGAAGGATCTTTTCAGCTCTTAGCAAAGCTGTGCTGATAGAAAACTTGCTGTTAGGGTACCCTAAGAGTTTGACAAGTAGAGTAAATCCTTGGTCCAAGCATAAGTCTTCCTCCAACATCAATATTTATTTTGTAAATACTAGTTATTAAAGATCCAGGAGGGATTAGGAGGCTGGATCAGAATTAAGACCCATGATGGCCAGTTTTTGGGAAGAAATTGTATGAACAGTGTGATCCTCCATCAACACATATTTCTTCCAGCCGATTTGTGCGTGACGTCCCTTGCCTTCCCTAACTAATCGCTGACATATTTTATATAAGAACTAGTTGTTAATCAAGATACTGCTGACAAGGGAATTTTTGAGAGCTGATCCCTCGCTACTGCGTCGTGAATTTGTTGGCTTGGCCAAAGCGTCCCGAAGGGGTTTGGTGTGTGGCAGTGACGCACAGAGCGCCCGATTCTGCCTGCAGACCTCAATCCACCGGGACAAGGAAAGAGGCTTTTCTCTGTTTCTGTACAGAAAAAGGAAGAATTAGAAAAGAAAGTCTCTTTAGCACCCAAAAGTAATATTAACCTGGATATTATCAATGTCTAGAAGCATGTACAACTACCTTGGCATGAAATAATACGCTCTGAATGTCACCTCATAGATCCTTGGGATTCTGGATGGGTGAGGTGCTCCCCAGCAGCTGGTTTGACTCTCACCACCCCCCATGGGAAAAAAAGAGAGAAACTTTTAAAATATGTAGTTCTGGGTCAAAATAAAAAGCATTGTCTTTGCAAAAGTAATATATATCCAGTAAATAATCATTATTAATCCTCGTATGATTCAGCAGTGGATTCAGAGTGATGCTTGTGAGTCTCTTGTGGTTACTCTTCAGTTTAAAGCCTTATTTTCTCTTTGTGCCTGGGATCTTTTATGAATTTGGCCTCAAGGTTGTGTTTCTAGCCCAAGCTTTGGCCTGTCCCTGCGTCAGGCTGGGTTGTGAATATCTGCTTCTAATGGACTAAGCTTTATGGAATTGTAGTGCTTGTGAAGTGAAGTACAGAGAGAGATTTGCTTGTGGGATTAAAATCATAGAGGAAACTGCTACCAAAGTCCACGCTTCCAAACTGTCAGATTCTAAGGTGTATAGGCACAATTAAGGTATTTATGTATTAGGCAATGGGAATGGTTTTTTTATGAAAGGAAACTATTGGCTAAGAAATGGACAACACCGCAAAAGATATCTAAATGTGAAAGAATTTGAAAAATACACAATATAAATCTGTAACTAAAATAAAATAAAAAACCAAACCCACAAAGACACGCACAGAGCGTGAAAATAAACAAAAAACCCCCTCTCAAACTACTTGGGGACTAAAGGCTGCAGGAATATAGCACTGTAGAAATACTGTATGGCATTTAACTCACTGCCTGAATTTCCTTTGCCTCCAGAGTTAATCAGGAAGGGAGTGAGCACTTATTCTCTTTATGATCTAAGAAAATGAGTCTTAACCTAAGCCACAGAGGTTTGTTACTGTACCATCGTAGCTGGGACTTGGGAGCATTTGAAACTGCGATGAGTAATGAGTTACTCCAGCTGAACATCTTCTCCGTGGCTTTTTCTCAAGGCAGGAGTCAGGGTTTGTAGGCGTTTTCATGGGCTAAAGAGTTAATAGTTCTTTCATCTTGGGTGAAGTCAGAGAAGACTGATATGCATTTATAATTTATTTGGAGCTGAAAGACATAAGACGTTGTACGTGTGCAGCATGTGTGTTCAACGACATCCCTGGTTAAGTGAAGAGAGATTGGAAAACTTTGGTAACCCGATAGAAAAGAGTTTTTCTTTTGGCTGTGATGAATTGCTGAATATTTAACAGCAGCTTCAATCGGAACAGAACAGAGTGCAGCTGAATTGGAACAGAACAGATTTGTCAAGTAGAGACAGAAGGAGGTGGAAGAAGCATTTGAGACTTTTCCGGTGTATCTTGAGGTTGAATATTGACATTTCAGTTGTGAGGAGCGTTTGTGAGGTCTAATGCAAAGCTCACCAACACCTCCGGGGAGATTCCCATTGAAGAGAGCTTGGAATAAGCCCCAACCCAATTTCGGTTTTTTGAAAGAAAACTGCAATTCCCTGTGAAAAAGTTGCACCATTAGTTTAAAGTTTGGTATATGAACATGTATTGTGGTGTTTCTCAAGCCAAAAAAACAAGGCTGAACCAATACCAAATCTATAACAAAATGCCAATCTGGGTTCAGAGCCATTATGATTAAAATTTTAAAAACTATAAATATTTTCAGATGGTGATTAATGCCACTTTGATTTATGACTTTTTGGGCTGTGATGGCTGAGTGAAAATACTAATTATCCTGTTTCATGATATTTATATTTTTATTGGCTTTTCATATTATGTCACAACTAATTAATTTGTATAAGTAACAATACAGTGTTCATATGCTTGGTTTGTTACAGTGATTGCTGACGGTTGCTTTTTGACCTAGCAGAGTCCTATAGGAATCATTTTTCAAATTGCCTTTAGGTCATTTTACAATTAAAAATATTTGTAGGTGAGCCTATTCCAATTCTAGTTTGTCTCCTGTATTTTTCATTATCTTGGTTTAGCAATACATTTAAAATCCAGTTGCCTTATTGGTGGTGTTGGGCACGATAAAGAATCAAAGGACACTGTCAGCGTGCAATGTTACAAGGTCAAATTAAAAAAGCTTCTTCTTTATCAAAGGAACTAAAATAGTTTGAAAATGAAAACCAGGCTGGGGTGTGGAGGGGAGTTGTGTGAGATCCCTGGTCTTAGTGGAATTTGTGATGTTGTGTATTAATAATCAGTAATACTGGTCTTGGATGGCCTTTTTAAACTCTCCAAATGAACTGAGATGGCTGGGTTAAAAAGAATCGCATCACCTTCAGTTGCAGAGTTCAGTTATTTCAGCAAAGTTGGAAGTACAAATTGTTAATTGTCTGTGCCGTGTATTCATTTGTACCAGGCCCTATTCCAGAGCTCATAAAAAAACCCTCAAATTTGAATGTATCTTAGTGGTTTATAATTTAAATCCTAATGAGCAGCAAAGTAATTTATGTCTATTCTACGCCAAGAATAGTCCGTATCTCAGGTAGGGCTGTGCTGATTTCTCTATAATTGCTATACCAGAACAACACCTTGCAAGGCAAAAATATACCTGGGATCAGTGTGGCCTTGCTTGTTTTCTGAGACAATTGTCTGCTGAGATGTAAAATATTTACCCATGTTTTAGGGGAGTTGTGCTGAAGAGGATTCTACTGCTCTATGTACATTTTAAAGCACCACAGCTTCGGGAAGTGAATGCAATCTCAAATTTCTCCACTTTGTTTTTTTTTTGTTTTTTGAAAATTTACTACTCTGCTTGCTGGTCTGTGCAAAAAACTTTCCTTTAATGAACACTAATAATTATTATTTGCTCCCTTGGAATTATTATTGGGATTTTTGGTTTGGTGATTGGATTTTTTGGTTTGTTTGGGTTTGTTGGGGGTTTTTTTTGAGTTCAAGACATTCAAGATTTGTGTGATTGGGATTTTAATGTAGGCAGGTGCCTAGTATAGAATTGTTCAAATCTTGAATTCTTCTCTTCCAGTTCCATGTCTTTCTGCTGTTGTTTTATCTTAGGTTGAAATTGGGGGCTGGTTATTCCAAAGGGGTCTTTTGAGCTGTCATTTTCCTCATATAAATGATATTTTCTGGATTAAACTCAGTGGTACCTGCAGTTGCTGGGGCCTTTGGGGAGTCATTGCTTGGGAGATAAAGTGTGAGCTTTGGTCTTTCTGCTCCTCACCCAGTCTCCTCAGCCTGTTTAGGAAACCATGGTGAGAAAGTAGATTTGTTGTAACTTAAAATACCTCTGTTTTTATGTGCGACCTCACAACAAGATTCCTTCTGATTCTCTTCCAAAAGGCCTTGACATGGGCAAAGCTTGATTTTGCTGTGGGACATTACTTAAAATTGGAGTGGAAGCCATTTCTTTTGCTCAAATACTTGCTGAACCTTTTCCTTTAAATTGAACAGATATTGTTATGGAATTCTTGGGGGAAGGCAGAACGCTTGGGAAAAGCAAAAGGGAATCCATGTAGTGCGTGTGTTCCAGCACAGGGAAAAATGAGATGCCATCCGTTCATCATGTTTCCAGTCTGAAACGTGCCAGCTGGATAAATCCCGTTGAATAGAGCTGATGTGGAGTGCTGGGTGCACCTTCTGCCAGGCTCGCTTGGACTTGAGTGCGTCCCACGTTCCCCGCACCCGGCATCTGAAGCTGGCTTTGGATTGTCATCCCCAGGACACTGCTGGGAAGGCAACGCCATCCCAGGCAATAGTACAAGGTCTTGGAAAGAGTTTTGCTCTTGTGCTGTGTGAAGTGATTGCTCAGGAGATCTACATGTCTTAAATGGCTCCTGAGTCCATGAAAAACCTGTGTCCCAGAATGTTGAGGGAAGCAGGCCGAAATTAACCTGTGTTTATACAATAGTTGCAAAGCTGAAACTGTCTCCATGTGGAAATCCGCATTGCTGCAAGGCTATTTGGGATTTTTGCTGATTATTTGTGCGAACATACGAAGAAAAAAAAAAGGTATACTTTGAAAACTGCCTGTATTTATTTGGTTTAGCTTACAAAGATCAGTAGAATTCTGTAGCTGGGTAGCAAGGAGTAAAGGCAAAATTAGAAAGGAATCCCGAGAAATACAAAGTGCTTCCTCTATAGATGTCTTTGATCCAGTATTAATGAAGCTGTTGAGTATTTTAATAGATATAAGATGGTTCAGAGACAACATTTCTGCCTAGAGGTGGCAGAAGCTGCAGTCACAGCTACGCTGCCATCTGTGAGCATTCCTCTGAAAACCCAGAAAAGTCAGGATTTGCTGTCAGGACTGTGTCCCTGCTCCTGTAGTGAGATTTATTCAGCTGCAACTCTGGAGTCTTCTCAAACTCTCCATAACTCTCTGTCCATTTTAGCCCTACAAGGAAAAGCCTGTCTGTGGATGAGGAGCACTTTATCAACCGAGGTAAATGAAACAAACCTATGGACTGAAAGTGGATTCCTCTGCAACTGCTGTACATTGGGCAGAACAGTTACTTTCAAAGAGCCTAGTGTTTTTCAGGGTGGCCACCTTGGGTTTTAAGTGTTTAGATGTCTTTAGCAGAAAACCTGGTTCAGAAATGCCCAGAAGTGGCATATGGGGGATAATAACGGGCTGGATGATGATAAATAGATACTTGGAGAAGTGCCTGTTAATTTTCTTTGTTGGATTATATCCAGTACTAGATGTGGCATATCAGAAGGAAACTCAGATTCGAATCTGGATTTGAAAGCACATCTCACTTGGACTGAGCAGACAAATCTGGCTCTAAAGAAATTTCAGTGCTAGATATTAAAATATCTGTAATAAAGACTGACTTTTGCTGTCTTATCTCAGTACTGTTAATAGTGAATAAAAGGAATTAATGAAAGGCAAAACTACAGTGAACAAACCAGAAGATCACACCCCAGTGATTATAATAAAACCTACTGTGGCAAGTAATCAGCATTGTGGTTGTGGTTGGGCATGAATAAACATTGTGGAGGAATGCTATAATGGGAGGCATTAATGAATGTGGGATTCCACTGGGAAAATTGACACCTACGCCTCATTTTCTAAAGCCTCATAGCTGGCACTGGAAGCACAGTTTAAATCCATCTGCTCAGTGATTTAGGTTTGAATGCAGCACTTTCATAAAAAGTGTCCTCAATTTGGCCACTGCTTACGGAGACTGCACAATGCAGACCTGGTGCCATTATTACTTTGAGGACTTTCATTTAACTTGCTGCTGTAAAATGCAGGAAAAAACCATCTCATCCTGTGGAATCAATGACCCCCCCCAGCATCACGCCTTTTTGGACAAGCTGGGAATGAACAAGGGCAAAAGTTGTTGCTGGGGAAGGTGAGGAAAAGGAATCAAGAACGTTTGGAGCTGATGTGTGCAGCTCCTATCGGGCTCCTATCGTGCACCAGGCTCGGGGAGCGGAGCAGGAAGTAGCTAAGGAGGCTCTGTGTTTTTTCTGCTGTTTACTTGTGCTGAGCAGTACATTTATTTCCCACCTGAGCACGGGGACAGACAGCTCCCTGGACCACAGCCCTGGTAGTGTGTGGATTGGAGCGTTGATCCACCTTCAGGAAGGATTTTCTGCTGACAGGAGTGTTGTGAGCAGGTTTGGGTGATGGACCAAAATCTGTGCTTTTCCAGCTCAAAGCCACTTCCATGCCCTCGGTGCAGGCCTCTGGGGAAGGAAGATTTTGCGTGGAATGCACACAATGGATGGCAGAGCTGGAATTGATCTTCACTTCAGGAACTGAGCTCTGGAGGTACTTGCTCAATACAGTGGCTCGAGTTATTTCTAAATCCACTGCTGGGCTGGAGAAAGGCTCTGCTCTGGTTGCTCAGATGATTTAATTGCTTAATTGTGCAGATCTGTTTCTTCTGCTCAACCCTTGATAACTTGTCCAATGTTAGAGGTGACTGTGGCCCTGCTTGGAGCCGCTGGAAACCTGGGTTTGCATTTGCAGGCCGTGTACAAAATCTCATCTCATCCAAGTGCAAATAGGAGAAGTCAGAAAATCGATATTTTGGATTGTTGGTAGATTGAAGAAATAATCATTATATGTCCTTTTGAGTTCAGAGCAAAGCAAAATGCTATAAATTTAGCTTGACAAGGGAGAGGTTTAAAAAGTGCTTGTATGTGTTAGATCAGAGAAAATACTCAATCAGGAATAAAATACTGAAAACTTATCTTCTAAAGGCTGAAGCAAAACTTAATAGCACTTTCCTTTTAATGAGACATTTGGCAAAGCAATGAAGTTACTTCCAGTATTGCAAAAATTTATTTATTTTTCTTTTTCAAGGAGAGAAAGTTACAACCAAACATTTTCAGTGATTTCTATGTAAGAATTGCTCCAGCTGGATTGCAGAACCCAGGACATGTAAGCAAGAGCTTTGCTTGCTAGGAAATAACAGTTCCTTGGAAAATTTGGGACCTATTTTGTGATCTCAGTTGTATTTGTGTAAAGTCTGTAATAGAATAGGATCACAGGGACAAGCTAATGGGAGCTGAGCAGTAGAAGTCTGTTGTTATCCATTATTTCTTGGGTTCCCAGGATTGTGGGAGAATTTAGCTGAGAGGTTTCTAGCCCAGAATTCCCAAAGCTACATTTTAATGACATCTTTAAAAATACAGAGATTTGGTATTAGGACTTGGCTAACACAGTAATACTTAGTATTTTCCATTTTCCAGTATTTTCCCTTTTCCTCTCATGCACCTTTACATTTTGAGCCGTTCTTGGGCAGAACATAGCTCAGAACAACACCCAGTTACCAGCTGCAGGTATTTCAGGTGTTTGGGAACAGCTGAGATCCATTTAAGTAACTAAAGAGAAGGGTGCAGAGCAGTCTTTCAAAAAAAGATTCCCATCTTCCCAAACATGGACCCCTGCACTGGTATTCAGAATCTTTGGACTGCAGGCAGCACATCCAGAATATTTAAGCTCCATCTAAAACACAGAGCCTGAAACAACCTTAACAGACAAATCTGCTTTGTTTTTCATTTTCTGTTTTAAAAAATCACGCCTTTTTTTTTTTTTTTTTAATGAAAGAAAAAACCCAGTTTTCCACGACTTCCTGTACAACAAAATTACAATTCCCTTTGGAGATGTGATGACAGAAAATTTGCAAATATATGGTGTTTTTCTCCAAGCAACAACCTTTCAGCGGCCTTAAATACGTTTGGATGTGTATGTTCAGGTCTTATCTTGTAAATTCTTTGACATGCCAGTGGTTTCTATTAATGTAGTTTGTTGTCTGACTCCAGCAGGATTACTCATGCAGAGAAGGGATTGAATTGGAAGTATTTATATTTGCCCTGTATTTTGGATAATCTTACTACTCATTTTTTGGATTTTCTTCAGAATAGGAGAGTTTTCAATGTAGTCACTAAGTCATCTTTAAACACTTGGCCACCATTTGCCTTTGGATATTTCTTTTAATGATTATTTTGCAAGTCACAGAGCAGTTAAAGGCTACTTTTCCTGCCGGTGCAAATTTTTGGGTTTTTTTCAAACTGGGATTTCACCTTGCAGGGGTTGAATTTCATTTGAATTAAATTTTAATAGACATCTTGAGAACTAATGTTGAAGCAGCAAGTTCCTGTACCTTAGAGTATGCGAGTGCCTATTGCCACATCCAGTGTCGAGCTGCCTACGTTGATCCATTAAAAACCAGAGCTCTGTTGTGTAAGC
Organism: Oreocharis arfaki; assembly: GCA_013398015.1. Taxonomy (NCBI): domain Eukaryota; kingdom Metazoa; phylum Chordata; class Aves; order Passeriformes; family Paramythiidae; genus Oreocharis; species Oreocharis arfaki. Next base: position 276,921 of record VZRR01011915.1, read on the forward strand.
ACAGGATTGAAGCTTTAATAAAAACATGTCCTTTTCTTTTAGAAGACAGAGAAATGTGCATTATGTTTGTGGTTACTTAAGCAGGGTATACTATGACAGATTAACCTTTGAAATAAAATTAGCAGTGGTGGTACTTTATTATGGAAAGCATCTCCTTGCATGTTGCACATAACATGATATGCCTTATGGAAGGCCTGGTGCTCTGGATGGTGTTTATTCCTGTGGCTCAAAGAGGAAAAATATGAAAAGGCCCCCTGAAATAGAAACCAGTAACGTAATCATTGATACAATAAAATGGTGAGAAGTCTGAAGCAAATGGGGGTTTTTTTGGCCAAAAATAAATTAGCGAATGTTTGTGAACACATTTCACTTCACCCTTCTGCCTGTTTTGTTCCAAGCCTCCTCTTGACAGCTTTGTTAACAGTTCATTTTGTTCCTGTGGTGACTAAGCCGTGGAGGAGCTGATATTTGGAGGTTTCTGTGGATAGTACCAGGCGGTTTGGGGCTCAGCTGTGTTGTGCTCTTGGCTTTCCTCGAGCAGGTCTGGTTTAGGTGGCTGCATATGGTGAAATTCTCCACCGAGGGTTAGGAAGCCGTGCCAGAACTTAAAAGGCTTGATTTCACCTTGTTGCAATAAATTACAGAGCAATCATAAATGATAGGAAGGAGTTTGATGAAGTGGGTGAGGAACAATTGATGGATTATTTTAGTTAAAATTACTTAGAGCCCAGTCCAACTCCTACTGAAGTCAATTAAATTGTAGCTGGATCAGGACCAAAATGAGTCAAATTCAATTATGCCTTAACTGTAAACGTTTTAAAGCACATTACTGTAAGGTAGTTCAGCACTTAAATTACATTAAAACAAAAGCATTTACGAAATCCTGACTGATTTTATTTTATTTGTACAGCCCTATTGAAAGCCTTTTTCTTGTGGCTGCAACAGAGACCTCTTTGGCTGGTGCCTAATCCCCAGAGCACCTGTCTGTTGTGAAGAGATGTTGCAGCCATTGATATTGTAGATGAATTTGTCCATCACAGACTTGCTGCTGAAGCAATTGCATCAGGAGAGGCAGGAAAGATGACTGAAAGGAGGTTGTAGAAATCCCACTGCTGTTTCATCTAATTGTCAAGATTTAGAGAGCTTACTTGTGTAGGTGTCAGCTCATAAATTAATGAAACTTTTACATGAGCTAATCTCAAAGCTGGAATGGTAATGGGTATTCATCTGTTTCTCACCTAAACACAGTACATCATCCAAAATATTATTTTAAAAGAAATAATCTACATAATAAAAAGGTGGATTTATAGATACGTTCAAGTATGGTGGTATTTTCACAAAATTGGGCTTTTAAATCACAATTTTAAATTGTGATTCACGGGCTTCCTTTAAGACAATTTATGTATTTTTAATACATTCTGAATTGATTCTTTTCATTCTGTCCTCAGAATTTTTCCTCCCTGTCCACTTTCCAGCGGAGCCAGGGAGCAGCTCCGAGTTGCAGATGGAGGGTTTTCCTGGCTTGTATTTGTTTGACTGTCTTGGGAGGTCAGAGCTCCTCATCCCAAGTGCAATCCCATCAAAACCTTGGGTTATGGCAGGCTGTGCAGACAGCAGGGAATGTCTGTTTGCTGGGATCATTCCCATCTCTGGCTGAACTAAATTCGTCTCTGCACAGACGATCTCCCAGTCCATGCCAAGTGCTGAAAGCACTTCTGCAGGTGTGGGGTTGGTCTGGCTTGGTTTCTGTCTTTGTAGCAGTTGTGCTAAAATGAGAGATAGGGCCTGATCCTGGTTTTAGTGGCATGGCATCGCTTTGGCTCTGTGAGAGGTTCTTCGTGGAGGATGGAGGTGCTGGACAAGCGTGGAAATGGAAAAGATGGATTTGACTGCATGCCCAGCAGGCACAGGAGTGCTGGAGTGTCTTATTGCTGTGTACCTGGCTCCGTGGACTGGGTTTTGGTCTGGAAAACTCAGTTTGGCAAATAATTTCCTTTTCTTTTGTGCTGTCACAGTTTTTGTAACTGTTTTGGCCTTTCTGTTTTCCATGTTTTCTGTTACTAGCAGGGTCAATTAATAGCTTCCACTGTCACATTCTACAGAGCTGGCAACTATGAAATAGAAATTTGGCGTCTGGAGAAGGGGAGAAATTACACCCATCCAGCAGCTTTAATCGGGAAAAAGGGACAGATCCGTGATAAACATTAGTACAGGACTTCTGTGGCACATACTCAACCAAGGAAAAATGCTGTCCCTTTTCTTCTCTTGTCACTGAGCAAAATCACTGCCATGAGAGCAAAATGAGGCACTTTCATAGCAACAGGTGACTCTGTGGCTTCAATATGTTTGAAAAAGCTGATTTCTGTGATCCAGGCCTTATTTCTGCCTTTTCAATATTAGCACAATTAGTCATGATAGAACTTGTAAAAATACATTAAAATCAGTTGGCAGCTTTTTAAAACCTGACCATTGCTGTTCCCTCTGCATAGACACTGCTCAGCACAGCCTTGGCTTGAGGGTTTGACTCATTAACTCACCATTGAGCTCAGCTTTGGGAGTGCCTTTGAAAAAGCAAACCCAGCAATAAAGCTTTCACTTGCTGGTGGTTTTTAGTTCTGATTTTCCACCCACAAAATAAAACTGGTGCTTTCCTGTAGTAAATTACAAGATAGAAAATCCTTTTGGCAGTGAAGGATACTGAGAACCCTTTCATTCATCACAGTGTCTCGATGGTGACTTTGGTTGAAGAAAACCTTTCCTTTAGAAGAAATACCTTGGGGAAACTCCTGATATTTCTTCTACTTCTAGAAAGTAGAGCCAGTGTTGAATTTCTGAGTACTTTGGGCATGATTTTGAGGGTTACCCTGTGCAGGGCCAGGAGTTGAACTTGATGATCCTTGTGAGTCCCTTTTAACTCAGGATATTTTTTGATTTTAACTCCTTGCTGATGATTTTCTGGGACATATCCCAATTTACTCTGAACCAGTCATGCCTATGAAGTATTTACTGAGTATTTCTTACATACAGAGTGAATTATAATGGAATTGCTGCCACCACCCATTGCTGCAATGTTAATTAACTGAAAAATCCACCCAGAAGAAAGTTAAGTGTTCGTTTCCAGTACCTGGTGTGTAGCTTTACTGTAATTTAAATTGTGATGGACTATTAATTTGTCTTCTCAAAATGTTTGTTTTCCCCAAAGCCAATCATGGGTCATTTGCCTCCAGTAATTGATACCAACATTGGAAATATTTATCCAGTTGATGACAAACTGAAGTGTTTGACAAATTACCAACTCTGGTTAACCTGGGGCCAGTTTACACCTCAGGAGAAAATTCAAATACACACCTCATCTAGTTTTTCTCCACAGGAATTTTCTTCGTTCGGGTGTCTCACTTGTTACAACTATCAGTAAATAGTGAGGTTTAGGTATTTTTGCCTGCTGCATATGATGTCCAAACACTGCTTTTCTCAGTACGTCTTGATTTTCCTCCTGTTCCCACTTATTTTCTCCTTGAAGTCAATAGAAGTTTTGGGTGTGTAAAAAAAGAAGAGGAATTGCATCAGACTGCAAATAAACGAGCATTTTCCGCTGAGCATTCATTTATCTGGCAGCTTGGGACACGCTGTGTTGGGAGCAGGGATCACTGAGTGGAGCTGGGTTTTGCAGAGCCCAGGGAAGAGCTGAGAGCTTTGCAGGCAGCGCTTGGTGCTTGGGCCATCCCTGCTTGGCTTTGTCCTTGACTTCATGCATGACGTGGAGCCAGCTGAATTCCTCATCCTTCCCATTTTTTAGAGAAAAGTGGTGGTTCATTACACATTTGTGCCAACTATTTTAAAATCCTTTGCTAAGAAATGCCAGAGAAGCCCAAAGTCACATGGTCAGTGGGGACTGTGTATGTTTAACTGTGTATGTGTAACTGGGCTCTTCATGAGTATTAAGTGCAAATAAAATCCTGTTGTTTTTTCCCAGCAGAGGGAATTCTGTAGGAAGGAAGAGACTTCCCCACAAACCACTTTAAGATAGGTGTTAAGATAAAACCATGTTTATTACCTTGCAAGAGTTTCAACTCTTTCGTCACCAATTTTTATCCATCCTTTGGTTCTTACTGGATTTTTACACTCTGTCCATGCCTTGTAGGGTTCTTCGATTTGCTCTTTCACTGTCTTCTTTCCCTTATCTCCCCAGGAGCTCTTTGTTCCCTCAGCACAAACTGCACCTGAGAACTTTCGAGCCGAACTTTTGAACCCATGATGTCAGGTTGGTTTGGAATTAGGCAAAACCAGTTTGCCCATCCCTCGCTGTAAAAGGGTTAATCCTCTAAACTATTGAGAGACAAGGGCAGGGAATTACGAAAGGAGCCCCTGTTTTATAAGCATTTGTATTGCCAGTGCTTGAATGCCCATAATAAGCAGGTTGTGCTGTGATTAATGACTGTGTTTTACATGCTGACGATGGATGATGTGTCTCATTGGAGAAGCCATTTATTTTTATTCAGGCTCCTCACCCCAGCAGCACTGGAAATGAGATGTTAACATCCTGGTGGGAGTGTGTTTCATTCTCAACAAGTTAATGGAAGGTGACCCACTGAGAGGAAAAAATAATTTAAATGGTGCCTTTTCCTTGCCTCTTTTTAATGTGTGGGAAGACAACTTACAAGATTATTTTTTCATACAGGATTTTTCTTTTCCTTTCAAGATTCTTGCTTTGTTCTGTCCGAATTGGAAACAAGTAGGAATGTGTTGTAATTCTGAAACTTTATACATTTGGAAGGGGCAAGGTAATCAAATGCCTTAAACTTTGTTTTCTTAATTTATTTTTAATAAAGGACAAAAATAATTTGAAATCTTCGGGTATTTGAGCCAATTTTTGTATCAGATTATAAGTTTCTGATTTTGCTGCAGTTTCAATTGCACTTTTCCCTCCACTTTGTCATTTTGTACATGCAAAGGATGTGGCGGTGGAGTGTTTGTGGTGGTTGGAATACACAGAGTAGACACAAAACTCATCTTTTTATTGACCAACGATATATTTATATCCATATGGATTAAACATTGCATCCATCTAATGTCAAGGTTTTAACTTCTGTGGAATGGCTTGAAGAAAGGAGGAATAAGACTTTAAAAAGCACTTTTTAATTAATTGGAGAAAATCTGTTTCAAGGCAGTGAAATGGGTTGCAGTGTCCAAGCAAATCTTTCAAAAGCTCTACGTAAACTGAAAATCCTTGGGTCTCCTTCCCAGCAGATCTCCTGGGATGGAAACAGGGACAGCTGTGGGCATGGCATCAATACTTCAACAGAGAGGAAAAAATGAGTAGGATGTTTTAAAAAAATTAAAATTGAAACAGTTTTTCATATGTGGTTCATATTAAGGCACTTTTGGCTCTCGGAATTTAAAAGCTCCCTCAGAACTACTGCACCATTGCTGAGAAGAGCAAACAAATTCATGTGACAGATCAGCTGTGTTGGATGTTTTCATCATAGAGCAGTAAATGCCAATAATTGCTTAAATTCTCTGGACAGTTTAACAGCATTCCAGGTGGGATACATCCCCTATTTCAGAGCTTAATGAAAACACTGTCAAATGTAAAGATTTTGTCTGTTTGCATGTGGAAATGCCAAATCTAAGATGAGTTTCATCCCAGCAGTGCCAAATCAGAGTCTGGTAGTGGTGAGATTTGGGAGATACATAAAATATTCCCTGCAGTGTTATTTAGATCAGCATCATGTTAAAATTGGCAGCCACGGCTGATCCTGGGCAGAATGTCTTTCTTGGGTGAGGAGAACTTTAAAAAAAGTTGAGCTGGAAAAAGCTATTTTTGTTGGAAAAGCCACATGCTGCATCTGTGCCTCTTATTGGAGGAGTTCCTGTGGAAACATTTCTGCTTGCACAAGAACAGGACACATGCATTGCTTCAAAATTAACATATATATTAATGGCACATTAAGGAATTTCATAATCGTATGACACAGAAAAGAGTTCTCAACACAGGGCTCATGCAATCTATTAATGGGCAATGTCTGCAGCGAGCTGGGAAATAACACCACCTCTGCCTCCCCACATGGCTGCTGTTGAGTCCTTTCCAGGCCACATAACTGGTGTGGTTGGTGTTATCTCCCTTGTCTTGCAGGTGGGGAAAACAGAAGTCCAGTGGGGTTTAGGGAGTTGGCTGAGATTGAACATTAAGGCAGTGCCAGGGGTGGTAATACTGGGCCTGAGGTCCTCCTTCCCCGAAATCTACACCTGAGTGAACAGAGCTTTGTTCTTTTGGTGCTTTACGGGACCGAGTAGAGTCGGTGAGACTGTGACAATATTCCCATCAGCCCTGAGCTGTTTCTTGTGCTAGTGGGAATGATACAGCCACCCACGTGTGAAGGGCAGAAAGGGCTGTGTTGTTTTTTGCCTACTGACTTTTATAACTGGCATTGGAATGAGATTATGAAGCCCCAACATCCCTGTGGAACACAGCAACGCCACATTCCCCAGTGACAGGATCAGTAGGAAACTCAGAGGAGAATCCGTGAGTGATGAAACCAGAGGTGGGTGATAACCAAAGCTTTGACTCCAAATTTTAGATTGAGGGAGGGTTTTCCATCTGGATCCCTAAACTTCCCACCTGGATCCCTAAATTTCCCACCTGGATCCCTAAATCAGAGCATTTCCAGGGGCATGTTTGTAGTTCTGGATTGGAACAGTTGTCCTATTTGGAACAGTTGTAATATTTCTGCCCATAAGGGCATTAATTCACAATTAAGGCTGAATTTGAGCCCTGTAGACACCTAATTCCATTCATTATGATTAATTAGGGCCTTATCTCCACCCAAAGTCTAATTTAAATTTGTCTGGAGATGTGAAAACAGTGTCTCCTTGGCTGACTTCCTATCAGAACAGAAAAAATTGCACAGATTAATGCTGGACATGAATGAGGGCTTGCATTTGGAGATCATTGAATCATGGAATTCCAGAATGGTTTGGATTGGAATCTCATCCAGTTCGAGCCATGGGCAGGGACACCTTTCACTATCCCAGGCTGCTTCAAGCCCCATCCAACCTGGCTTTGGATACGTCCAGGGATGGGGCAGCCTCAGCTCCTCTGAGCAAGAGCAGGTCAGGACAGCTAGAGCTCACCAGCTGGAATTTCTGGATCATCCTTCTGTCAGGGCTTTGGTATGGACAGCCTGGTATCTGGGAAAACTTTGTCATCACTTTTCTGGCACATACCTGGTTTCATGCCTCCAAAGCACTTCGCAACTCGCTGGCATCTTTCTCATGGAACTGCCTTTTCTGGGTGTGTCCATTTGGGGACTGCCTATCCTTGAGACATTTTTTATCTTATTTTTTGAGATTCGATGAATTTCTGTAAGAGTGAAACTTGCTTTGTGTTTCAGCTGAAAAACCCCAATACGCCACCGACCCTGGAATGGACACGCTGGGTCTTGGCTCCCATCAATCAGTTTGCTGGGAGACTGGGGTGTAACTGGTGGGAGCATCCGCCTCCCCGTGTCCATAGGGGACACTCACAGCTGCAGGTAGAGGTGGAGGTGGAGCCGTGACTGAGGGTTCTTGCAATATCTTCAGCTCATGACTGACTTTATGTAATACAGAGAGTCCTGAAGTCAAGGAAGCTGCTTCGGGAATGAAGTTGCCAGCACTGGTTTTTATGTTGCGGAATGGTTGGCAGTGAAAAGTTTCTGTAACCTGGAAATCCAGCTGTGTATTTCCCTCATCCAAAAAGTGAAAGCTTAGCTGTCCTCGATTCATTCTCTTTCGGTTAAGATCGGATCTGTGAGGTGACATGGGTGTGCTGTTACTTGATGTGAAGAGGATAAAAATAGCCATGCCCTGTGCTCGTGGAAGCTGTGACATAGTCAGCTTATTCAAACAAAAAGATCAGGTTTGGAGGAAATCCTCCTCCAGAGTGCTCTAGATTCTGTTAACAGGGTTTCAGCTTCCTGGAATAACGCTGGGATGTGCATTATGCTCGGCTTTGTTCTCTGTGCGTGTCTCTCCTCCTTACCCCAGCCACCAGAGCTGGGTTAAGACCACTGATCTAATTGGCAACCACAAAGGACAGGCAGGCTGTGAACAAAACCTGCTCGTGTATCAGTTGCATCCTTCTAAATTGTGTTGTTTGTGCAGCTGCTCAGCCAAATCATCCACAGAGTTTATTTTTGTCCATAGAGGAAATAGAGATGGGTTTTCTCTGTGTTAGGGCAGATGCAAGATCAAAGAATCATATATGCAGCTCAGAGAGACCAAGCTCTCTGCTAAATGTGTCCTGATGGGGGCAAAATTATTACTAAAGCAACCCTTGAAATGATAAGCCACAGCTATAAGAGGCAGAGGCTTTGCCAGGATGTGGCAGGTCCATTTCAGGTTAACACTGGTACTTGCTGAAGTCCCCCTTTCATTTCAGCAGGGAGGAAAAGAGGGGGATGTCTGTGTATTTTAAACACTGATCCACTATTTTCCTGAGAAGGAAAAAGCGTTTTCCAAAAGATTAATCGGGCAAAATTTACACAGTCTGGTGCTGAGAAATAATTGCATTCTCTTTCTTCCCGTGTGTCACTCAGCAGCGTGTTTTAGAGGCTCGGGGCAGGAAGAGGTAGTGATGCTTATGGCCAGCTTTATGCTGGAGCTCACACAAGGGTGGGCCTGAGAAACTTCACTGAAGAGTGCTTCTGTGTGCATGGCCAGTCAGCTGGCCAAGGCTGGTGTTTGCTTATGGATGCTGTGATAATAATTAACAGAGCAGGAAGTGAGGGACTGATTGATTTATGCCCCCATGGCATTGTATGTTTGAACATGGACAGAAACTGTGAAATCCTGAGAGAAGGCACAATCATTGGTCAGGTGTGTGAGGAACTGGAGAATGGCCATAATGTGTCGGCCTGAGGTCCGTATAGACTCAAAGCTTGGGCAGTGGCCAGGGAGAGGTGCTCAGGGAGCAGAACAGAGCACAGGACAGGATTTACCCTTCTATGAAACTGCACCCTCTCAGCTAGGACAAGCTGTTTCTCCATCAAAGTCCAAATCTTGCTCCTTGACCAGTGACACCGTCTGGACAGAGGAATCGGTTTGGCCTCTCTCAGTGTCCTACGATGTCTGGTCATGTCTGTCATTGGTAAACTGTTGCAACTTAAGTTGAGACACCCTGAGAGTTTTGGCATCTTGGTGCCGTGTTCCTCCTCCATCCCCAATAGCCAAGACCTGAAACTTCCTGTAAATCCACTCCTTAGAGCTGTTCCATTCTCTCATCCTTTGGCTGCTCCGCTTGTGAAGTCTGGGTCCAGCGGGTGATGATCTCTAGTGCTGAGCCTTCTCCTCAGTGATGGAGGGAGCTCTTGGCTGAAGTATTTAACATGACTCCTTTCAAAAGAAAGAGTTTCAAGCTGAAGTTGGCTTCGTGGAGCTGAAGTGTCTCTTGGTGCAGATCTGGGCAGGGAGCTGGTGGATTGTATCCCGGGAACTTCCCCGCACCACTGGAGTGCTGTTGTTTATGGAGATGTGCTGTTTATTTCTCTGGGATTGATTTGGCCTGGGCTTAGAACTCCCTCCGAGTCCAAGCAATAAAGGTCTGGAATGGAGGTTCACTTCCAAACCTGCCTTCCCTGGGGAGCTGTTTGCAGTCACGATGGCCTTGGGCCCATATATCCAATAAATATTGGGGCAGATCTGCTTGTGTTCGGAGCACCTCCTTTCCCACTGAGTAGGATTTAAAGGAATCATCAGCTAAAGATAAGGAATCCCAGACAGAGTCCCTTTTGTGTAGCCTTAGACAATGAGCAGGACCTCTCTGAGCCATGCTCAGTTTGGCTGGAGGGGGTGGGTTTGAGTCAAGGAGGGCTCCCATCAAAAAGGCAGTTGTCATTTGAGTACGTGAAGCAGAATAATTCAAAGTACAGAAGTGGTGTCTGTTCTGGTTCATTCTCTGCTGATGAAGCCACAGTGCCATTACGTTTGCCACCAAGGATTTCTTGAGTGCTGGCCAAATAGATTCATTAAATGCTTCTTTAAAACAAAATAAATCTTCTTTATATATAAGTTTTCCTCTTCACTGAGGATCTGACAAGGTCCTGGCACACTCCTCTACTTGACTGACAGCCTGGAAGAAAGGCTGCTGTGTGCAGGGACACAGCCTATAGCACCAGGTGGTGCTGGCTCGAGTCTTTCCAGCAACTGGGAATAAACTCGGCAGCTGGGCGTTGTTATCCCAGGATATCCCAGTGATCGCCCCAGGGCAGCACAGCCAGGCCTTTCCACTCCAGGTTCAAGGTGCATTACTACCTCCTCCCCCCCTGAACAGCCCTGAACAAAGCCAGTTTGTCAGAATGGTGATCGACAGTCCTGGTGCCATCCTTCAGGGATCTGGCATCCCTGGAGACACTGATGCTCTAGGTGAGTTTTGGATTGTGTTTTTAAAACGGATAATTGCCCCACATCCAGCCCTGTGCAAGGCAGGGTGTTCCTGTGGCAGCAGGGAGTGAGTCAAGTCTTGTTCGGGGAGGCTCTCAGGCTTCTCAGCTGTTGAAGGCCAATTACTTACTTAAACATACAAAAAAGCACAATATGAATATCAAATGTCTTTAATAAGTAAGGATTAATTATTTTTCTGTCGGTTTTTGTGGAGGCCTGCAGCATGCACGCCTTGCATCATTCAAAATTATTAATTGCTGTTACTATGGAGAAGTTAAACAGCAACTGCTAATGGGGACAGACTTGGAAAGGAAAACCTGGATTCTACAGTTCCAAGAGCTGAGGAAATTTCCCCCATGGCTTTGAAATTGGGCTGAACTCAGCCACAGCTCCAAGTGTCCCAGACCATGGGGAATGGAAGCTGGAGCTGTGTTCAGCTCCAGTCATCCCTGGGGAGCTGTACTGGGATTTGCAGAGTGGGAGATGCTTTGTGGGGGGAGCATCTTTTAAGTCAACCTCTACCAACATCAGTGTTTTTGTTTGTAACAAATTTAGCTGAAAACCTGCTCCCCCCAAAAAAGTGATTGAAGAGAAACGGGACTGTTCTCTTAGGGAAGGTTAAACACGGCTCTTGGAGGAGCCCAAATTTTCTCCCACCTGAAAATCTGAGGTCAAAAATTGCTATTTAATCAGATGCCATTTTTTTGTCCCACTCCCACTTGGCTCCTACAGAGGTGTAGACTCCTGAAGAACTGGCCTTCAGTCAGAATGCCTTAAAAAATAATCATTTTAGCTGTGCTAAAATTAGCTGCACTAATTTCCTTTTTTTCATTTTGTTTTCTGTTTTCTTTCTGTGGGCACAGGCGGGTGAAATCCTGGCTCCACTGCAGCTGGTGGGCATTTTGCCATGGACATCAGTTAGGTCTGGATTTTTCCACAATGAAGAGGAGCCATTTGCTACACTTTTTGCTGTGCTGCTGAGCTGCATTTAATGTTTGCAAGACTCATGGTCCTTGTCAGATTAGTAGAGTTCATTGAAGTGGCCAAAGAATGTGGTGTGAATGTACCTGCAGTCTTTGGTTGAGGAGCAGTTAAACTTTGCTCCAAGGAATCTCACTGGTGCTATTTTGGAGTACCAGCAGTGTCTGTTCGTGTTCCAGCTCTGCACTCAAGATTTCAGGGTTGATTGCTCTGCTTTCCTGTAGCTTCCGTGACACGATTCCTATGGAAATTTTGTCTCTGTGCATTTGGGCTGTCTTGAGACTATTTTTGGAAGCTTTCAAAATGTCCCAGAAGTGCCCTTCACCTCTGCTCTCGTGTAGAGACTTTAGATCTAGCTTGGATACAACTGATTTCCACATGTATCCAAAGAAAGAGAGCAAGTAGAAAAAGAAACCAAACCAAAGACAATTCTTCTCTCCCGAAACAGGGCAAACTCTGTCCCTGAGCTCTGAGGTGCTGGAGAAGAAGAATGGCAACAAAGAGCATTTTCAAGCACTCCCAGTTCCAGGATTCCCATTTAATATGTAATAGTCACAGAAAAATCTGCTTATAGAGCTGAGCTATGGCACTTGTAAAGGCTCAGAGGATTACCTGCAGGTTTTCCAGCTCTTCCAATACTAAAAGAGGTATAGGAAATGTAAAGAGTATCTGAGGGTTGTCTCACAGAAAGACTGGAAAGGATGAGAAGAGAATCAATGCCTGAACTCATTGATACAAAGGGTTTCTGTCAAATTACTTGTCTCCACCTCTCTGGCCAAGCTTTGTTTGAGAGGGGTGGTAGAAACATCTAATTCCATACTTAGATGCCACCCCTAGGCTCCATTGCCGTGCTCAGGGACAGCTTTGGGAGGCTTTGTTGCCATGCCTGGGCTTCAAGCTCTGAAGGACCATCTGTGGCAGTGTGTCCCCAGGGCTGCTCCGTGCACATACACAGACTCACGGTTGGCAAGTGCCAAGCTGTCAGCACAGTGATCACAACCTCATTAGCCCACCTCTTCCCAAGCCATAATTGGCTCAGGAGCAGCCATCCCCTGGCATTGCTCTGCTGCTTCCCATTCTGGAGCTAGCGGAGGGATCTGTTCCCACCATGCTGCATAGCAGAAACATCCCCCAGGTCATTTTTTAAACCTGGGATTCAAGTGTTCATGACAGTGCTCCAGTGGGCCAGGCATCTTGGAAAGGGCTGGATCGAGGAAGTCTGGGAGACCTGGCAATTCCCCTCAACCCTCTCCTAAGCACTTGTTCCTGGGAGGATAGGAACTTTTCTGGTATATGCACAGCCTTTTGCTGTTCTTCCCTTTCCTCTTGCCTTTATGTCCGTATCAGGGTGCTTGGTGGAGCATAACATTGGTCTTGGGAAGGATCTGATGCCTTCTAATAGTTAATAAGGAAGAGTCTCACATGTCTGGGAACTTCTCAGTGCCTAAGCTTGGTATAGATGGAGCAGAGAAGGTTTAAATCCGATGTCACCAAAAATAGATGGGGTGAAGTCTAACCTGAGTGCAAGAATTGCTTTCCTGCATTCAGTTGTGTTTCTAATGGACAAGAGGGGTGCTGCAGGCCCGTGTGCTGCTTGAGGAAGCTCAGCAGAGGAACACAGCCTTCGCACAACGGTCACGTTTGGTCAGCTTTTGGCAGCTCTGGCAACCATAAGGCAAAGTAGCCTGCTCTGAGTGAGGGGATGTCCTGTGTCCTGCAGCACACTGAGTACCTGGCTGCTGTCTCTAAGCACTTGGGGCCACAGTGAGTTCCTGGATTGTACCCTGAGGTCCCTGCTCAGCTCTGGATGTGGTGGTAAAGTCTGGCTGAGATCCATGAAATTGGTATGGTTGGAAAATCTCTGCTTTTTGGGATCTATGGTAGAAAAATTCAGTGTAATGCCCTCCCCACTAAACAAACTGTGTGTGGTTCAACTAATTCTCAACGTTTGCGTGCTTCTTTTGTTTTCCTTGCTCCACTCAGGGTTTGCTTATTCCTTTCAGTAGACTGCCTGCTCCTTCGGCAAAATCCAGTTCTTTCCTAAATGAACCCAATTCCTCCTTGGTTCCCTTTGTTTTGACATTTAGGAGATGAGAGATTTATAGACCTTCCTGAGTCATAAATTCATTTTCTTTCATTATTTACCTTTCACTGCAGCCCATTCTGAGTGAGATTTCATTCTGCCTCCAAGCGGGGCTGTCCTGCCAAGAGGAGCTGATCCATAAATCTTTCCTTCCTTTTTCTTTCTTGCTTTCCAAAACAACATTTGGAAACTGAGTTTCCCTGGGAGGAAAACTGTTCTTCCATTGCCGGCAGTCAAACCGTGCAACTAATTAGTGCTTTCCCTTTTCTCTTCCTTCTATTCTGTGTCTGCTGGGGTTGAAATTAAGCCAGGAAGGAGGAGGTAAATAAGGGGAAAAGATTTGTTTGAAGTATTTATTTTTAATTACAACTTCTGCAAGGTGATCTGGTGCAGTGGTGGTGTATCCATTGTGTCTTACGTTGTGGTCAGAAGACGTTTGAAAGAAGTTTATTAGAAGCGTCCCAGCAGATGAGTAGAGATGGCTACAGGTTGGTCTTCTTGATGTAACATATTCTTGGTGTTGCCGATGAAAAGGAAAACAAATGAGAAAAGAAAATCTTTGGATGCATCAAATCATGATATATTTGTAGCAGAAATATTTGACATGTAATTAGGAAACAGGAGTCCAGGGTTCTCTCACACCTGTGTGGCTTGAGTAAGCCAGTTCATGCCAAGGTGGTGTGGCAGTGCTTACTGCAGATCTGTTATTCACTGTACAGTGGCTGCCAACACAGATTTAAATAGCAAAGCAAAATGTTCTCAGATCATAGAAAATGCTCTGCAGATCCAATGTCTTTTTTATTTTTAGCCCTTGGTTAGTTTTAGCAAGAGTGGCCAGATGTTTGCTTTGTGAGGTAGACAGAAATAAGAGCTTTTTTGCTGCTTGAAACTGAGATTATTCAAATCCTTAGAAAAGAACTACAGGAAAATTCTGTTGTTCAGGCAGCACTCGTTCAGTTGTGCATGGTATGAAGTATGGGATTATGCTTATACTTCTGAATTATTTGAGAAGTATTCAGCAGCAGAGTGAGCCCGAGACTACCCTAGGCTTTGGGGAGATTAAGATTATTCTAGTAGATAAAACTGGGACTTCTCTGTAGGAAAACCACATAGTAAGAGACTATCACTGTCCCTGTGAAGAGCAGTGAGACCTCCTGAGTCCTAAACCACTGGTAGTTTCACCATTGGCATGTGGGGCCCCTTGACAGTTTTAGATGGAAATACTAAAATGCTTTAGGTGTGTTTCTAGGGCAGCAAATTCTTCATTTTCTGGCTTATGTGGGCAGATTTTGGGTTTTCATGTGGAACAGAGCAGTGGGTCAGAAAAGGTGCTCACACAACAGTGCAGGTGGGAACGCATTCAGTAAACCATTGTGAAAGGCAGGTATGGGAAGGAAAGAGCTCTTCACTCCCGTTCATCCCAATTTGGGAGACAGAGCGTGTCACAACAGTGCTGAGCAGACAAGAGCTGCTTGCCAACATTTAATTTGTTGAAGATTAGGAAATTATTCCGTTCTTACAATACCGTGTCAGTCTAGAAGTACCTTTGAACTCTGGGGGGTGTAAAGTTTAGATCTCGCCTCAGATTTCGTGGTGTTTGGAAGGCAAGGCTTTATCAGGGTGAGAATTGTACAGATGGTTTAAGGAGAGTCATGTTAGCAGTGTACCTAGAGACAACGGACTGGCTCAGCTTCAGCTGCTTTGAACTTTGGGATAACTAGATCTAGAGCAGGACACTGAACTTGGGCTTTTTTCTCTGGGATCTGAAAGCTGGCTTGTGCAATGTAGGGGTCAGTTATTTCTGGTTTGCTCTATGTGCAAGGGGCTGCTAAAGCACTGCCCCCTTTCTGACCTGTAGCTTTCCCCAAAAAATATCTGCAGCCTTGAACCCCATGCCTTTTCTAGATGCCATCCTTATTCCTTACTCCATGCCACAACCATCCTGTGTCCTCACTAGGCCAAGGGCACAAAGCTGAGCAGTCTTGTATAAGCTGGGCTGATCGTGATGCTTTCATTATTTACGATGGTTTCTAAAAGCACTGTCACAACTGTTGGTGTCAAACAACATAAAGCAAAGGTTACTCTTACAAGCACAAATTATAAACAAATACACGACATTTAGTGTCAACAGCCTCACAAATCTGTTCAGCACCTGGAACTCAAATCAGCTTGGCAGTTGTGAACCACAACTTGCGCAGAAGCAGCACCACGGTTTCAGAAGGTCTGTAAATAAATTTGTGTCCTGACGTGGGCACCGAAAATAAGCATGTGCTGAGCTTTTCTGACTGTTTGGCCAGGGCACAGCTGCTGGCTGCTGAACATTTTGGAAAATGTATCCCCTCATTCAGGTGCTCAGCACTTGAAAACACAGACCCAAACGACTCCGATTGCATCTGCTTCTCTAATAGCCACTGTTGTACCCTGCAAAAATAGCCAAGGCCTTGCTGCTCATCTGGGAAAGCAGTTCCTTTAATCCTGATTTTACCTGACTATTAGAAAAATAGCCTGAAGAGACTTTTCCCTGTTTGATGAAGGCAGATCTTAAGCTCTGGGACGATTGTAACCATCCTCCCCTCCCTTGAAACTGTCCCACGCGCTGCTGCCATGCCATACAGGAAAGCAAATATCACTGGTTGCTCTGATATCAAATAACTTTGCTGACCTCTCTTGAAGAGAGTTCCTTGTAAAAATCCTTTCATCCAGAGGTTCCAGTCACTTGGAGCCTTGCAGGGGTTTCTGAGCTCTGGTGATTTATTACTCATGAGTAATTTTGTGCTTTATGGAGAGCCCTGATGGAAATACATGGAGGTACAAAAGTATTGATTAACCAGTAATCTGGTGCCAAAAGCTACCCATGAGCAAGGACAGAAATGGGCTATGGGATAAGGCTTGGAGGATGAACCTGTAGAGGAGCAGGAGCTCTGTGATGGGCAGGTTTGAACCAGGACCCCATAGGAGCGGGATAAGGGGATAGAAAAAGACAGGACCCACTCCTTTCTGGAGTGAGCTTATGGACTAAGAATGGGTATCAGTTTTCAGTCTCCTTATCCAGAACAGGGTGGAACTGGGATCTGAGAAGCCCCTTGGAGCCTGAGTGACCAAGAGCAGCGTACAGGGGCTGAGTCCCAGGATTGCTGCAAATGAAGACATCAACATATGATGTCCTCATGAACCTCGTGGCTCACCCAGGAACACCTCTGATGGTGGAGGTGGCCTCAATGTTCCTGCATAGGACTCTAGAAGTGAAGGGACCCTTTGAGGAGGCAAGAGGGGATGATTTTTGGACAAATTTGGCTGAAAGAGAAGAAATCATCTGTTCTACGGGTGGGTCAGCAAGTTTTTGTTATCCCACAGTGTCAGAAATTAACAGTGGTGGGTTGACAAGGAGGACTTAGGCTACGGGAGCAGCATCTGCTTTACCTTCTGTGCAGAGGGTGCATAAATACCAGCACAGATTTAGTGTGTAAAGCAAAGGACAGTGGTGTAAAACAAAGGACAGCACACTCTGTCCTAATTTATGATCTTTGAACAACCACTGCAGATGTAAATCAAGGCAGAATTTCCACCAGGTTACTCGGTGGTGCTGAAGATCAGCACAGTCTTCAGCTGGAAAAAATCCACAGACAGAAAATGTAGATAAAGCTTGACACAAGCTAAAGATTGGCTTGGCAACTCTGATCTCATCTCTCAAGTGCTTCCTTGGTGGTTTAAGTGGAAAGTTTTACATTTAATGGCAATATTTTGATTTTTAGTGTTGCAGAGGTTTGGAGGAGAAAGCAAAACTGATGCCCCAGTCTGCCTAAACCCCAGTCTGTAGTCATAGCTACCCTTACATCCCAGTCTGTTGGGATTTAGGGTTTTGACAATAGTTTCCCAAGTTTGCTTTGTAAGTGGCTGGATTTTGTGACTTGCTGTGGTTGAGGAGAGAAGCGACAATCCACAACCTGTGTAGTTCTTTGATGTACCTCGGGCACCACAGCTCTCCTAGGACCCGGTTCCTGTAATCACAACCCTACATTCAGGGAGAGGGCTGAGGAATACAGGTCACCAGCAGGCCAGCCTGGCAACTCCTTTCTTCCACTGTGCAGAGTTACTCACCCCAACACACTCATTTAGGTCTAGGGATCATTGTTTTCATTAGTGGTGATTAATGTGAAGGGTTTCACAATCGAGCCTGCTGGTGTAATATGTTCCTTTCCACAGTACCATTTATCTAAAGATCTCCGAATACTTTGTGTACATTAAATTTTAATCCCTGTTTTACCACCAGTGATGTAGGTAAGGAGGATTGTTTCCATATTGCAAATGAGGTAAACTGAGGTACGGACCAAGAAAGTGACTTGCCCGAGACTCTGCAGGTTGTGTGTCTTACAGTGAGTTTACGTTTCCCATATGTAGCTCAATTTCCCTGCCCAAACTTTAAAGGAACATTTGATTTCCTGGGGCTAAGGCTGAGCAGGAATTTGCTATAGCTGTAAATCAGAAGGCCTGATGTGAATCAGAACTTCCTCTAGTGTTCGGGAATGTTTGGATTTGTCATCCCAGAATGGCCCTGACCTGAAAGGATTGGAGCAGAACTGGTTTGTTTTTAGGGCTGGTACCAACTGGTTGGTGCAAGATGCAGAGTTCAGTTAGTGAAGAACTCTTGGGATCTCTGCATCCTCATCTTCCTGCATGGTCAGCAGGATCAGTGTGGACAACAGAGGATGAAAGTGGTTCTGATGCAGTGGCCTGTTAGGGGATGGGATCAGCTGTGAACTGGACTCTGTTGTCTGTTACCTGCAAGGAGAGGGGAGGTGACTGTTTCAAGTGAACCCTGTCCTAGTTTCCCCAGGGAGACGAAGTTGGGAACAGAATGGGGACAGATTTCATCTTTTGCTTGGAGTTTTATCTTTTGCGGTAATTAGACAGATGATTTCAATGATGTGTGTTACAATAGCTCCTAAAAAAAGGAGTGGAAGGACTCTTCCTTTCCTTGTCATAGGGTTAGGGTTAGGGTTAGGGTTAGGGTTAGGGTTAGGGTTAGGGTTAGGGTTAGGGTTCCCCAGCCCGACGGAAGCTGTGCACTATGAGAGAAAGAACAGGTCCAAAGAGGGGAATATTCTTGCTTGTGGTCCTTTAACTTGCGAATGGCAGCTCCTGGAAATCTCCTGTCTCTCACCTCTCCCCAGTGCTCCCTTTACTGAATCACATCCACACTGCTCTGACCTTCATCCACCTCTGCTTCCTCCCTGCCAGGGTCCCCTTCTCTGCGGGCGTATCCTCTCATCTCCGTCATCACCCGGCAGCCGCCTGTGGTGCCCCAGCTTCTCCCGGCCGCCAGCAGCTCTCGGGTGCTGCCAGCCCAGCCCTGCCTGGGGGCTGCAGGCTCCGAGGTTTCCCCCAGCGAGGCCCAGGGCAGCAGCGAGTCGGAGGCAGAGCAGCTCCCGCCACGCTCGAAGAAGCCGCGCCGGAGTAGGACCATCTTCACCGAGATCCAGCTCATGGGCCTGGAGAAGAAGTTCCAGAAGCAGAAGTACCTCTCTACCCCTGACAGGTGGGTTGGTTGCTCACACCAGGAATAGGGATGAGCAAAAGGGCTGCTCCAGCCCTGCTCAAGTGTTCCACACTGAACGTTCCCTGGCGGGGGAGTGCTGCCTGTGGCCCCACTGAGGTGCCTCTGCCATTGGCCACGGCCCTGGGCAGGTAATCAGATGCAATTTCAAGGCTACTTTTCCCGGGATCAAAGGTGATGTGAATAGATCATATCAGTGGAAATGCCAGGTACACATGCCTCGGAGCGGGTCTCCAGGCTCTGAGATCTCCTCAGAGCAGAAGGACCTCTGCCTTTCCCATTCCTGCTGCACACTTGAAGAAAGACAGCCTGTGTCCCCTGGGATCTGCTGGTGGATGACTGTGTGTGCATGGCTGCTGTGTGTCCATGGTACCTTCAGCTGGCTCTTGAGCTGGCTTTTGTCCAGCACCTTGGGCAGGAATTCAGTGGGAAGGTGGTGGCCGGTCCATAAGCTTGGAAAGCAGAGCCTGGGGTTGAAAGCTGCCTTGCAAAGGCACAGGCAAGTTCTTAGGCACTATGTGGTACTACATGGGCAAACCAAACTAAGAGAGGTTTTAGCTTTTCTAAGGGCTTTGAATCCTACTCCGCAAATTTAAATTATAGAAAAATGACCCACCCAATTCCCAGGAAGTTTGTAAACCGGGAGAATGTTTGAAAGGTATCAGCCCCTGCACTCCACAGAGGGCAGGGCCCCAATATTTAAATTGATTTTGAAGATGGCATTTTTTGCTCCTACTGCCTGTCACCAAATTGCAGGAATACCAAATTTCCTGGCCATGGCCAGCCTGCCTCATGAGTTTTGGAGGCACTTCTGTGCCTACACTGACTCCTCACAGCTTCACGTCACCAGATGGTTGACACTTTGCTGAAGCACTCAAGGCTAGTAATTAATAATCTCATCTGACTGTTCCTTGGCTTCATTGAGGCCAATCAGCAATTCCTGCCCATGTACCACTTCCCCTGTGTTTGTTTCCTTGGGTTTCCAGGCAGTGCTGGTTGCAGTGAGGTGTGTGGCAAGAGATGGCAGCTGGTTGCAGGTAATGCAGGTGTTACCAGACATGTGCACTGAGGCATGAAGGGTTGGCTAAGCCGTGCTTCTCTCTGTCAGCTCATGGCTGGAAACGTGGTGGCAAAGCAGTGGATTGTGGTCTGTGTTCACTCCTGCAGCTTTTGGCCTGGATAGGAGATTGTACCCCTGGGAGGGCACCTGAAGGCCCTGGTTTATCCATGGTGAGGGAGTGCAGGACATCAGGTAACTCTGACATGTTCTACTCTTAACAGTAATGATGTCCTAAATCAATGGCTTCAGATGTGAGGTAGTGGCATAACAAGCCTGCAGGTCCAGAGTGAATCCAGAGTGGGGGAGAAGCGCGAATCCTTGAGTGTGAGGTGGTGCCCAGAGAGCTGGTGTGGGGTATGTGGGTGTTTACAAATGTAAATCTGGCTGCCCAAGGAGCCCAGCTGTAACCAAGGTTTTATTATGAAAAACTTGGCCTCGACAAATGTGTTCCCCCATCCAAAGGCAAGGAGGTATGTGCCAAAAAGTCACAGAATCCAGAACACTGTGGAATGTGGCTCTTGAGCTGGAGCTGTCCCACCTGCAGGACTTGCGTGACTCTGAGGGGCACCTTCCCAGCATGGCTGAGGATTTCCAACTCCATGCCTTGTGCAACTCCATTGCAAAACTGCCAGATGCACGGTGCTATCACCTGTGGGGAAGGATTAGGAGCTACTCTGAGCTGCATTTGCTTCATATCCTGGGCTTTAATACAGAAATAATGAATGGGTTCACATGAACTTGCATGGGTTGGACATTTGTAGAGGATGAATCAGGGCTGTCTGCCACATATACCCTGCAGCTAAACACGCAAAAAATAAATTCACTTAGAAGCCTAAATTGCCTAAATAGCAGAATGTATATGAAATTGATAGATTCAGATGTACTACTACTCCATGAGAAATGGGCAAGTTCCATGATCCCCGTTCTGAAGGTAGTGAAGAAGAAATACGATACAAAGAGCAGCACTTTCAAAGGCAGGCTGATGCTCCTACGTGTTTGCTTCAGACACCAGAGACCTGTTTTTCACGGATGTGTTGTACCAGTAGCTCCTAATTCATGGACAGACATTGAGTGTCAGCAGTGGGAGTGCAGCAGGCTGATGTTTCCAAGAGGGCAGAGAAACCCTGCCACTTCTAGGAGGAGAAAAGAGAATAGAGAGCTTGCAAACACCTGCTTCTTCCATGGGAACATCTGTCTTTGCATCCTAAATTCATGGTTTTTACCAATTTTGTGTGACTGTTCTCAAAACAACTGGTCAGAGAGACACTGCTGAATGCTCTTACAGTGTTGGACTGCCTGGACCTGGCATCTGAGCCCCTCTTGGCTTCTGTAAACTGATTTTGTTATCTGGTTTGTCTCCCAGGCTCGACTTAGCCCAGTCCTTGGGGCTGACTCAGCTCCAGGTGAAGACGTGGTACCAGAACCGTAGGATGAAGTGGAAGAAAATGGTGAGTGGGTCCTTGCCATTCCTCTCTGGCTCTTAAAAACGGATTACAAAGAACAGATTTGGAAGCTGAACATAGTGGAGTGACTTGTGTCTATTTATACCAAATTTTGTTTTACTCCTGATCACTTTTCACAGAGATGGTCTCTTTTTTTAAAGTGTTCATACTGCAGCATATGTGGTGGGCTAGAGGGGACCAAAGGCAGTAGGAGGAAAACAAAGCAAAGGGTTGAAAGAAATGAGAATAGAACTGAGGGAAGAATCAAAATATCTCCTGCGTTTTTGGCATTCGTGTGATCTCAGTGCTTCTGGGATTGGTTTTGTGCACAGACAAAAAAGACTGTGTTGTTCTGTGGAAACAGAGCAGTTTTGAGAGCTGGCATCATTAGTTTTTGCTTCTCATATCTTCCTTTCACCTTTCACTTATTCTCACCTTCATGGTCCTTTTCCAGTTAAAATGCTTTTTATTGAGGACAGCCACCCAGTAAATGCTGGTGGGAACATGATGATGTGACATTCTCTAGTGGAGATGTCCATGTTTTCTGATCTGGGAGAGGAGATGCAGTTCTAGGCTGCTCCTTTGGATGTATGTGGCACCTGCAGAAGTTACTGTCATTTCAAACAAATTTGGGATTAGCTTGGATACAGATCCTTGGCTGGAGTGTCTTGTTGCTGCAGGGATGGTGTGAAGAGAGAGGGAATTAGACACAGGAACAGGATGTCTGAGACCAGCAGAGTTCAGGATCCTGACAGTTCATCTCTTTGCTCCAGGTGTTGAAGGGTGGACAGGAAGCTCCAACGAAGCCCAAAGGCCGTCCAAAGAAAAACTCCATTCCCACCTCAGAGGAGATTGAAGCAGAGGAGAAAATGAACAGCCAGGCTCAGAGTCAGGAGCTGGAGGGATCTCAAGCCTCCGAGGAGCGAAAACTGACAGAGGAGAAGCCAGAAGAAGTCCCATTGGAGACAGAGAAGTCTCCAGAACATATACCAGAGCCTTCCTCAGAGGAGACTACACCATTAAGCTAAAAGGGAGAGAAAGGAGGAGAAAAGAAAAGCAAAAAAAAAGATAAAAGAGAAAAACCAAAACCAAATNTATAAGTCTAAAGATTGGTCACTTTGTGCCTTTGGGACTCAGCCATCCCGGGCCAGGTGGAACAAAGACATCCCGTGGGAGTGGTGCCAGCCTGTTCCTCTGGCGGGTGCCTGAGCCCTCCTGCGGAGAGGGCCGGGGTCGGGACATGTTTCCAGGGAAAACCACACCTAGAACCCCAAGACAGCTCCTTGAGAAGCCCAGGGCTCTCCTGGGCAGTGGGAGGCAAGTGTGTGGCTGTGTTGGAGGGTCAGTGAGTTCCCTTGGCTTTATCCTTGCCTTGTGTGGTGCCAATGGACAAAGAGCTTGGCCTGGGCTCAGATCAGGGACAGCCGAGGAATGGGAGCTCTGACAGCACCATTTCCTTGTGTCACCAGCACTTCGTTCTGTGAGGGGTGGGCCCGACTTAAACAATTTCAGGAAACGGTTCAGACCCCCAGGTTTGCTTTGGCCCAGTTAAGATCAAAGCTTCCGAAGGGAGATCCATACCCGGCTCAGCTCCGATTGCCTCTCCTGGGGTTGTTTGGGTGCCGGGTCTGTGAACTTGCAGTGATCTGGGATAAAACTTGGAATGAGATGAGCATTTGGATATAAGTCTCCTCCAAAAGCTTTGGGATGCTTGGATCTGGGACTTTTGCTTTGGGCCCACTTCTAATTTTTGTAGGGATTTTTTAAATGAACTGTTAAATGTTTTCAGGGTTTGGGGAAATGGATTTCCAAAGTTGCTGCAGGAAGTTGGCATTTGTTTAAGATGTATGCCAAGAAGAGATGTGCATCATGTTTCATAGAGTCTTGTTAAGGGTGCATTTTGCCCAAAGGCTGCAAGAGATGTATTAAGATAACCTTTATTTTTTAATTAAAAATAAAATTTATAACTCAAACAGTTGTTGCTGTTATTTCTCTTCCAGAGATTCTCATTTCAGAACATCAGGCAGGGGCTTTACTGGAATAGGTTTTTCTATTCCAACAAAATCTGGAGAAAATTGAACTCATCAGATTTTCCTTAACATCACTGCACAACAGGCTCTGTGTAAACTATTTGTAGCACTTGCTAAGGGAGGTGAGGGTGTTGTAAATGCCACCTTGTCATTGGGTGAATGTGTCAGAGCAAGGGCACTACCTTCTGTCACCTCCTCCAGTTTTGGACACACATTTAGTGGCTCTTTGTGGCCCTGTGAAGATGATTTCTGAATATCCCTTTTTTGGGGTGGCAAGGATTCACACACAGATCTCAAATGTCTTATCCAAGCAGTGTTGAGTGGGGAAAAAGGAATTTTTTTTCCCCGGTTTCTTGCTCAGTAGTGTTTGGAAGTGTCTGATTCCAGCTCTGCATTAGCTCTGGTTGCGTCAGGTAACATAAAATAGGTATTTGGTAAAGGATTTGTGCAGTTTGTTTTCATGGTTGAGTGTCCCAGCCTGGCAAGACTCTTTTCCACGGCTGCCATGCATCAAACCCTTCCTGTTGTTTGTTCTCCATCCAGTCAGTGACTGAAAATATGCTTTAAAACTTGAAAATGGTTTTCAGAAAGGAAAAATTAAACCAGTCATATAAGCCACAGTGGTGTTTGTGGGACATCCTGTCCTAGAACAGTGCTAATGTTATAAAATGTGGGTAACTCCTTGAAGAAATGAATCTGTATAATCCTGCCTGGGGACTGACTTTTGAAATGGCTTAGAAGAGAAATGCTCTCCAGGTAATCCTCTCCGTGCTGCTCTCTGTGTGTATTTACAGTGTGTGAGCCAGAGATTACAGTTTCATGTGGTGAAACTCCAGCTTTAGCCAAGCCAGGGTGGGACATGCTCCACTCCCTGTGTGTCCAATACACAAAATCAACTTGGAAAAGGCAGCCACTCGTTTAAGTGCATCCACAGGTTTGCACCTAAACCTAAACCAAATTTACCAGAACTGGGCCACACTCATTTGCAAGGAACTTGGAAAATACCAGGTATCTGTTACCTTTTAGCTCCCTTTTTCTGGGTCACAGTGAGCTAGAAATGGGATGAAACATTTCCCTCTTGTCTGTTGTGTTGGAAACACAGGTTGTGATCTGCAAAGCATTTCCTCTGCCATTAAATCATCAAAATTTAGTTGTCTTTGAACATTTTTCTTTCCACAGAGCCCTGACATGCTCATGACAGCCCCAGAGAGAGGCGAAGGTGGCAAGGCAGGATTTTGCTGCTTGTCTGGAGCTATGATACAATGTCTGAGTTGTTGCACATTCTTTATCTGTGGATGTCTTTTTTTCCCTCTTCTTTCCAGAATTGCGCTGTAGTTCAACCATATCTATTGGACTAGAAATGGCATTTAATTTAAAAAGGCCTATGGCCTGTTTATACAGGAATTACATTAGATGGGCTATGAAATCTGTAATCAGCCTCTATTGTTCTTGGATAGTGGCACCAGCACTCTTATCTGCACAGAAAATGTTTCCACAAGTCTTAAGTGCCACAGTACTCAGGGAGAGTGAAGAGAGCAATTGACTGGAAATCATTTGTCTAATTATGAGTTTCACCATCAGGTTGCAAAAAAACCCTGCAAGAGTTTCTACTCAATTGATTTGTAAGCCTGAACAGCTGATTAAATCAAATTTTGTGTGCAGATCATTCTAGAAACAAAAAGCTGACTGTCAGGGAAGGCATCAAAGATATTTCAATTTGTCTGAGTCAAAGTGAAATATTTTGTAATGAATCTGTTCTCTTCTAGGCCAGGTTGGACAGGGCTTGGAGCAGCCTGGGACAGTGGAAGGTGTCCCTGCCCATGGCAGGGGGTGGCACTGGATGAGCTCTAGGGTGCCTTCCAACACAAACCATCCTGGGACTTTTTTAATTAAAAAACCCCCAAGCTGTCAGAGGTGTACTGTAAACACAGCGTTTGGAAACTTCAGGATTTTCTTCAATCAAAAGGCTTTTCATAAAATGGATAATGCAGATGCATTTTCTGGGTTTTTTTGCAGTTGGTACCCAGTAGATTTGTCCAATTTGAGGAATTCTGATAGATTTACGTAACAGGGTGGGGAAAGAGAAGTAGAGACAGGAAAAAAATCCTTTTCTTGCCCTTAGATAGGAAGTGGTGTGTGGTGTTTCTTTGTTGTCCAGTGAAACTGATAAATATGAGAACACAAAATTTCCGGAAATTTCAATGATAGATTTCTAAGTCCCAAGAAAAGCGAAGTTGGCCATTTTCCAACAAAGGGCAAAGTAAGTTTTACAAAATGACATTTCCCACTTCCCAGATGAAAATAATTGTTTCTGACTCAGCCCCACTTTACTGTGGGAACAGTTCCAGTGATTTTTAAATTTTTTTCCCTTGTTAATCCCATTCTAATCACTTATGAGTCAATCTGGGTAAAAAAGCAATTCTCTTGCTGTCTGGGCTAGTTTTTAATGAGTCCATAAGACACTGAAGATGTTTTTGTTCCTCTTTTGGCTGAGGAGCAATCTTAACATCTTATTTTTCAATGTGATTATTTAAGTGCAGAATTAGCTCTCAAAAAGCTCTCTGCTGCTGCTCACACTGAATGACTTTCACTGGTAATCTCTTGAGTGATCATGGAAAGCACATTGAGAACATGTGTTTGGATGGAGGGAAAAGAGCAGAGAAGAAATGGAGAAATCATGGAATTATTTGTTGGCCAAATCCTTTCATTCTTGTTGACTGTCCCATGTTAAGTCTGCAACTGGAGTAAAATTATAAATTCTAGTAGGACTAAACATAGGGATCCCAGCTGCTGTTGAGAGGCAAGTGCTCCTTTTCCTCTTGCTTTAAGGTTTTTCCTACTTTGGGCTTATTTTCGGTCTGGTCACTGAGATGCCAAGAACTGAGTGACTCCTCCACTGGCTTTGGGCTGAGCTGGGTTGGGTTTGAAGGCTGGGCTGGGATTTAACCCTTAACAGGGCCTGTGGGCTGAAATTTGTGTTTGCCTTGTGCTCCTAAGACCCAGGAAGAACAGCACAAGCCTGACTTCAGGCACCTGAGGTGAACCACAGGGAGCTGCTCCCTGAAGGGATCTGCACAAACAGTCTCATCCTCACCCCCAGCGACAGCCAAGGGCTGCCCAGGGCCTTTGGGCCGGCCCTGGAGATGGTTTCATCCCTTTAAAAACCTCTTGCCTGTTGTGCCTCCCAGGATCTGCTGTCTCAGGGCTGCTGGTTGCTCATCCCAGGAATCTGACTGGAGACAAGAGCCCTTGGGGTTGAGCCCTGATGATGTTCAGGGGTATTTGGCTTCCAGTCCTGACAGAAGGGAACAAGCCCCGATGTCGAAATCCCAGCTCCCCTACAGGGATGGGAAGTGCTCATATCCGGAGTTCTGGCTGGGACCCACCTTTTATTGTACCCACTGCTGAGATAATTTTGCAAAGCACTGAGCTCATCCTGCAGGATGGTTCCCCCAGGTCCCAGCAAGGATGAATAAGGAAAAAAAATAGTCTTTATTCATTTAACTTCAGGCCAGTACGAAGCAATTTGGTGTTTGGGTGGGTTTTCAGTTTTCCCCCTCTCGATCATCTTTCCTCAGAAGCAAAATGGAAAATGACAGTACAAAATAATGGGCTGAAAAGAAGAAGGAGCTGAAAGAAAAAGCAAAGGGGAAGAGCTTGACTGCATCAACCTACATGAAAAATAAAAACTAGGAAAAAAACCTAATCATGGTGAAAAGCCAACTCCTTTTTTTTTGTTTTTTTGGACAGATGAAGCTCTAGTTCTGTGAAGAGATATTTTTCTGTGGTTAGGCTATATGTGCAAGGATGATGAATGGCAGATTTTTCATAAGTTTCCTTTTATGCAGTACAAATTAAAATATAGCTGGGTAGAGAAGAGTTCTTGGGTTAGAGTTAAGCTAGGATACAGGATTTGGGCCCAAATCTTGACAAAGGCAGAGGTTTGGTGAAGTCCAGATCCTGTAGAATTTTAGATGTTGGGCATAAATACACTGTAAGAACCTCGCTCCTCTTCTCAAGGTCTGGTACTGCCAGGTAGGATTTACCAGGTTTTATTGTAAACTGAAGAATAGGTGGTTTGGGGGCATCAGTCACTGGAGCACAGTAGCTTCCCATTAATTATGTTGTAGCTGCAATTCGAATCTCTTAAATTAGTGATATTTGGTTTAAATTACAATCTAAAAGCTGGCTAAAATAAAACCCCAGCTTGTCCCTTGTCTTGTGTCTAGGAATCCACAGCGGGGTACAAGTGCAAGACCTTCAAGTCTTGGAGTTAAAGTTCGTGAGGGTGATTTTCAGTGCAGGGATTTGAACCCTAAAATCTAAACATATTTTTCCCTGGCAGAAATAAGATTAAGTCTGGTTGTTGTTTTTGTTTAGCCCAGACACCCTGTGGTTTCTAGGCTTTCCCCACTAATTCCAGTTCCTTCCTGTATTACAAACCTCCTTGGACGTAGTGTCTCAATGCAGTGGGATTACAGTCACTGCTCGAAAGGAAGCCTCTGGATCTGCTGGGATCCATGGGCAAAATGATCCTGTCCCAGAGGGAGAGGTGTGGGCAGCTGCCAGTGGACAGGGAACCCCTGCAGGCTGCTCTGAGAGGTCCCTTCACTGCTGGAAACACTGGAGCTCTTGTTTTGTCAAACAATTGAGAGTAATAGAAAGTGTTACTCACTAGGAGAAGTTCCTGAAATCATAGACAGCCCTGCCTTCCTGCACGCAGGTGGGAGTGGGGACTTTCCCTCCAGAGATTACTGAGGAACAAATTTATCAAGGAGAAATTTCAGGAGCCAAAATTTCCTGGGGAAGAAGGTGGCGGAGGCTGCCGAGCGCTAACAAAAGCAGAGGAAGTGATGGGACCTGTTGGGCAAATCCTTCTAACATTTGCATAACACAAAGGAACCAACCCCTTGTAGAGAAAACAATAGTGAAATATTTCAGGCCTTCTATGCTTCCCACATGGACCACTGATGTCCTTCCCGAGCAGGAGTCAGCCTCGGCAGGTGGAGAAGGTTCTGATTTCCTGGACACTTCAGACTTCATCCTTCTCACCACACCCAAAGCCAGCTCTCACTTAAACTGAAGCAACACCTTCAGTAGTTATATCAGAGCTGCAGTACCCAGTTCTGATGCTCATCCCTGCAGACCACGATGAGTTCACATGGGTTTGGCAACGACAAAGAGTACGAGGGACCCTGAAGCCCTGCAAGGTGTCACAGAGGCTGTCGCAGAAAGGGAATTAAGTTAAAGCAGGTCTGAGAACTGTCTAAAATCAGTCAGGTGCTGCTGTTTCTGCTGGAAGGAACTCACTGTGAGAAAGCTTTCAGCAGCATCACTTCCTGTCCCACCTTGGGTGGCTGTTCCAGCAGTGTCACCTTGTCATTACAATGCCATAGCAGTACTCTCACTTACGCTTACCCTTATAAAAGTAATGGGAAAAAAGAGGAGTAAATTGTCATGAAAACAGCAGGGCTCCATCCTTGAGGCTGCTAGATACAAACCCTGCATATTTTTGTGGCTTTCAAGAACTTTTTAGCAAACCAACATTGAGGGAGGGGAGTTATTTGTAAAGCCAGGTCACACAGCTCCCTGTGGCGCTTTCCTGGTGCCTCTGGAAAATTCAGATTCTCCTACAGATCTGGTAGCTCAATGAGGAGCAAACAAGCTGATAGTGGTGAATTAAAAGTGATAAATGCACAAGTAGGTCGCAGGCTGGGAGTTCTTGCTTTAACTCTCTGTGCTGAGAGATGGTGGCACCAGATCAGTGAGGAGACACTTCTCCTCCATCCATCCCTGTCCTTGGCATGTCAGTGCGTGTACAAGCCCTGGTGCTCTGGGTCCAAGGTCCTGCCAGGTGCGATGGGAATTTCCCTCTTCTTATTGACCTTTGGATTGCCCATAATTCTGTCTCTCTTCCCAACCTTCCTGCCTTGGACACTTCTTGATAAATGTTGCTCCCACAGGAGGTCTTTTGGCAGCTGGGGAATTGCACCTCCTGGGGTTCCCAGAGCTGTGATCCACCAGTGATGCTGGGTTTAGAGTAGCGGACACCGAGTGTGCTCCCAGCCCACAGGCTGCCACACCAGGGCTGTTTTCCACATCCAGAACAAATGCTCTCTTTTTCCTGTGCTGTGCCCATCCCTGGGTTGGTGTGGGAGGATTGGGAAGCATGCCTTCAGTCTCAGAGGATTGATCCCTGCCAAACAAGGGATGCAGAGCATCAGCTCTCTGCAAAGCCCAAAGAGAACAAAGCTCTGGAGTCTGGGCCACCTAAGGAGGGAGGGCAGCTTTCCGTGCTGGGATTTGCACACAGAAGCTGCTTCATGGTGAAAATTAACAGCAGCTAATCCATAACGTCACCTGCTCCTCCACACAGAGATATTTCTATTATTTGGGTGGGGAGCATGACTCAGAGAAACTATTTCCTCTCCTGTCCATGCTTTTCATTACTGGAAAGACAATGGCGTTTTCCCCCCTGTGTTTCATTTTGTGTTATTTAGGATAATGATGCTGATAATAATCCCTGATAATGGGATTAGAAGCCCAGACTGGGAGTTACCTGCCTTATTCTCCATGTGCCTCAGTGAATATTTACCCCTGAGGTAATAATTAGATCCGTTCCTGCAGTGAAAAGTCACCGTCTTGCGCAGTGAGATGAAGATGTCAGAGCAGAGGATGGCTTGGCGTTTGTTCCAAGCTCTTGCCAGGAGAGAGGGAACAGCTCATTTCCGAAGCATCAGCCAGTCCTTTACCTTGAAATCTGAGGTTCATTGTTCCTCTTCCCCAGGCCCTGCCCCTCTCCTTGTGCCATGTAACCACCCTGGGATGAGCGAAAGCCCCTGAGCTTTATGGTCCCCTTGATAGGAACTGATTGGAAGCTGTGGAACAGTCTCCCTACACCCTTTCCCAAGGAATGCTCAGCTCCCTGGCTCCCAGCACTGGGCGGCATTAGGCCGAGTGTGCTGACCTTTTGGGCACAGCACGGAGCCCATCTGCTCTGGCAGCAATTTGGGAGCCCAAGGCAGCAGAGGGAGATTTTCATGATTTACTCGGCACTCTGGGCTCCTTGTGTGGGACATGGGCCCGGAACACGGGCCAAGAAAAGGCTTCAAAGTCTGAATTTGAGACATTTTGGGAGAAACGCAAAGCTGATAATTTTGAAGCAGCAGATAATGGTCCCTCTGAAGGTTTCGAGCTTCTTGGAGGGTGTCACACACTTCTCTCGTAGCCCTGGTCCCCCAAAATCAGGAGTTACTGCACAGCCAGCCCCTTCCCTGCAAAGGCAGGATGCTTTTCTTCTTTTCAGAAACCCAAAGCTTTCTACATTTTAGCTCTTTTTCAAGATTTGCTCTTAGCAAAGAAACTGAGCTCCAGTTGTGCACAATAAATCTGGAGAGGCGAACAGGGGAGTGTTGCCAAACCATTGATGCTCCCTAAGTGCTTCCCAGAGCCGAGTGTCCTCCTCCTCGGATCCTATTTTGATCAGTTTCATTTCCTGCTTGTTCTTCCTAACAGCTTACATTGATTAAACTCAGTGTAGTTACAATAACAACAGAGAAGGAAATGGATGTTGTGAAACAGACCACAAACATTCCCCTTTTCCCTGTGCAGGTTCTGTGCAGGTAGTGCTGGGGGTGCCTTCTCAAGCTGGGATCATGGCAGGAGATAAAAGTCAGGATTAGCAGGGTTGTTTGGGTTACAAGACCAGGTTGTTGCAATTCCATATTTGTTCATACTTTCTCTTTCATAAATATTTCTGTCTCTGATAAAAACAAATGGAGGGGGTTTTAGGTTTCTACTCCTCTTGGAAAGCTGTTGCAGAGGCCAGTTCCTGTGTCAATCCTTCGTTAAATTTTCTGTCTAGGCCTCTGTGTGTCCCATTTCATGGGGTTTTTTTTCCTGGCATTGTCCACTGCCACAAGCAGTTCTCCCTCTCTGCTGCTTCTCTCCTCAGGTATTTAAAGCTGGGGATCAGATCTCCATGCAATCTTCATCCTGTCAGGCTCTTGGAGGCTTGTCCCATGAGATAATCTCCTTTTCATGATCATTCCCATATCCCTTTGCTGTTTCTGTTCCAGGCTGGATTTATCTTTCTTGAACACAGGTGATGAAAACCATACACGTTGCTGTAGTGAAAGTCTTACAGCAGCACCACCTCCATCCCAGATATCTCATCTGGCTCATTTTGGAGTTAAAACTGTGGGGTTTTTAAGGGGGCCACCTGATTTTGGTAGCCAGAGACCTCATTTAATAATTCAGTGATTACCACATGGTTTGCTTCTGCCATATCTCATCCCTGAATCTCTTGTTTTCCTGCAGGTGGTAGAGTTCCTTCGGTAACAGCAATCTGACTCAGCTTTTTGTCATCAGCAAACTCTGATGGCTCAACTCTGCTTTTACTGCCCAGGGTTTTAATTAAAGGCTTATATAAAATTAATCTCAGTTGGAATCCTGAACAAGTCTGTTAATAACCTTCCTTGAGCCCACTTGCCTCTCTCTGAACACGCTTTCCTTTTATCTCCAACCACCTCTGGACCCTCTTGTACAAACCCTGCTTTTGTCAGTGAAGATACTAATTCCCTTTGCAGAATTGGAGAATCCATACAAATTGCTGGTGGATGGCATTTCCCTCGTCTAGAAAATCCATTATCTTATTGAAAAGAGATTAGCTACAGCAAACATCTTTTCACATTATCCCATTTCCCTGTATCTCTTCTGCTTTATTTTCCTAAGCTGTTAAAACCTGTTATACCAAACTTTCTTCCCAGTTCCTAGATATAGGTGACAATTTTTCATGCTAAGTTGGTTTACTAAAACCTTTGCTCTGGGGGTTCTGTGATAAATCATCTTGTTTGTGACATGAGAGTTGTTTCTTGCAGGATTGTCATAGTTCCGAATTTTCTGCCTGAATTTCCCTCCCTGAGTCCTGCTTTCAACAATTTGAGGATTTGCATGCATTTTTTCTATACAAAATCAGGGCTGCCATTTCCTAAATGCAAATTTTGCTTTTCACGAGTGTGGAGATGCCCTTTGTCTAATCCGGGAGGTGCCAGTGGATGGGGACACCTGCACGGAGAGATAGATCTGCACCGTTCACAGCGAGTTTGTCTTACCAAAGACAGAGTTCCCAGACATCAGCCCAGCCCTGTTTCTTCTGAGAATTCAAAGGTCAGGCAAACAGGAGAGGGAAATGGGAGCAGTGGTGCTCAATACCATTCCAAACAGTTTTAATGACAATGTCCTTTCATACCTGCCAGTGGGGTTTTAATTTTTTTTTTTTTAACTCTCTGCCATTGTTAATCTTTTTTTCCCCTCTCGTCCTCTCTGTTTATTTTTGTTGCAGATTTATTAGGTGCACAGTTAAGTGCCATTTAGCTTTGCAGAACTGTCATCGCCAGCACTTTATGAATGGGATCATTCACTGACAAACTATTTAAACACTAAAAGGGGGGAAAATTTACTGCTCCAGGTCAATGAAGAAGCCAAGATCAACTGAAACTCAGCTGTGTTTCTTCTTGAATACAGGAATGTGACGAAGGGGCTCAGGGTTTTCTTTAATGTATTCTCATCCTTAATTTATCCTCACACGTCAAACTGAATGTCACTGTTTTGCAGTGCTACTTTTCCTAAAATAATGCCTTTTTTTTCTGACAGCTTGCAAGAGCCCAGAGATCTAAAAATGTGGCTAAACAGGCAGTCACACACCTGCTAATTAAGGCTATGAATAAGCTGTGACCAGTCATGCAGGCATTGACAACCAATTCCAGGCAGGGAAGTTTTTTAGATTAAAAGCGAGGAGAGTTTTGCAGATCAAACGCAGTCCTGGATATGGGAGCCTGGGAGCAGGTCCCCCTTCATACTCTTGAAAAAAAATCTTACTGTCTTTTAATATTTCTGACCCAGAGCTGCCACAAGTGCAGAGGGGTGTGTTCTTTCTTCTGCCAGCAGATTCACAGGAATTCCTCCCTGTGAGGGTGGGCAGGCCCTGGCACAGGGTGCCCAGAGCAGCTGTGGCTGCCCCTGGATCCCTGGAAGCGTCCAAGGCCAGGCTGGATGGGGCTTGGAGCCACCTGGTCTTGTATCCCTGCCTGTGGCAGAGGGGTGAAAGGAGCTTTAATTTCCTTCCAATCTAAACCATTCTGGGATTCTATATCAGAGCTGGACTTTTCCCTTGGTCACCTGTTCCACCCCTGGAGCCTAGTATTAATCCTATGGGTCAGTGCATGGTTGTTACAAGTGGTTATCTCTGCCCTCCTTCAGTCTCCCAGCCCAGGGAAGTCCTGCAGGACTCTACTTGCTGTATTTTC
Organism: Oreocharis arfaki; assembly: GCA_013398015.1. Classification (NCBI taxonomy): domain Eukaryota; kingdom Metazoa; phylum Chordata; class Aves; order Passeriformes; family Paramythiidae; genus Oreocharis; species Oreocharis arfaki. Next base: position 310,797 of record VZRR01011915.1, read on the forward strand.
CATATTCCCCTTGCAAGAGAATTTTGTCCTTTTTTTTAGCCCTCTGATGTATATAACTTTCAAACAATGGTGCAAGGTTGTCTGTTTGCACATGTGATTTCATGTGTTTAATCATGTCCTTCACATCCTAATCTTTGGGAGTTGTATTTAATTCCTTGGGAGTGTGTAAATATATATTTATGTGTGTGTGTGACTGTAGGTTTGCAGAAGGGCTGGACGGGCTCCAGGAGCGCAGCCAGTGGGGACTGTGGGGTGTTGAGTGAGGGACCGAGGTGGACTCGGGTTTCCCAGCTCTCATGTCTCTGATGCTCTGACCCTCTGAATTCCACTGGTTTTTTCCCAAGTGAAATTTTCCTCTTCACCTGATCCCGGGATATTGCCAGGCTTACAGCTCATTATACATGGGGGGATCAAGCTGTATTGTAAAGCTGACAAAAGTGACAATTTTATATATATTTTTCTCCCGCAGTTCCACATTGCTGTGGAAGCTTTTTGACTAATCCACTCAGATTTGGAGTTAATCCTCCTGCACTTGGAATATTTGTGTGTAGGTATTTGAGAGATTTAAACGGACACCACTAACCCCTATGGGGTCTCATTTCTTAACATACCTTAGAAACTCAATCTGTGGAGGAAGATGAGACACAAAGGCTTCTTTTTTTGCAGCAATCTGCTTTGATTTCACTCTTTTTACAGGGTGAAATCAAGAAAATAAGAACTCCATGGCTATGATTTTAATGCTTTAGTAACTTTAGTTAATGCAGATCTTCTAAGTTAAGGGAAGTGCCCATTTTATAGATATGGAAACTAAATGCACAGAGAGATGAAACACAGTTCTCAAAATAACAAAGACAGAAGTGGCAGGAGTGCAAACCCTGGGGGTCCTCTGTGGGAACAGTAAGAGTATGGACATGAGTTCAGCTGCCCGTAAGAAATGTATTTTAATTCCTTTGAGAGGCTTTGACTGGAGTTTCTCATAGATTCTCCCAAATTTATGTGCTTTTGGTGCACTGGGAAATATTACAACTGTGGGGTAATAACTGAAATATTACAATTGTGGGGTGTCCTTTTACCACCTGCAATTCAGCAGGTGCAGGATGGGAGCAAGCTGGAGAATTCAGGTTTGGAGCTAGATCATGACACCCCACAGTCAAGTGGCGTTTGCTGGTAGGGGTGAGCTGGGGAAGGCACCCAAAGCTGGCTGTCAATAAAATCACCCAAGTGCTCCTGTGGGGCTGTTCTTCAGTGTTGGAGAGGTTCAGGTTGAAGCCACCAGCTCTTAATGTCTGAAATTGGATCTCCCCCAGCGAAGCCTCGAGCGGCTTTGCTGTCCAGTTTGGGTCTGAGCCACGTCAGGTCCCTCAGGCCCCACTGCTGTGTTGCTGTAACTCACCTCCAGATCGCCTGGTCAGTCATGATCTGGAGCCTAATGAGCCAATACCAGTGAATTTCACCAGGATTTAATGGATTCAATGTCGTCATTTCTTGATGGAAGTCACCAATGATTTACACAATTTTGCTTCTCCTCCAGTTTTGGTTGGTAGTTGGTTCCCTTTGACAAATTTTTGTTGTTCTTATGGTGTGCGAAAAATGAGCCCTTTCAGGACTGACAAATCAAAGGTGAAGAAATCAACTTTTTGTCCACTTTTTAAAAATTAAAGCAGATATTTTTATTCTCATTTTGATAGTCTGTTAGGCAACACTACACAACAGCAGCTTGAAACATTTCTTCCTTTGGATGGGCTTCATCCCACCTGACTTTGACCATCTTAAAGTTTGCTGTTAAGTCTGAGCTGACCATCTCCTTCCGTCTGTGGCCAGTGTGAAGAATGAGACAACTTATCCTGTCTCCTGAAGAGGGGAATCATTCTCTGGAGACACCACTGACTGTAGGCAGAGTTAAGATCCTTTCCTTAATCTCCTTGATGTCTCTGGTTAACAGTTGAAGCCACCAGACCTTGAATTGTGGACATTGATGATCACTGGGCATTTTTAGCAAAAGCAGATGTCTTGGAGTTTGTTTTTAGCTGCAGACTAACACAGAGCAGTCTAGGTGTCCCTGCCCATGGCAGGGGATGCAATGAGAGGGTTTTAAGGTCCCTCCCAACGCAAACCATTCTGTGAGAATGGAGAATATGGAGTAATATGGAGTAGTTTAGAAAAGTGTCTGTCCCAACAGCAGACTCCAGTGTGTCCAGTCTGTGTCATACTGGGTGCCAAGGAGAACACGAGGAGCAGTTCAGACAGATACAGAGCAATCTTTCCTCCTTTTCCTGACCTCCAGCAGCTGGCTCAGCCCTGGTACGTGACACCGTATCTGCCTTCCAAATGCTCCTTACTCCTGGCTGTAATGACCCTAGCTATCATTATCCACAGAAATTACACTTTGGCTCTTGGGTTTCAGAAGCATCGTGTGGCAGGGAGTCCTGCAGCCTCATTAGGCTCTCAGTGCGCCCTCCCTCCTCCCTCCTGTGCTGATCCACTTCTTGCTCATTGAGGATGGGGACAAGGACGTGCCCTGAGCAACCCCTCATGTGCCTTCGGGTCACAGTCCTGCCCACCTTCCCTCACCTGGCACTGTGTCCTTGTGCTGGCAGTGGGTGAGAGGAGAATTGAACCCATCATCTCTGTACTTGCTGGGGTTTATAATCAATAAAAATCAATTTTTATCCAGATTTTTTTTCAGGAGCTCTTGGTACTTTATCGAATTGACAGATGTCACAGTAAAAATAGGTGATCTCGCTGAGCAGGCTGTGAGTGGTGATGTTGTGCTCAGCCTTTGTTTTTAACTTGGGGAAAGAGCAGAGAAATCACCGCGGTTGCTTACTGGGGTAATAATCACCTGCTGTCAGAGCCATTCCATTTGGAAATACTCCCCCATGCTCAGGCTCAGGGGTTTTGTGACTTGGCTGAGGCGGTACAGAACCTTTTGTCACAGGGCTGGGCTGTGCCAAGTCCCCTCCAAGCAGGGCCCTTGTTGTCAGGGAGTTCATCAGCTCTTGGGCTCCAGTCACAAGCGAAGAGCTGCAATTGCAGCCTCTGGAGAATAGTTTCTTTGAGGAAGGGTTTCTTTCCTAATGAACATTATACTTTTTTCTTTTCTTTTGCGTTAAAACCTGAAATGGCATGCATCTAATTTTTAAATCTACTAGATTTTCCCTAATGGAGAGGAGGGATGACGGAGACATTTTAACAGCGCAGCTAATTGAGCATGGAGAGTGTGCCTGGGGTATGGTGGAGTTTCCATTACTGGAAATATTGATATCCAGGGTAAATTTCTCTTCTTAAGAGACTTCCTTTAGTTAAAATTAATTCTGTGCTTGTATTCTCAGGAAGGTGAATAGAGGGAATCACACTGGGTCCCCCTCATGGTGTTATGCCGCCTCCCAGCCTGGGGCGGCTGGGATCACAATGACTCTTTAGGAAAAGGATGGGATAACCCCCAGGAGCTGATAGATGCTCTCAGCTGGGTCTGTGGCCCTGGCCCCTGGCCCCAAGCCCCTGGCTGTGTGTGGTAGGCGATCCACAATTCCTCTTTCCTGCAGAATCACCTGGAACTGCTGCAATGAGAGAGGCTTAATCCTGCCTTGGCATCGCGCTTGCTCCCGGCGTGCCTCCCTGGCAATCTTGCTTTCTAAACAAAGGCAGCAGGATTGCCAAAATCACAGGCAAGGAGCATTTCGGGCCCGTGGCATGGTGTCACCATATGTGAATCTGCCGAGGGTGAGGAAGGGATGGCACAGAGCTCCTCTCCTCTTCAGCCCCCAGTACGGCACATCTCCATCAGGCTTTCGGAGGAAAAGAGGGAACAGACAGATATCTGTGGGTGGGGCAGACTGGAATGATGGAAAATGCAAAGAAGGCAGCATCTGTTGTTATTGGGGTTTGTATCTCGCCCCATTTCTATTGATGTTTCCAGAAAAAAACATATTAATTTGTCATTTCATTATCTTGCAACACACAGTTTCCAGCATTTCCAGCACCCAAAGCCTGGAGTTCACAACTAAAACGCTGACAGGTTCATGAAGTTCATCAGCCCAGTTGGTCAGAGCACGGTGCTGATAATGCCAAGGCTGCAGGTTCAATCCCAGCATGGACTATTTGCTTAAGAGTTGTATTTGATGATCCTTGCGGGCCCCCTTCCAACTCAGAATATTTTGTGGTTCAAACTTCTTCAGGAACCAGGAATGTTTATCCAAGTGTAAGTCTGATAGGGACTGTATATCTGGGGGGAGTTGTTGTTTTCTGGTTTGTTTGGGGTGTTTTTTAATTAAGTTGGTAATATGCATTCCATTGGGGCAGGAGAAGGGAACAACCCCTCATTCTTTTCACCGGTTGCAGTAACTTGAAATGTTTTCTTAGCTAAAATTCCTGGGTTCAAGAGCAGCACAGCGCAGGGCTGTACAGGAACCAAGACATGTGGTCAAGTTGTATTTTCAGCTGACATAAATCAATGGGGAGTCATTTATATCTACTGAGCATCTGGCTGGGGATTACATGTGTCACCTTCTGTCCTCCCCGCGAGAGGCTCATCCCATGAACAAGGAATGGCCTTGACCTGAAGATGCTCCCCAGAAAGGTCAGGGTCACACACAGCAGCTCCTGAAGAGCCACCGAGGGTGGGAATTTGCAGCTCTTGATGCCACATCCATGGGAAGCTCTTTATCTCTCTGTCTTGGAGAGGGAGGGGCAGAAGTGAGTGTTCCAGCAGTGGAGGCAGCGATGCCGTGGGTTTCCCAGGCTGAGGGACAGGGCTGGGAATCATCGTGTGGAGAACATAACCTACAAGAAGGGCCGGTGCTGGGGAACAATGGGAGCTGTAATTGCAGATAAACACTGGGAAAGCCACATGAATCACAAGCCTGGGAATTGAATTGTTACAAATGTTTTGGAGAGGAGAAAGAGCCTTACTTGTGAAGCCTGGCCTTGGCAGAAGAAGCTGTTTCCATCTATTATCTTTTGAGGCAGACAAAGGGTGGGAAAAAAAGGCGAGAGAAGGTAGAAACCACATATAAACATTAATTCATGCTCTCCAGGCTTCTTCTTCTCGGTCATATTAAACCTTTAATCCCTGAGATTTAATAATACTGTGGCTTTTTATTCCTCTCCAGATAGCAAGCATGAAAAGGGAGTGCTGGGGAAAGCCTTTGCATCCAACTCCTCCAGTGTGCGCAGCCTGCATCCCACTGGAATGCCGGTGCTCTGGAGCCCCTCCACTGGAGCTCACCTTCCCTGTGCTGTAACCCCTTTCCTTTCCCGTTTGCAGCAGGTTATGGGAGTGTCCACAGTCTGTCACGTCACCTCCACGGAAAGGTTCTAATTTTGGGGAATGTATGATATCCCCTTCATCCACACATAGAGAATCAGAGAATCATTAAGGTTGGAAAATCTCATCAAGACCAACCATCCTGACACTCTTCTAAAATCAGTGGTACTCCAGAGGTAGCACAGCTCCTGTAGGGAGCAGGGAGCCCCGGATGCATCCCTGCCACGTGGGCGAAGCACTCAGTGGCTGCTGGCAGGGAGAGCTGGAATGGATTTCTTCTCCAGCAATTACTGCTGCTCCTTGGCAAAGGGAAATGCTCCCTCACTTGAACCCTTGAGGTTAAGCCACATCATTCCTGAGTGTCATCCAGCGCTTAAAGGTGCTGTCAAGAAGATGACACAAGAATTTGTTAAGAAACTAATGTTTCCCCTCATCCCCTGCTGTCCCTCAGGGCTCATAGGCACCCGGGCTCAGGAAGTGGTAACGAGAGGGGAGGAATTAAATCACATTCCAGCTGCCCCAGAGCTAGCATTGGGAACCGCCTCCCACCTCTACCTGGGCTGTGTCCTCCGCAGGGCAGAGGGGGAAGACAAAAGCTTTGGGCACTTTCTCTGACTGTATCAATGCGTTTAACCCCAATTATTGTAATTTATGGGACCCCAAGAATCTCCAATGTTTATTCCTTAACTCCATTTTGCAGATGAGTGGCTGAGACTTGACCGCCCAGTGTTTCCCAACCTGACTCACTGTTGCAAGCGAGAGATAATATCAAAATAATAACAGTTTTAAGAGATAGAAAATAGCACATTTCCATGGATATTTCTAAGAGCTGAGCATGCAAGAAGTGTTCATCCCACCAACAAGTAGGAGCGAGCCCAGGGAGGACGCCCAGCCTGAAAGGGTCTCCTCTTTCAGAAGCTTTGCTCATTTTTAAGTGCAGAGCAAACCATTCATTTTCTCCAGCAAATAATGATAGTTTGGGGTTAAGATTTATGGCATGGCTGTTAGTGTCTTGATGGTAGATATGCAAGGCTATTTAGCTGTTGCCAAAGGTGGAAATTCATAAAGATGATGGAAGAGTTTCTCCCCAGACAGCACAAAAGGTCATTTGTTTTTTTACTGAAGATCTCGTCGAGCTGGCAATGCTGTCAGTTTTTCTCTCCTCACCTTTCCCTTGGCACACGTGGTGTACATGACTCTGCTTCTCTGGTTTTATGGGTGAACAAAGGTGCAGGAAAAGTACTTCTCATTTATTTTCTCTCCCTCTCTATTTGTATTTCTCCCCTGCCATCTCTCACTCAAGTTCAAAGCCTCCAGCCTAAGCTCCTTTGTACCACCTGGCTCCCAGCTCCTTCCCAGGCTCCTTCCCATCCAACCGCTTCACCCCACTCTGAAATTTTTAGGTGGTTTTCGCCCCATTGCTTGCTTAGTCCACGAGTTCCCCTCAAAAAGAGACATATTGTTTCTGTTGGAAAACAATCCTAAACTGGGTATTTCAGTACAAGATAACAACAGTATTAATAAAAGTAGTATTTATACTAGTAGTAATGATAATAATGATAATAAAGGAACTTCACAAGAAATTGGCTGTTTTGGCTGAATTTTTCCTGCCATCCGGGGTCTCAGGTGGAGCTTTAACAGGCAGTGCCACATCCTGCCTGTCCAGAGCTCCCCGCTCACAGACCCTGTCTCCAAATGCTTGGGAGCAAAGATAAACATGGGAATAAGCAACAAACAGAGGTGGCCCAGCCAAGCAAAATAAAGGAGGAAAAAGTCCCGATAATTGTTTCTGGTTTGGAAAAACAATTTGAGAACACGCACTGAAGAGCAAGAGAGCAGGATGGAGCTGCTGCTTGGCAGCCCCTGGCATGGGGATGGGGGCAGGGATGGCCCCAGGACTTCGGCGAGGTCCCTGCATGTCAGGCGGATTTTTTCTGCTCGTATCTTTCATCGCCGAGGATGCACATTGGCTTCCCAAAAAACTGATCTCCTGAAAGATAGGTGGTCTCTAGGAAAGGGGCTTAGCCCTGTGCCTCAACCAGACCCTGCATCCAGTTTCAGGAAAAGTGAGACTCACAGCAGCAGAATCAAAAAATCAGAAGTTCCCTCCTTTCCAATCTCCTTCCACTCCAGCAGAAGAGCAGCAGAGGGATGGCACAGCCAGCCCTGGATGCTGGTGATGCCCCTCTGCCAAAACCTGACCCACCAAATACCTCCAATATGTGAAGTGCTGTCTGAAGTGCTGTCTCCTCTCTTTTCATGGGGGCTCCTTGTGGCTTTCATGCTCATTTAAACCATTAAATAATTGGAATTGCTTCATGAATAGGCAAGAGAGAACAAGTTAGGTTTTTTTTAACCTCTTCCCACAGCTATTGGGTGTATATTGGCTTAGCTGGGCAGAAACCACATCAGCGTGGGAGGGCTGGAAAGCGGGGCCATGTCAAGTGTGTGCTCCGGCACAGAGCAGTTGGTGTTGGGCACTTGATGCCACCATCCCAAAACTCCTGGGCAAGGTGAGCTGGGAAGAGTGGATGGATTTTTCTTGCCTGGTTTCTTGGAAATTGCAGCCAGAATGTGCTGTGGAAGATGGGAGGGGTTGGAGAAGACATGTAGCAACCCAATAGCAACCTCAGGCGAGACCTTTTGAAGCGGAATTATTTCAGGTTCTGGCCCCAGTGCTTCAAGTCTCATGTTAGAGTGATCTTTAAAGAAAAATTGAAGAAATAGGCAGTTAGTGAGGAATCAAAAAAAGATTGATGGGTAAAACCTCATTTTGCATCAGATCCATGAGCCATTGATTTGACCTCCCATGGAATGTATTCCACAGACTTTTCTGTGCAGTGTTTATGTCAGAAGATGCCATGATGGCAATAACTTGGTACCAGAAGTGATGGACCACTGCACGTTTCTTGTCCCACGGAACTCACGGTCTCAATGGACAAAGCAGGAGGAGAGAAGGAAGCATGGAAAAATGACTCCTGCAAAGCCATGCTCCAAAAGAAGGCTCCAAGACACGATCACCCTCAGGTTTGGTTGGGTGCCTGGAGCGTGGGATCAGGAGGAGAAGACACAGCTCTTTGCTGTGTAGGTGGTCACCACATGGACAAGGAATGAGGTCAATATGGCATCAGCTGCCCATGCTATGTCTTTCTTGATCACAGCACTCCTGCCAGGGAGAAGGGATAGGAAGCTCTTGGAGGACCTCTCCTTTGCCTCACCACTTCCCTCTCTGGTGTGACGGACATTCATTTTCTCACCAAACTTTTGGGACAACCATGTTTTTCTGTCTCTTTTCCCAAGACTGCACAGCAAACCTCTGCTCTTCAGAGGCCGAGTGAGAGCCAGGAAGAGCTTCCCTGAGGCATGGAAACCCTGAGTGGAGCTCTAGCCCTGCCTGCTTCTGGATGCTTTCTGATAATAATGTTTTAATAAAAGATCTGTCACTCAAATATTTCCAAATCATTAGAGAAAGAAGGAGTGAAAAGTAATTAGAACCCTGAGCCCAAAGGGATAATGTGAAAAAAAACCCAAACCAACAACATAGGGGATGAGAGACCCTAAGTTTGAAGCTGAGCTTCAGAATCCCTCTGGGAAGTACTTTCTTGTCCAAAATCCAGAGGGGTCCATGATTCATAGTCTGATCCTGCTCTACAACAGCAGCTGGTAGGAGGTTGGTTCGGGTCTTAAATCTTCTCTATGTCCTCCACCATTGGGTTTGAGCTGGGAATGGAGCAGTGGGAGGAGAGCCAGGAATGAGTGAAGCATCCCAAGTTGGAGCTGATCATAGGCCAGAGCTCTTGTTCCCATGTGGGCAGTGGTCCCACGACACGAGGCCTCTGCCAGCTCTGGGATTCTTTTTGCTGTGTGTTGAGAATAGGTGTTCATCCAGAAATCCTCTGCTCTAAGCGTCACGGGATCCCCTGAGAGCCTTGTTTCCTGGGAGAAGTGAAGAAGCAAATAAATCAGAACACTTCTACCTCTTGCAGTTGGTGGGGAAATCTGGACAAGGTGCCATCTATGAGTGAAGAACTTAGGAGACAACCTTTATTGTGTTCAAGTTCCAGTCGCTTTAAAGCTGATCTCATTCTCTGTGGCAATGAGTCACAGGGGGTTGAATTTGTGTGGGTGGCAATTTAAAAATTTCCTCTGAGTAAGGAGAGCGGGGTTTGGCGAGTGGGCTCTTGGTGCTTTCTCCTCTCCTCCCACACTGGGACAGCATTGCTCCCAAAGGTGGTGGAGTGAATCATTTCTCCTTTTAATGGCACTTCTGCATCTTCATAGCCCGTCCCCAGCCAATTATTGTTTAAAACCCATTTGGCAGAGCCCTTCAAAAATTATTTTTGCTAAGGGTTTTTCAGCAGGAGAGGAGTTTGCAGGCTAGGGGGAGGTTCTTTCTCACCTTCCCTCTTGGCCAGGAACATCTCCTCCACCCAGTGCAAGCAGTTAATTCAATGGCGAGAGAAAGAAAATTCTGCTGGGGTAATTAATCAAAACTCAGGGCTCATGTGGGCTCTGTATTGGCCCTCACTGCACCTCGGGCTCCTTCCACTGTCAGTTCATAATGTGCCTCATCCTGTGAAATACAAACTTGGGTGGAGCTTCCCTTTTCACCCCTTTGATTGTTCATCTGGAATCCCAAGGGACTGGAAATGAAATAAATTGGCTTTAAGAGATGTTCCCCAGATCAGCAATTGGATCCTGGGAGGATCCCCCAGGGCAGTTTTCCACCAGGTGGGAAGAGGGATGTGCCTCTCTGCTGTGCTGACCCCTGCGAAGGCAAGCACATGCTTGAGTCACTCACTTGCCTTTATTTGTGTGATTTAGTGCAATAAATCACGCTTGTCTTTCCCAGGCTCCTCCATGCAATCCGGACACTTTTCCATCCCATTTTAAAGCCTAGAGCTGAGCTCCCATCAGCCTGCCCTGCCTGGGGACTCATTTTACCTGTTGATAGACATCTGCATTGGCAGCACTCACCCCTGCCAGGTGAAGGTTCCACCTCCTGCCTCGCTGAAATGTGCAAAAGGGAAAGGACTTGCCCTTTGAGAAGAAAACAGACTCTACTCAGCTTCTTGGGAAGTAATTTCCATTGACAAATAGAAACATTCGAGCAGGTCATTTATTCCTTGAAGAAATCAATGTATTGGGTAAAATTCCCACTGTTGGTAGGAAGGTGTTCATGGTTATAATGTTTTGGCTTTATCCTTCCAGCCCATTTTCCATGAAAGAGAATTCAAATTAATCATTTCCATCTCATCTTCACAGATGTTATTTATATTTCTGTCTGGCTCAGCTTGGTGGAAAACCACCATTTTAGGTGCTGTCTGGCAAAACAGCCAACAACATGCCTAGGAATCCCCAAAAATCATGAAACTCCATCCTTGCAGGACACAGAAGTTGTCTGGTTTTGGTTATTTATCAGATTAGCTATTCTGGAATAATTATTTTGGTAGGAACATTTGCATTCTAAAAGTGTCTTTTTCCCCTTTATCTTAACACAACCTGAAAGATGATTTCTCCATACCAGCATTGGGCAACTCCTCACCAAGGAGCTTACACACCATCATGCATAGTAATATTTCCTTCTTGGGCTGGATCTTACGCTTCAGGATTTCCAGGTCTTTGACAGTTCGCAGCACCTTCAGCGACATGATGAAGTCTTGTTTACTCTCCTGCATACAGAGAGGAAGGAATTGGTGCAGCAGCCAATAGTTTGCTACAAAAGGACCCAAAAGCATAGAATCATGGAATTATTTAATTGGAAAAATCTCTGGGATCATCAAGGTCAACCATTCCCCAGTACTGCCAATCTCACCACTAAATGATGTCCCCAAGTGCCGCATCCACACAGCTTTAAATCACTCCAAGGATGGTGAGTCCACCACTGCCCTGGGCAGCTGTGCCAGGGCTGGACAGCCCTTCTGGGGAAGAAATGTTTCCTAATACATTACCTAAACCTCTCCTGGCACAACTTGAGGCAGTTTCCTGTTGTCCTAAACCATCATGTTCGGTTTGTGTGACAGCCGTGCCACTCCATCTGTTCCTGCAGACGTGTCCATGGCCCCGTCGGGGTCTCAGGGTGGGGGGTGAGTGAAGAGCAGCGATTTCTCCACCCCTCTGAGCTCCTCTGTGCTGTGCCAGGTGATGTCTCGCCCGGTGCCACATGTAAATACAGGCACAAAACAGATGGAGGAGGTTGCCCGCTCTGACTGAGCACAGAGCTCTGTTGTGGTGCCTGTTGCTATAAACACGCTGGCAATTTGCACAAGTATGTGACATTGTAAAAGTTCCTGAAAGATTTTATCTGACTGGTTTTGGCTCAAAGCCCTTTATTCACATAGAAACGCCAGGTAGAAAGACAATACGTGTGTATCCATGTGTATATTTTCAACTTCCTAAAGGCCATCAAATTGGAAAGGGAGTGGGTTTGCTTTACTCAAGAGTTGAAGACAAGGTAACCCAGGAAAAGCCTTTCCTCTTAAAAAAATATAAATTATTAATGTTGCTTCTCCCTGCACAGATTGCCTGAGCGACCTGTAAAAATCTCTTGTACCTCTGAGTTATTTTGATTTTAAAATACTAGTTCATAACAAATCTTGAGTTGTCAGAACTAAAGGATTGTACAAAATAGCTTCAAGGTTACATAAACAGAGTGGCTGGGAAACAATTCGATAACACCTATTCATCTGGAGAGCAAAGATGTTTATTTTTTAAATAAATTTTCCACCTGAATACTGACCCTCTTTGTTTTGGGAAATGTTGATTTAATGGGATTGAAATACTTTGTGTCAGGAAGAGGAGGGCAAATGGCAGAGGAGGGAAGAGAGGAGCTGGGGCAGCAATTGTCAAAAGTGTGTTCAAGGAGGTTTTTAATGAGAAGGAACTGGGGATGGGTGGGAGCTGGGAAGGACAAGGGATATAAATTAGGGTGTGCTTGGACAGGGGGAAAATAACTGGCAAAAATCAAGCAGAGAAGGTAAGTGAGAGCCGCTGAAGGTAAAGGGAAGGTAAGGAGCTGGAAAGATCGCCTGGGAAGGAAAATCCAGGACAGATTTGGGTCAGAAGAATGGAACATGAGAATAAATAGAAGGGGGCCTGGGAATGGGTTCTGGGACTTTGTGCTGGAGTGGAACAAATAGGGGAATGGATTAGTTCAGCACAGGCATCCTTTGGAGACAGTGGGTGGAGGAGTGACAAGGAAGAGAAGATTTATCTACAGTGGTGAGGGGAAACCATTCCCTCTGTCCTGGCTGGATTTAGGACCCAACACCTGTGTAAAAGAAGGATACAGGGTATCTCTGCAGCTGGGTGGAGAAAGGACAGAGTTATGACACTGGTTGTGACCCACTTGCTCTGACAAGCTCCCAGGGCTCCCGGGGAAGGAAAGCGGAGCGTGAAAATCAGAAGGAGCAAATTGCTATTTGCAGCGTGAGATGGAGGAGGCTACACTGGAAGGAGTAGCTGGCGCTTGGGGTGACAGAGCTCTGCACTTAAAATTGCTGTGCTGGAAGGAGGGGGCTGGACAGGAAGTGGAAATAGGAGCAGGAGAGAATATGAGTGGGAGAACATAGAGCTTGTGGTGGGGACAAGGTGGGAAAGGGGAAGGAGAGGGACAAAGAGGAGGACTGTGATGGGACAAAGCTGATAAGAGGACACCTGGCAAAATTCTCCATCCTTCCAGGCCCTCTGCAATAACCTTCTCTTCCTGGAACAGGAAATCTTACTGCACCAGGACATATGCCAGGGCAAGCTGCCCCTCTCCCCAAATGTGAATGTTATCCTGCTAAAGTGACTGGGATCAACAACAGGAGGTGCCTCTCACAGTGCCCCTTCTGAGCCAAGGCTCCAGCTGCTTTCTTTCTTCATTATTTTTCTGGATAATTTTTTCCCCAGCTGCAAATCTCCATTCATTAAATGAATGCCAGCACACCTTCCTAGATGCTTACAGGAGTTGTGTATTCACACTGACCCTAATTCAGCAAAACACTTAAGCACACGTCTGACTTTGAGCAACTGAACGGGGCTACTGTGTAATTAAAGCTAAACATAACTTGGTGTCTCGTTTATTGAAGGCCTACTCAACTAATTAGTTAAACCTTCCATGAAAAGTCACCAAGATCCTTAATAAAGCAATGCTCCACAAACAGCTGCTGTGGGACTCTGCCCAGGTCACATTATCTTATTTGCAGTTTAGATGCCTGAAATATCTTTTTTTTCTTCATGCATCTGGAGTTTAGTGTTCATGAAATACCCTCCCTCCTTCCTCAGCGAGGTACACTAAAGCCACCAAACATTAATTGATTTAAATTCACATGGTACCTACCAGGTAGATGTGGTAAATCACAGTTGTCAGGTAATTAAACACAACCCGTAAATCACATTGGAGCATGTGAACCAAGCATTCAGTGTCAATGCCTTTTAATTAACGTTGTAAAACAATATTTTGGGCTTAGATCAAGTGTCCGGGGCGGGTAACATATCAAATTATGGCTAATAAAGCATGAGCAGCAGGAATGGCACTAGGAACCAGCAGCCTCTGTGATCTGAAATACCCCAGTTGCAACCCAACAAGTGGCCCTGCCTCAGAAGGCGGAATGCAATGTTGTTGCAGGGGGATTAGGACCAGGCATTAGACTCTCATTGCTCTTGTAATGCTGGATTAATTAACCAGAAAGCAGAATTATCTGCCCCCAGATCCATCACCTGCTAAAATGTACCGGCAGGTCATGAAAGATTAGTTTTGGGAGGGAGGGGAGAAGAGAGGGAGGGAGGGAAGGGGCGCTGACTCTGTCCTTCCTCACAGTGTCGATGTCTGTGTTGGTGGTGGGTTCCCCAGCCCTGGCAGTGGCAGGAGGGGGAGCCTGGAAGAAAAAAGGTGATTTATAACACATAAGGAAAGGGGTGGATTTGGAAAGCAACATGAAGGAGTGGGGTGTTGGTGGGTGAGAGACTTCATGTGACCCCAGAAATCTGACCATGACTTGAACTCATCCCACAGCATGGGCAGCACATGAGGGGGGATTCTGCCCATCTGCTCTGGGGAGACCCCTCCTGCAGAGCTGAATCCAGCTCTGCGACCCCGAACAGCAGGGGGATGTGGAGCTGCTGGAGTGACTCCAGAGACAGGTTGGGATTGTCCAGCCTGGAGAAGAGGAAGCTCCAGAGAGAACTTAGAGGCCCTTCCAGTGCCTGAAGGGGATCCAAGAGAGATGGAGATAGACTTTGGACAAGTGCCTGGAGGGACAGGGCACAGGGAATGGCTTCCCACTGCCAGAGGGCAAGGATGGATGGGATATTGGGAAGGAATTGTTCCCTGGGAGGCCCTGGCACAGGGTGCCCAGAGAAGCTGTGGCATCCCTGGCAGAGTCCAAGGGTAGGCTTGGAGCAGCTTGGAGCAGCCTGGGACAGTGGAAGGTGTCCCTGACCATGGCAGGGGGTGGAACTGGATGAGATTTAAGATCCCTTCCAGCACAAACTATTTCAGGATTTTGAGTGTGATACCATGTTCAGAAGGCAAAGTCTGGTGCTTTTGAAAATCCTGTGCTTTTTCCTGCCAGTCTCACACGGGTCAGTGGCTCAGAGAAACTTTCCTGCAGAATGATGGGGTGACCAACCTGGTTCAGTGGCACTGGAGAGGCTCCAGGTTCTGGATGCCACAAATGAGGCAAAGCCCTCGTGGGCCCAGATGGGTGCCCAGCATACCGAGGGTGAAAGTCAAATGTTGAGTGGCACATCCCAAATCCTGCAAACCCCTTTGTGATGTCCTGCCCAGGTTACAGTAAATCCCCTGCTGTACATAGGGACTTTAGGGTGGATTAATGAGTGGAAAACCTTTCCTTAGTGGGTGTTTGCTGGGGCAAACAGCCCATGACCATTTATGATCTAGACATCCCATTTGGTAAAGGAATGTTGGGAGTCTGGGATAATTGAATTATGTTGCATTTGAGAATTATTGAGCAATCAAGCTGAAAAAAAAATCGAAATGTCCTTTTAAAAAAAAGTGAATGCTCAATGTTAACAGCCCTGGTTTTTCACCAAAAGCTTCCTTTTTCAAGCAGAAATCCTTGTTGATAAGTCAGTGCTTTACTGATACAGCCATTAGCTATAACTTTATTAAAAGCCACTGCTGTAGAAAAAGCCTCAAAAGTTGAAAAAGGATCAATCTGAGCCCTTCAAAATGCTTAACTTTCAAATTATGATCTTTTTATTTTCCCCACAAAAGGAAAAAACTTCAACTCAAGCCAGTTCCTCGTTTCCTTCTGTCCACCTTGAAATTCTCCCATCCTTTGAAAGCCTGTGCTCTTCCCACGGAGCATTTTAATTCCATCAGGCCAGCCTTTCCCAAAATAATGAGCATTTCTAGGGGCTGTTAAGCTGGTCTCCTATCTAAATTTACATCTAATTGGTTTCCTCATCTCTTCTTTCCTCTTCTCAATCAGCCATTTAGTTATTAGAAGTATCCAGAAAGTCTTTATAACCCCTTACATATGAATTATCTGTAATTTATTAAGGATTAAGGTTTACCTAAACCCCACTACTTTAGTCACATATCCATTACATCACTCTGAATTTGTCTTAAAAGTGCTTTTTGGCTTGCTGAGCTCCCCGTGGGAGGAAGTTTAAGTTCAGACCAAATTTATCATGTCCTAAATGCCTGGCTGGAAGGAACCAACATTGTCACTCAAGATTTCCTACAGATCCTTGTGATTTAACAGGGCCTGAAATCCACCATTTAAAATTCTCAGGAATTTGTTGTGCAAGTGAAATCCTGACCCAATGATGTTTATAGGTAAATTTTAGCTGGTGGCTCAGAAGTGGGTTTTGAGGCAATGCAGGTCCTTTGGAGCCAGGAGGGATGGGGATGCTGTTCCAAATTAGAGTGGACTGGTTTGGAAGGGACACATCCAAGAATCCTGGCTCTGGAACTCTCCTCTTCCCTCCCTTGCAGAGCTTTGGCCCTCCTGCCCTGCTCCTCACTCCTTTTCCTCTTCTCCCTTTAAATAGTGGCTCTGGGTCGTTGGTTTTCACCCTCATTCCTCAGAGCTGCTCCACCGGTCCTCCCACCTGAGAGGCAAGTGGGAACAAAAAGGCTTTGTGTGTTTTCCAGAGGACTGTCAAAGCCCCATGGCATAAATATTATTTGCCTGAAAGGGAAAAGGACTCTAGAAAAAAAGGCAAATAAATATTTTCTCCTTCCTGTCTTACAGCTTTCTTTTGTTCCCTGATGCATTTGTTGTACAAGCCTGGTGCTCACTTACTGCTTGTCTTGCCAAGGGGTCTTGAACCATTTTCCTCTTCCCTTGACTTTTTTGTTTGCTTACTCTTACAGTGTCCTTGGGTGAGGAAAAGGTGAACAATCCTCTGGCTTTTGAAATGCTTCTGCAGGCCAGGTTGGACAGGTCTTGGAGCAAGCTGGGCTAGTGGAAGGTGTCCCTGCTCACGGCAGGGGGTGGGGCCGCATGGGCTTTAAGGTCCCCTTCAACCCAAACCACTCTTGGGGATGTTTGGGGAGGCTGGCCAAGCGCCTCTATGTTTGAAGAGCTTTTCTCTCAGGTTCACTGCTCACCTTGATTATGATGCTGCAGCTGGATGCTGTAATTAGGAGGTGTCGATTGAGACACATCCTAATATTGAGGGAGAGACAATATAGGGCTTGGAGAAATATGTTTCAGTTTGTTTCCTGGATTTCCACTGTTCCTTGTGCCATTCCAGGCNCTGAGAGGCAAGTGGGAACAAAAAGGCTTTGTGTGTTTTCCAGAGGACTGTCAAAGCCCCATGGCATAAATATTATTTGCCTGAAAGGGAAAAGGACTCTAGAAAAAAAGGCAAATAAATATTTTCTCCTTCCTGTCTTACAGCTTTCTTTTGTTCCCTGATGCATTTGTTGTACAAGCCTGGTGCTCACTTACTGCTTGTCTTGCCAAGGGGTCTTGAACCATTTTCCTCTTCCCTTGACTTTTTTGTTTGCTTACTCTTACAGTGTCCTTGGGTGAGGAAAAGGTGAACAATC
Organism: Oreocharis arfaki; assembly: GCA_013398015.1. NCBI lineage: Eukaryota > Metazoa > Chordata > Aves > Passeriformes > Paramythiidae > Oreocharis > Oreocharis arfaki. Next base: position 328,073 of record VZRR01011915.1, read on the forward strand.
CTCTGGCTTTTGAAATGCTTCTGCAGGCCAGGTTGGACAGGTCTTGGAGCAAGCTGGGCTAGTGGAAGGTGTCCCTGCTCACGGCAGGGGGTGGGGCCGCATGGGCTTTAAGGTCCCCTTCAACCCAAACCACTCTTGGGGATGTTTGGGGAGGCTGGCCAAGCGCCTCTATGTTTGAAGAGCTTTTCTCTCAGGTTCACTGCTCACCTTGATTATGATGCTGCAGCTGGATGCTGTAATTAGGAGGTGTCGATTGAGACACATCCTAATATTGAGGGAGAGACAATATAGGGCTTGGAGAAATATGTTTCAGTTTGTTTCCTGGATTTCCACTGTTCCTTGTGCCATTCCAGGCACGTTTTATAAATTTTTTCCACAGGCAAAAGAGACTGGAAAATAATTGTGAGCAATAGCTGCTTTTCTCCTTTCATTCTCTCTCATCCTTGCACAGGCAAAGGCTGTCTGCTCCCTCTGCGCTGCCCCTCTGAAGAGGGATTTGCTTGTTTGGGTTTGTGTTGTCTCAGTGCTTGGCACAGAGGGTCTCTAAGGGTTTATGGGCTCCACAAGAAATATCGTAACTCATAGTGCTGCAAATGCTCATGTAACCAAGAAGTGGGGTATGAGGAGAACCCCTTTCTGCCACGAGCAATGTTATCACAAGTTCTGGCAGCACCACTGCAGAAATGTAGGTGATTCTGTGGCGGAAATGCCATGCTGGGACCTCTACTCTCATTTGTATTCTCCTCCATCTTCCTGCTCTTTTCCCTTCTTTTTTCCTTGTTTTCTCTACATCCCGTGCCAAAAAAGCAACCAAATAAATCAGCCCTGGTGGCATTTCCTCTCTCCTCAAGAAGGGATGTTGAACCTCCTGCAACCTGCCAGCACGGCTCAAAGGCAGCAGGACTTGGGGTATTGCATTTACACTGCCAGAGGGCAGGGATGGATGGGATATTGGGAAGGAACTGTTGCCTGTGAGGGTGGGCAGGCCCTGGCACAGGGAGCCCAGAGAAGCTGTGGCTGCCCCTGGATCCCTGGCAGTGCCCAAGGCCAGGCTGGACAGGGCTTGGCGCAGCCTGGGATAGGGGAAGGGGTACCTGCCCAGGGGAGGGGATGGGACTGGGTGGGCTTTAAGGTCTCTTCCAACCCAAACCATTCTATGATTTTATGTCACCCCTTCTTAAAGGGGGTGAAATGCTCAACTACAGGTTGGCACTAACCCCCTGTGCAAATCCTCGGGGTGTTTTCAATATCACAACAGATACTTTACTTGTCCTTTGAGTCAAAGCAGCAATTTGGGGCTGCTAGAGGTTGGGCACGGCTCATCCCCTCTGTGTGTCACACCTTGCCTGCGCTTTCCAACTTCCATCTGCCATAGGGCTGGACTAAATACCTCACAGAGCTTAATTGTTCTTCCGCAGCACTAAATAATTCACACCCCAGGGCTTCATTGTTCCTGTGCACCAATTTCCCCGTTGCACTCCAGGGCTTCCTGAGTGTCGTGGTTCGACACTGGCCCAACGCCAGGCACCCCCGAGAGCCGCTCACTCACCCTCCCCTGCCACAGCTGGGCACAGGAGGGAAAAAAGAAAAAAAACTAAATTAACAAAGGCTTCATGAGTGAGATAAGGACCGGGAGAAACACTTCAAGGGTGAAATAGGCTCACCTTAAGTTGCAAAGTGAACTTATTACTAACAGAATCAGAGGAGGGTAATGAGAAGTAAAATAAGCCCTTGGAACACTTTCCCCCACCAGCCCTTCCCTCCTTTCCACCAACAGCGCAGGGAGACAGGGCACGGGGGTTTGGCCAGTCCAGCACCGAGATTTCCTTCCGCTGCTCTGGGAGAGGAGTCCTTCCCCTGCGAGGCCGTGGGGTCCTTCCCACGGGAGGCAGTTCTCCATGAACTTCTCCAGCGTGGCTCCANGATGGGCACCTCCCCCAGGGGCCGTGGGTGGATCTCTGCATCCCCCGTGGATCCCCAGGGGCCGTGGATGGATCTCTGCATCTCCCGTGGATCCCCAGGGGCCGTGGATGGATCTCTGCATCTCCCGTGGATCCCCAGGGGCCGTGGATGGATCTCTGCATCTCCCGTGGATCCCCAGGGGCCGTGGATGGATCTCTGCATCTCCCGTGGATCCCCAGGGGCCGTGGATGGATCTCTGCATCTCCCGTGGATCCCCAGGGGCCGTGGATGGATCTCTGCATCCCCTGTGGATCCCCATGGCCTGCAGGGGCACAGCTGCTTCACCATGGTCTTCACCACGGGCTGTAGAGGCATTTTGGCTCCAGCACCTGGAGCAGCTCCTCCCCCTCCTTCTCCACTGTCCTAGATGTCTCCGTGTTGTTTCCCTCACGTGTTCTCACCTCCTCCTTTTCTCTGTCTAGAAGCAAGACCTTGTGACTTTGTTTTGATTTTCTTCTTAAACCTGTTATCACAGAGGCGTTCCCAGCCTCTCTCATTGGCCCCGTTCTGGCCAGCAGCATGTCCCTCCTCAGAGCCACCAGCCATTGGCTCTGCCGGACGTGGTGGAAGCTTCCCGCAGCTTCTCACAGGAGCCGTCTTTGCAGCTCCTCTGCTGCCCAAAGCCAGGCCGTGCCAAACCAATCCACTGTGGATTTTGTGGGCACTGCTCGTGGAAATGGAGGGGTGGGGACAGATAGGGCAAGAGGGAGTGACTTCCCCCCTCTCCCTTCCCACTTTCCAAGTCCTCTCTCCAGGCACACATGTTGGGGCAATTCACAGTGAGGAGCTGGCAGAACAGAAGCCCAACTCTCAATTACCTTCCTCCTTGTCCGTTTGCACAGGATCCTTATCTCCCTCCCTGTAACTCTCTGTATTTAATTATACGCAGTGATAATACTTCACACACTAAGTGCATTATTAAGCAATTCCTAAGATAAGTAGCTTTCTGGATCCCAAATTTGGATAATGGCAATCAAGCTGTCTTCCACTCTCCCTCCTGGGGCTGGCCTGCCAAAGACAGGCTTGTTTGGGTAGGTGAGACACGAGACATGTGTGAGAAGGAGACATTTAGATAAGAGGCTGTTCATGGGTAAAAGGTGTAGTTGGCCACTCAGGGCTCCATGAAGCTTGTTCAGGCATGGATTTGGGGGTTGCTTTGCTGTCCCAGGCTGGCCAGGTGCAGCAAAGTGTCGTCCACAAGCATTACACATCCTAATCCATTATTTAAGTTGTGGCGGCCATGAAGCTCTTGCAGCTCTTAGGTTTTGTGGTTTCCCATGCAGCATTTGCCACGGTAGGCAGGTTGGGAGAGATTTCTTCTGGCACCCAGGTTGTGGTGTTGGGTGTGTTGCAGCTTCACAGTCTGAAACTGAGGATCAGTGGAAATTAGTTTCTTCCATTTCTTTGCATAGTTCATGTTCCCTGGTCCTCTGACCATGTCTATCGGGCTCCTCTGCTCCCTCCCAGTATATAGAATCCTAGAACAATTTGGTTTGGAAGGGACCTTAAAGACTACTCAGCTCCAACTCCCCTGCCATGGGTAGGGACTCCTTCCTCTCGACCACGTTGCTCCAAGCCCTGTCTTACCAGTGCTGGGAAGATAAACTGAAGGCTTTGCAACTTGGTAAAGGCTTTGACAGCACGGAATGCTTTAGTTTGTCTGGGTGGGTTCCTCCTTGCCTTCCTACTTTATCCCTCCCAAATACAGCAGGGCAGGGATAAGGGCCAGCAGAGTGTGATCAGGCTGGCAGAGGAGCTCCCTAATAGCCAGCAAGGGGATGTGACCAGGCTCCGTGGTCAGTGCATCTCTTGTGGTGAAGTCTTCCCTCTTTTGCCAGCAGCATTTCTGGTGCCATCTCGAGTTATCTCTGTGCAGTTCCCTCATCCAAGTGATCCCCCACCCTGCATGCAGGCGTGGGATCGCCGTGCTGCAATGGCCAAGGGATTATGGAGACTGCTTCTAATTCTGTGGAGGAAAATGCTGTTTGTGAGTGTAATTGAGAGGGTGGCTTTAGAGTTGATGACTCTAAGCTCATGTTTTAGATGGATCATGTTTCACCTCTTTCAAAGCATTTAAGAGCTTACCAGAAAAACAAATGTCATTGCTCAATCTGTGAAGTGTCTATAATGCAACTTGCTGTGTCAGTTCCTTCCCTCCAAGATACAGTGGAAACAGATTTATTTTGCTTTCCAGGCCCTCCAGAGGTCACAGCTGTGACACCTTCAGTGTTAATGCATGTATGTGTGTATTTGTGTATGTGTGTAAGGTACGTGTCCATGTACCTGCTAAGAGCGCTTTCATCCACTCTCCAAATATTCCTGGTGAAACAAATATTTAGTCTTAGCTGTTTGTAGGAAATCTTTAATCTTAGCTTTGCTATATATGCGCCTCTGATTTGCACAAGGACAGACTTTGGCTCAGTGCAGCTGAACAGTCCATAGAGGTTTTTTCCCGCATCTTGATACTCAGTCATGATTAGCTCAGTCCTGATATTTGCACTTGAATGTGTGGGAGCAGCTTAGCTAACCCCCAGCCTCTATAGCTTTCTGCCCTGTATTGAACCATTGTCATGTCTGACTGTAAAAAAAGGGTAAGAGATTCTAGAAGAGGGTGGGTCTAAGTTATATATTGGGAAGAAATTCTTCCCTGGGGTGGGGATGAGGCCCTGGCACAGAGAAGCTGTGGCTGTCCCATCCCTGGAAGTGCGCAAGGCCAGGCTGGATGGGGTTTGGAGCAGCCTGGGAGAGTGGAAGGTGTCCCTGCCCATGGCAGGGGGTGGGACTGGATGGGCTTTAAGATCTCTTCCAACCCAAACCACTCTGGGATTCTGTGTATTGAGGCTGTCCAACCTTTAGGGACCTATGGAAATCACTTGCAGTGCCTGCAGCTTGCAAGTATTAAACAGGGGATCAGGGACAGAAGGGCCAAACCCCTAAAAATTGATGCTGAATTTGCTGCTTGAATATGATTTTCAGATTTGGAAGTGAAGATGTCTCTGGCAAAGATCAGCAATGTCCCTGGTAAGGCATTTCTCGCTCTCTTGAGGATTAATTTTAAAGTGGGAGAGCCCTGGTCTGGCTGTGTGTTTATCCTACAGTCAAGACCAGGTCCTGCCATGCACCTGAGCTCTGCACACCCAGCACTCCGTGCCCCAGCACCACCCTCCCTGCTCCGTGTCCTCGCGCAGCTCCGTCATTACCTCCCGTAATGAAGGAGCAGTTTGCTGTCAAGCAGATCATCAGGTTTCGCACCCCACTTCCCTTTGGGAGGAATAACAATTGTGAAACAGCAGGGGAGGTGAGAAGATAGAGCTCAAAGAGCTGCGCTAATGCTCCCCGGAGTGCCAACAATAATACCTTTTCTGCCTTGATACCTTGCATTTTGTGAGCGCATTTCGCTGTGCCTCTCATGGTGTTCTGCAAACATTAATTAATTACAGTCTCATTATATCTCTGTTAGATCCATTTATTTATATATGAAGAACTTTCCATCCCCAAGCACTCTGGAATCTGTTAATCACCTAAAGGCAAACAGCAGGCCCGGAGAGACGAGCTTTGCCGTGAAAACGCTGGGGATAAACACAAAGATGTTCTTGTGAGCAAGGCTCTGGGTTAGGAATTCAGTTGGGGTTTGATTCCTGCTTCTGCAAACCATGTCACTTGAATCCTGCCGTGGTGCAAATAGACATGGTTTTTTTGGAGAGGATGATGCTGTGCCCCATCCCCTGTCCAAACTGCTGTGATGTGCTCTCCTGATGTGCTGTGGCACAAATTAAAACAGATGAATTTAAACCACAGCTGAGACAGTAACTTCCCAGACCACTGGTTCATCCCCGGCATGATAGTCTGTGTGAAAACATCCTTTTTCTCTCCGTATCTCGCTTTGCTGTTTGCACTGAAAGGTCTTTGGGATGGGAAGAGGCCATTCTTTATTCTGTGCTTGCACAACATGGAAAATAGTTTTGGGTTTGTTTCTCCATGATACCGTTTGCTGCTTTAATCTCCCAGCTTTGAGCACTGAAGGTGGGGAATACCAGTTGGAGAAGATTTGGTTGATAGTGAGCAGTGAGGCAGGCAGAGGTAGCAACAGGATTATCTGGGTTGACCTTATGTCATCTCCTTGCCACAGGAGTTTTAATTCCCATGTCAGCAGGGTTTGTTGAGCTGCACAGTGCAGCTGCAGCTGCAGAGTACTTCTCAACTGCCAGACTGGGCACCACTCCTGAATTTGGGAACAGGTTAAGCACTCTTGGGTTTCCCACAGTACTCAGGATGTGCTGGAAGTTAGCTGACCTGGTATTACCCTGATCCCCTCACTGCCCAAGAGGTTGGATCATCACATGGACATATTTCTCCAGGCTCTGGAGAAGTCCCTGGAGAGAAAGCAAGCTGGGAGATGCTGGGATAAAGCCAGCTGCCCACCTGGGAGCAGGTTTCCAGCCAGGCAGGGTGGCACCCCAGGCTGTCCCAAGGGCTGGGCAGAGCTGAGGGTCTGGCCAAGCCCTCATCGCTCTCGCCTCCAGCCTGCTTCTCCTCCAGCACCAACAGGCGTCAATGCAGACATCCTGAGAGGCACCACAGAGGAGCAATTAGCTCCCATGAAATTTTCCACCATTAGGAACAATGGCGGGCTTAGTTCTCATCTGATTGAATTAACGATATTCTAACAAGTGACGTTTTTTTCCCTTTAAATTCTCTCATTTGGAAGGAATTGCTTGTCGTAAATTACACCTATAAAAATTAGGCCAGTGTTTTGTATTGTTTACAACAAGCACTTCAGGGTTATGGATGTTACTCATTGATTTATAATGTTTTATTCTTCTCCCTTTCGTTCCCCCTCCTTTGAGCTGTTCATAAATCAAGCAGCCCTGTCAACCCTGTGTCAACATTTCACTCAGCCTGCAAGTTGCAGGCAAGTTGGGACAGTGGTTCTTATAGAGAAGGTTGACTCTTCTCCTTCACTGTCTTTCCCATTTTGATGAAACAATAAAAAGGTGAGGCTGGCACTTGTCAGTTATTTCTGAGTCACTTTTCATTAGGCCTTTTTCAAACACTTCAGAGAACAATGTTGGAGGCAAGTGATCCAAACAACTCATGTTCTCGCTTGTGCACTTGAGGGTTAGGGCCGCAGCTGCCGTGGAATTACACTGGGAGGCTCAACAGGTGTCTGATGGTCCTGGACCACATCCAGATGATGTCAGGCAGCCTTATCCTGGCAGCCTCCTCTTCCCCACCAACCTGGGGTCATCATTTCAAAAGCCTGGGGAGGTGGTTGGATTTTTTTAAAGGGTACTCCAAGAACTGATGAGACTTCCAGGAGTGTCCAAAATTGGGATTTGCAGGTGACCCAGAGCTGGTGCCTGGGTAAACCCTGAGAGAGGGAGGATTTAAGGGGTTTTAGTGACCAACACAGAATCCTAGAGTGCGTTGAGTGGGAAGGGACCTCAAAGAGAATCTAATTCCACTCTCCAGCACTGTGGTTCCAGCATGAGGGTTTCAACATTGTGCAAGTGGTCCACAGTGTAAGAGGCTGACAGTTGAGGGAAGTTAATGGGATTTAGGGACTGAAGGTCCTCCAAGAGCCTCTGGCAGCAACTTGCTTAGCCACAGGATAAATTAGCTCCTTTTTAAAACTGGGAAGGAAACCTTCCTTTCCCCAAAGATGCTAAGGAACAGCAGAGGTCTGGCAAAGAATATCCAAAGATGTAGGTGGGTTGTAAAATTCCCTGCATCAGGTCAAAACTGAGCATTTTTGGCTCTTTCCTCAGGTCAAATATCAGGGAGCTGCTGAGCCCTCAGCACTGAACTGTCATTGTGAGAATTCCCAGTGTCTGACCTCCAGAAGTCAAGAGGTTGGTAGTGATGCTCCACAAAATCCATCCTACAGGATGAACACAGATGTTTCTACTGGGATTGAGTGTAAAATGAACAACCATGTCAGCAGGGATGGCTGCCCCCATTTCTCCCGCCCATCTGCTCTGTACCCACGTCACCATCCATGCTTTGGGAGGAGCAAGGTGTCACATCAAGCCCCAGGTGCCTGGTGGATGCTGGTGTACGTGTGTGTGTGGCTACCTGGGATAATTCCTGCCCACACCTTGCCTACACCAGGTGGTTTTACCAGCCGGCCCCTTTGCTAAGCAGTAGGGCTCGCCCAGGTGTAATAACAAAAGTAAATAAATACATTTTAATGATCCAATGGTGGTAATTAATGATGCTGAAAAACAGATGTCTCCCCGAAGAGCTCATGAGGCGGCCGATTGCATAAGCTGTCCCATTATGTGGATATGAGTTGATTATTAAAAGAAAACATTTAGCAAATGCAGAACAGGATATTCATCTGCTATTACATAATGATAATAAGCAACTGAATCCAGGCAGATAGTCTTCCAGCCATTACCGAATGCCGAGTGAAGTGCATTTATGGCCTCTGCTGTGAAATATTCCTCCTTGTTTTTCCAAGAAGAGGAGAGATCTTTCAAGAGATAATAAATAAAATAGGCTCTAGTTGCTTTAACATGAAGCAAGATGAGTCCTCAGGATTAGTTTGGATTAGTCTGTTGCCAGTGGCATGGAGCTTTGGCACTCGGCCATTTATTCACCTAGAAGACGTACAGCTAATTGGAAAAGCACCTGCGAGGAGATGTAGCTCACCACCTGCACTTTGCTGAAATAAAATAAGCCTACGTAATTGACTACATTACCTATTAATGTTATGAAATCACCCTGAGGCATTATTATTATTATTATTATTATTATTATTATTATTATTTTTATTTTTATCATCTTCTCTCCTGCCTCTTCTTCCCTAAGCTTTTATGAATCAAAATTTTGTCTCTTGTTGTTTCCTTGGAAACCCCAGGACTGTGCCTCTGTATCAAGACCAGGACTGCTCTGACTGACTTGCTTCTCCCTGCAGGGGAATCCTAGGAAATTAATCCTTCTTGATAGGGAGAAGAAATAGTCTGGCATTTAATTCCTTTTTCTCATCAGACACAGCCTCCTCCCGGTCTCTACCTTTTTGCCCCTAAAAATATCCGGTGGGAGTCTTTTGAGTGCCCCACTGGTTGTTGGGATAACCCAGAGCCTCATGATGATAAAAAAACTCCTTTTTGGCTTTTTTGTTGACCCTGGACAACAGCACAGGGTGGACTTTGCCCAGACACTGTTGGCAGAAGCTCTTGGGAGCTTGGTGTGGTTGGCTGTTTTGGGGGTGGGTGGGTTCCCTGCCTCACAGTGAGCATGTTGAGAAACAGACTGGTCACATGCAGGAAAACCCGGTGCTATAAAATGCAAAATCTGTGTAACAGAGGGTGACAGGCAGGTGGTCACAAGGGACTTCCACGCTCAGGACAGCCCTGCTCCTGGCAGTACATTAAAAAACCACAGAGGAAAACCTCTGTTACTGCATGACTGCAAAGGAAGTGAAGACAGAGCTGAAAAGACTCATGGAGAAGAGCCATCAGAAGTTCCTCCTGTTTTATCTTCTCCACCCCCTCGCAGCTTTGCCCAAAGTTGAACCAGGCTCAGATCAGACCATCTCAGTGTGTCTGCAAAAAAGAAAACCCAAAACCAGACTAAGAGTTTTGGGGCAATTCCTTGGCTTTTGCACATCCTGATTGCAGAGGAAGGAAACCTGAAGTTCCTGTGGTCAGAGACACCATGCCAAAATGTGGGCCTGGTTTCCAAAAATTCAGAAGCCAGGTTTGTTCCCAAGTTAGCCGAAGTGTTTAGCTCTGCTCCAGTCATCAAACCTTCATCCTCATGGGCTTCAACTTGACTGAGCAAACCCAGATGTTCTTTGCCATTTCACATCAGAGGGAGAAAAGTGCCTAATTATTGTCCCTGGTTGTTAATTACTGCAGTTCTGTATCGATAATTACTGATGTTACTACACAAATTATTGCATTACTTTTGGCCAAAAATAATCAGGGTCAGTAGGAGGATTGGTTTAGGACCTTTTAGGTAGTGAAACAGAGTAAGACAGAAGCCTCCTGCTCATGGCGTGGAGCATATGGGTAGGGCTGAGGATGGTGAGTTTGGCGCGAGAGAGGATGCAGAGTGGAGTTTTGGGCTGAAAATACAGCAAACAGGTCTGTGCAGACACCTGAGCTCTTTGAAGCACTGAATTTGCTGAAGTGGCCCCAGTGGGTTCCCAGAGAAGGAAATCTGAATTTTTTCCTCTCTTGCATTAGGAAAAAAAAAGTTTTTCTGCAAATAAATTATTTATCTATGCACAGGTCAGCCCTGGCTGTGGAACCTCGTTGATGTACTCTCATCCCATGGGATGGGATCATACAAAGTCCCACCTGTTGACTCACTGGTTGGACCAAGAGGTGACCTTAGTGCAGCTCTGAAGCTCAGACAAGAGCTCTAGTGTGGAAGAGCCTCCAAATTCACCAGGCACCCGGATAAAAGGGTTATTGCCACACAGCCTGAGAAATCCTTATGGGTGAGGAGCCCTCTGAGATGAATGGTGCTTGGGTGTGTTCACTGGGGGTCTGCAGGGGATTGCTGCTCACCTCAGTCTTGTGCCCAGTCACTGCCCTGATGGCCCAGGCTCGGCTCTGCTGCTTGGTTTCCTCTGGATGGGGCCATTCCTGGGAAATGCCTGGAGGTGCCCGTCTCCCCAGGCGCGTGTGCATGTGACAGACTCCAGTTTGGACCTGGATTAAAGCATATTCTGCTTCTCATGTTCCTTTTAAGTTTGCATTTTGTGGATTGTACCTAGATATAGCACGCAAGGACACCAACAGGATCCCTGGGGGATCTGCCTTGCACAGCTAATCCTATCCCAGATATGTGGGCAGGACTCAGAATCATGGAATGGTTTGGATTGGAAGGGACCTTAAGGCCCATCCAGTTCCACCCCTGCCACAGGCAGGGACACCTCCCACTGTCCCAGGCTGCTCCAAGCCCCGTCCAGCCTGGCCTTGGGCACTGCCAGGGATGGGGCAGCCTCAGCTCCTCTGAGCAACCTGTGAACCACAGCACGAGGTGCCTCAGCACAGGTCTGTGGAAGACACCAGTGGCATCTCAAAGTACATCCAGGCAGGAAATCAGAGATGATTAAGCTTTAGCAGTGCTGAATTATCAAGGTCCAGCCTGAAGAAGACTCCAGAGAGATCTTAGAGCCCCTTCCAGTGCCTAAAGGGGATCCAAGAGAGATGGAGATAGACTTTGAACAAGTGCCTGGAGAGACAGGACCCAGGGAATGGCTTCCCAGTGCCAGAGGGCAGGGATGGATGGGATATTCGGAAGGAATTGTTCCCTGGGAGGGTGGGCAGGCCCTGGCACAGGGTGCCCAGAGCAGCTGTGGCTGCCCCTGGATCCCTGGCAGTGTCCAAGGCCAGACTGGATGGGGCTGGGAGCAGCCTGGGACAGGGGAAGGTGTCTGACGCTGTGTGGGGTCGGTGCAAGGAGTGCAGCGTCCTTCCCAAAAACATCCCTCAATAGAGCCGCTCGGTGCAGCACAAGCACTCTAGCACGTACCCTGACACAGGCATGCAGGGGGAGGCACGCTGAGACACAGACACACACACACACACACTCTCTCTCTCACACACACACACACTCACTCACACACACACACACACACACACACTCTCTCTCACACACACACTCACACACACACACACACTCTCTCTCTCACACACACACACACTCACACACACACACACTCACATACACTCACACACACATTCACACACACTCACACACATTCACACATTCACACACACACATACACACACACTCACACACATTCACACACACACATACACACACACTCACACACACACGCTCTCACTCACACATGCTTACACTCGCTCACACACACGTGCTCGCACACACGCTCACACACTCACACACACACGCTCTCCCTCACACATGCTTACACTCGCTCACACACACGTGCTCGCACACACGCGCACACACACACACACGCTCACACTCACACATGCTTACACTCGCTCACACACACGTGCTCGCACACACGCTCACACACTCACACACACACACTGCACTCACGCATGCACACAAAAGCAGGATCGCTCTCTAGTGTTGCTGGAGACAAAGAGGCAGGAGGGGTCCTTCATACGATACTCCACAGGTGGTTTATAGCAGCCAGGGCAGACGGGATCCAGGAAAGGAAGGCCAGAGCAAAGCGGGGTTTAGGTTTATATACGGGGGAGGAGAAAGGCTCAGGGAGCAATGAACTGAGGGCACGAGCGGGGAGAGAAGGTAGAGTGACATAACTGTAACCAATGGAAGAGGCAAGGGGTGGAACAGGGGAACCCGAATCCAATGGGGTGTTGAGGACGGGAGAACTTACTGGAACAAAGACTAATAAGGGGTGTGCCAACCAACTGAGAAGGATTAACATCGTGCAGCAAGGGCTGATGGGGAATTTGCTGTCACCTAAAGGGTGGTTTCAGACCTCTGAGCTCTCTCACCAGCAGGCTTCCACCGCTTTAAGGCTCTTTGGCTCAGTGGTCACTCCTTCTGTAGGCTCAACCACCACAACAGTGTCCCTGCCCATGGCAGTTAGTTGAAACAAGATGGTCTTTAATGGTACCTTCCAATCCAAACCATTCTGGGATTCCAGGATTACCAGGAGTAAGGTGGCTGCAGCAAATCCATTTAATCCAGTGTTTGCATCCCATCTCTGAGACAGTGAGGTGTTCATGGCCAGTGTCCACCTTGCAACCTGAGCTGCTAAGTTGCCATGGCTCTTCTCCATCTCTGATACTTGGATCTCACCTGCATCTTGGGGCAGATCCACAGCTACCAGGAACTGACTTAGACACGCACAGAAGTTCAGCACTTCATACCAGGGAGACTAGAACCAGGTATCGTGGGCTAAATATTCCATAACTCCACCCCCTGCTGTTATTGTGCTGGGTTTTTTTTTTCTTCCTGAGGCTCCTAAGTATTTTTGCCATCATTATTTTAATTGACCTCTGAAGAAAGAACGGTGTTAAAACAGGAGCTCAGATTACTGAAGTTATTACCCTCTTATATGCAATGAGTGATTATTTTATATGTAGAGAGATATAGGTATGTATAAACTCTTTTTTTTTTCTGCAAAGGCAGCAGTTCAATAAATAATTAATGTTTCTCAATCCTGTAGCTATTTTTCTTGCTGTAAAAAATTAATTGGTTTTCCATCATCTGTTTCCCTCTGACCTGGAGGCATCTGGCACAGTGGCAGTGCCCCTGCTTAAACACGCTCCTTGTAATCTTTGTCATGCCCATAGTACAGAATCTGGGGGATAAACAAACTAATCAGAGATATTTGAGGCACCTCCAGGAAGATTTAGTCATCGTAACACTTTGCGCTTATGCAGCATCCATCCGTCTGGGAATAATTAAGCCTCTCAACCCCTGATGAGGTAAATGCTGTGCTCACTGCTGTGGCGGCTGGTAGACAGAGTCACGGAGAGGTTACATGGTTTGCCCCAGACCACACAGAAAGCCAAAATGGTTCTGAGGTAGAAAATGCTTTTGCACTACCAGTTTACAAAAAGTAACTGAAATATGGAGGGGGATGAGGTGAAATGATTAAGAGGTCCCAGAAAAGCCTGCAATGAATTAAGGACTAGCTTCTGCTCTCTTGGCTGGTCATGCACCCATGACCTGACCCACAGCCTCCTTTCCTTCAGTGGGGACACGTGGGCTCCGTGGGAGCGCAGGCCCTGACCCCCCTCCCAGGGGTTATCAGGGTCAGTGTGCTCATGTCACACAACTAATCCCCCTCACAAGCCCTTGCTTGAACCTGGGGCCTATTTGGGCTTCACATTTGGAGCCCATTGCTGCTTAATTCTCCCACTTTTAGCCTCAGTCCTGCACCACAGCAACTCGCACCAGACTCAGCAGCAGCAAGGAGCTCTGGCAGGAAGGTGACATTTACTTACCAATTTAATGTTTTAGAGAAAAAGGTATTTTGGGAGGAAAATGGACTTGTTCTCACTGCCTGACAACTTTTTTTCAATGCTCCAGAGCTGCTTTTGTCCCAGCCTGCTCCCCAAAGCATCTCTGGTCCCTGCTCTTCCTTTGTGAACACTGTCATCCTTTTGATCTTCTGTATCCTTCAGGTTTCAACCCTTTTTGACCCAAATTTTGCAGGTCGGTGAGGGAAATGGGAAGCCCTTAAGGTCTCTCAGTGCTGTGTCTGACAGCCCTCAGTTGTTTGCTGCAGGGTGACTTTGAGATGTCATTTTCTCCCAAATTATTTTTCCTCTTGGCCGTGGGCAGATGCTGAGCATCCCCTTCACCGGGTGGCATTCATAAATCATCCCCGAGCGCTCCTGCCCCTTTCCCAACAAAAATGCTTTTCCTGAAGCCTTTGCCTTTCCCTGGAGCATCCCCTGGATGCAGGTCCCGAGAAGGAGGAGGAGGAGAAGGACAGCTTGCTGTAGCAATGAGCTACTGCCCCCATTTAACCGGGAAGACTGTGGAACTGCAGGGAGAAACTAAGTGCTGGAAAGCTGGAAGATGTGACATTTTCACCTAATAATTCATGTCCTGGCTGCTTTCCATCAGCTGCAGAGAATTAGGCGTGGGGTCCAGTGTCTCCGATGTCACAGCCATCTCCATCTTCCATGTCTTAAATTGGTGGCTGAAACTGCCATCACTGCTGTTGCTTTACCAGTGTCACAGAACTTAAAACAGGATGAAAGGTGCTATTTCAGGCTCCTGTGGTCTTGCATTAGCTGGTGCTGTTACTCCCATTTCATGTGGGAGACCGGAGGGCTGAGCTTGCTGTGGTGCCTGGGCTGAGGAAAGCAGCTCGCTGTGCTTTGCCAGGGGGATTCACTGGTTGTCTGTGCATGGAATGAGCCTGAAAGAGTTAATTGATGGGGAAACAAGAGCCAGTTCAGCCTAGGGGAGCCAGCAAGTACAAGCATTTTCCTAATATGAAGCTTTGTTTAATTATGTCTGATGAAGGTTTCAGTGGGAGCCACCACTGCCATTGTGTTTTCTGGAGCAAATTCCTTCCCTTTGATTTGTAATCTGCTCACATCCCTACTAGCCAGTCGTGTACAAACAGCCCCACAGGCTGTAAAATCAAATGGAAAATGTGGGCTCACACAGCTCAAGTCTGAGCTGAAAGGGCAAGACAGGGAGGGCAGGGAGGGCAAGGAGGTTTCAAGGTAAAGATTCATGCTCCAAGTTGTCTCTGCACATGTCCAGACTGAACCCTCACAGATATCTGGAGATCAGGTCCAAAGCCCAGCACCCCTGAGACTGACAAATTCATCCGGATGGTGCCAGTGTCCCCCAGCCTCACAGGAATCACAGAGTGGCCCAGTGCAGGCACTAGGCATTGAAGATGCTTTGTGTCACCCCACACAGCAAACCCTCATCAGCCTCACCCCTAAAGCAGAGCTTCCGCCTGAGACATCTCTGTGAAGCTGAATCAGGAGGGGCTGAGGCTGGTTCAGAGCACAGATATGGTGGCAGAAACAGACTGGTTTGGGTTGGAAGGGACCTTAAAGCTCATTATATTCCAACCCTGCCATAGCAGGGACACCTTCCACTGTCCCAGGGGGCTCCAAGCCCCGTCCAGCCTGGCCTTGGGCACTGCCAGGGATCCAGGGGCAGCCACAGCTGCTCTGGGCACCCTGTGCCAGGGCCTGCCCACCCTCACAGGGAGCAATTCCTTCCCAATATCCCATCCATCCCTGCCCTCTGGCAGTGGGAAAATATTCTCCCTTGTTCTGTCCTCCATCCCTTGTCCTCAGTCCCTCTGCAGCTCTCTTGGAGCCCCTTTAGGCCCTGCAAGGGGCTCTGAGCTCTCCCTAGAGCCTTCTCCTCTCCAGGTGAGCACCCCCAGCTCTCCCAGCCTGGCTCCAGAGCAGAGGGGCTCAAGCCCTGGGAGCATCTCTGGTGCCTCCTCTGGACTCTCTCCAGCAGGTCGATGTCCTTTCCATGCTGGGACCGCAGAGCTGGAGGCAGCTCTGCAGGTGGGGTCTCATAAGGGCAGAGTAGGGGAGAGCCTCTGCCGCACAGGATGAATTCCAGCAGAGCCCTCATCCTGGAGCAGGAACGTTGGGGAGATGAATGCCCTGTTCCAGAGCAAAGATGGCAAGAGCAGTGACAGTACCGGGCACCTGGGTTGGGCCACTGCCCTCCCACAAACAGGGTACTCAGACAACAGAGGAGCAGGTTTGGGCCGGCAGGTTATAAACAATGGAGTCACTTGGACCACCAGTTTATAGATACTTCTTAGCCAGGACAAGTCAGACAAGCTGAAAGTTTTTAACTCAACACTGCACAGATTATTTTTCCCTAAGTGCATCGACCCTCCCCAAATCGTGGATGACTTTGCAATCCAAGCAGCAAGTGGTTAATATGGTCACACTGGTTTTACAGCCAGAAGCAAATGTAACTGGTATCAAGACCAGCTTCTTGCTAAGTTCCAACCAGCAAGGAAAAATATTAATTCCTACATTAAGCCAAAAGCTTTGAATTAATCTGTAGTAGCACATTTGAAGAGAAGATTTTTCTGGAAACTAACTGGCAGAAGCACCTTGTGCTACATGAACTCTTGATTACTGAATTACTTTGTCTTTTACCACTTACATCTTACTGCTGCTCCTGCTTTGGTGTTTTGTCCTCAAGAGACTCAGATCATGATCCTGCATGGCATGAAGCACAAAGACAGCAGCATTTGCTGGTAGGAGCTGAGATCACAGCATCATTCCCCATGGGAAAACACATCTAGGAAACTTCAACCAGACACAGACTTCATAGGATCATCCCAGATATATTTATATATTAAAACATAGCACAAATGACGTATGCTCACATAAATAACTGCATTCTCTCATTACTCATACTTTGCCTTTGGAATTTTTCTCCTTTTATTGCTGTTTTACAATAGGAGCAGAGCAGTAGCAGTAAATCTACAGCGCATCTTTCTAATTACATCTCGATTTAATTATCGCCCTTCTTCGTGTCTCCATCCTAATGAGGTCTTCAGGTTGTGACAGTTGATGATGAAGTGGCTGGAGAGGTGTTATCTGCTCTTCACCTGAATAAGAGCCATCCAAACCAGAGACCAGAGAGGACCCTTGACAAGGCGCAGCCTTGCACTCTTTGCCTTGCACACACAAAACAATCCCCATTGTGAAACGCCTGTTGGAAAGGCAGATAAAAAATTTAAACAGCCACAAGGCACCCAGGTTGGTGGATGGGTTCCAGAAACATTAGGTCATAGATTTTTTTTCTTCCCCTCTCTCACAAAATACATTCCGGCACTTTTCCAGCAATTATCAAAAGTCACTTTATATAGCAAGGGTGTCTTCTATAGCACAGTCCTCCAGATTCTCTTCCATTGGCTTTGTTCTCATCCGATTTCAAAGCTTTTCTTTCTTTATTTTCCTTTAAGGTGGAATGGCTCTAGAGGCAGGGGCACTTCTTTCCCTCCAGACACCCCAGCCTAAGCCCAAATGAACACCTCTAAGGTCAGTACATTTCTACCAGAACAAATTGTCCTTCCTGGAAGCGGGGCAGACACCTTGCTGTGCTCGCTTGGCTCGTGCTTTGGCCTCTGCCACTTGGGACTTGTTTTCTGTTGACATCCCAAAGGCTAAATAGCAAGTGGGGAGGAACGTACTCCTTCTCGTTTAAATAATTATTGCCTTGGGAAAGCCCAGACCCGATTAACAATTATTGCAACAAAACTGTGGAATTCACCCGTGGTGGGTTACCACACTGAGCAAAATCTGTTACAAATGCTGGGCAATGCGTTTGCTTTCAGCCCCAAATAGTGTTGGCAAAGTGCTGCCTGAACCAGGAGCTGTGCCGAGCTTTATAATGCACCTCCAGTCTGGAAAGTGGGAGAAGTGAAGTGCTTTGACAAGGACTCTGGGAATCAGTGGCAGAATTCAGGGGAAATCCACCAGTAATAGAGTTGGCAATGATCTCAGAGTCCACTCTGGGTTGCACTGCAGAGCCAACAATCTTGTGCTGGTGTGTAGGAGCAACACTCTCATTTGTGGCTGCTCATAACTCGTTCCTACCCTAATGGCCGGGTGACATCATTCAGCTCAAGTAAGGAATCACATTCACAGACCAAATACATCACTGGGTGTTCAGCTTCAAAAATTCTTCTAAAGTGCAGTGAAGATTTGGGGTCAGAGGCAACATAACCATCCTAGTTCTTATTTCTCAGCAACATTCCTGCTGTGTTTTCCTACTTTATTGACATATCAAAGGAAAGAGGAGGACTGCTCTTATAATATCTGCCATTGATTTTAGCAGTGCAAGATCTGCAGACCAGTTAAGAACATGTCTAGCTATAAATATCCACTTCAGTCTCAATACTGAGAGTGTTGTGGCCAAATGATTTCTAGCCACTTTATAAAGCAGAGAGGGAGAGCAGCCTTGAAACACCACCTAACCTACCTGCCCCGTGTTTGGCACTTTTGTCTCTCCTATCCTTAAAACCCATCAATGGTTCAAATTCCATATTTCTGTGATGAATCTCTTCTGTTTCTTCATTATACTTAGATGTTTCTCAAAGTTCAGTCTGAACCCCTTTGTTCCATTTTCATTTTATTCCTTACTTAACTTATTGAGAGTCAACAGAGGTTATCTGACTACCTCACTTAAATGTTTCTGCATGGCTTTAGTTAGCCCTCCTTCTGCAGCCACCCTTTTTCTCAGCTGAGCAACAGCATCTTACTCATTCTTCAGATGTCCTGTTTTCTGACTGTTCATCTGTTCTCTGTTGCACAAAACACCCAGATGACTGTCCTCAATCCACCCATTGAAATTCATTTAAATCTAAGTAGATAATTGAGGCTCATTGGATCAATATCAGGCAATGATCTGATATATTGATTAGAGACCTCTATCTGGGTAGTAATGCGTTAGTCATCAATATATGCAGGAATGACAGGGCAGCTGTGGCCAGATCGAACCTGGGCTTACACCATCCTATCCAGGTCCTCCACATCCATGATCTGGGTTCTAAGTCCACAAGGACTTGCCCAGGGATGGGGGTAAACCAAAACCTGGTAGCCACCAAAAAAAGACTGCTGATGTCAAAGATGATCAGGGCAGTTTGAATTACCTCCTGTCCATCTGCTGGCTACAAAGAGAGCCCAAGCCTTGAGGTTAAGCAGGGTAGCATGAACCCGGTGAGAACCGTGGGATTTGGGAGTGCTCTCACATCCAGCAAAAATCTTCCCCAAAAGTCCCTGCTTCTTTCATCCTTAGTCTGGGCTGAGCAAAGTTCATTAGGAACCTTTCCAAAAAAGTTGTGTTGCATGCTTAAAACATCAAATCCAGGAGCTCAAAAGCCACAGGGTATCTTCTGCAGCCTTAAGTAGTTGGTGAGACATGGGAATCTGAACACGACCCAAATAGCCTGAGATATATCTCATACATGATGTGGATTTAAGAGAAGGGGAAAAAAAAAGATATTAGCACACAAAATATTAAGTCATTCATACTTTCTGCAATTAATTTATCTGTCATCAATAGACTCATAAACTATTTGACTTTATGACAGCTTGGAAAGAGAAGATGCCAACTTTTCCTGCAGGTGTGCATCTGTTTGGGAAGACACCAGCAATTGTACGTGCAGGGAGAGAGGATGACAGAGGGAGACAGAGGGATTGTGAAATAAGGTGGGAGTGAAAGGGTTGGCAAAAATGCTGGCTTGCTGCATTTGTCCTCCTTGGAGATGGGAAGAAAGGGTTTGCAAAGCCCTGGCTTCGAGCTGCATTATCAAAAGTAGGTTGAGACCCCCTTACTGTGCATTTTTATTGATCTGGCTTCAGGAAATTAACACAAAAAGAGCCCAGGGCACTATAGAAATGGTTCAGCACATTTCCTATATTCCATGTGATACTTCAAATATGTATTGAGGGCCAGACACCAGGTGCTCACACGCTGCTGTGATGGTAAATCTGACTGATTTCACTAGGATGTGAAACCTTTCTGGGCTTTGCATAACTGCTCTTCAGAGCTTCTCCCTTGGCACCTGTGGGGGTACCTTCATTCTGGCCCTGTTTAATGGCCACGAGCTACAAGGCTTTAGGGCTTGGGAGACTGGAAAAATTATCCAAGTCAAGACAGATTTGGTGGGTCCTTTTAAAAGGTAAGCAGGGGTGGGTGAGAGGGGTGTTATAAAAACACTAGATAGTATTGTGACTGAACCCCCTGTCTCCTCCTAGAGATAATCTCAGAATATCAGCAGTTTTAGCTGATTTCCAGGGTTTTCTCTGAGCCAGGGCAGCGTGGCTTCGAGGGAATGGGAGATGAGCATGGTCAATGACTTTGGTGTTTCCAAGTACCTCCAGGTGAAACCCCTCTGTGGTAGCAGCTACTAAAACGTGAGTCAGCTACAGGCTGCCTTTCCTGCAAGAGCTGAAAGAAACCCGGTAGGCAGCCAGTTTCATCCCTGCCCAGGGTGAAAACTCCCCGGACAGGGCACCTCTGGGGCTGGAAGGGGAACCCAAGTCCGCTCCTTTCCCTGCTTGTGCTTGGCTGGAATTTGTGTTTTCCAGATCTCAGTAAGCTGGAAATACCTATAAAGGTAATTCAGTGGCTTTGTGGGATATCTTGGGGCAAAGGTTTCTTGACTTCCTTTTTTCCTTTTATTTAAGTTAATTAACTTTATTAATCAGAAAGGTTCTGGTCCCCACACTGGGTTCATGTACTTCCCTCATCCCCTGGAGGCAAATTGTGGCAATTTTTCCTCTCTGGCAATTTTGGTGGCATAAAGTTCCAGATAAAGACCTGCTGAATTTTTTTCATCCTTTTTTTTAAAAAACAAAACTGGTGTTTGGATGAAGCCAATGCTCAAAAGATCGAAACCGTTCTGCATTCAAATGGTAAAAAGCCATTCTTTGCTCACTTGGTGCAAAAGGGGGAAAAAGCAAAGCTATTACAGCCACAGAAAGGAATAACTGGGGTGCAAATGTGGAAAAGTCTTGATTTGAAAGCACTGTCAAGAAGAAAAGTGGATAATGAGTCTCAAGGGCCAAGGAAAAACTAGTAGTGAGTAGTGTCCTGGCCGCCTTTTGGCAGAAGATGAAGGGGGATGGTAAGAGGGGACAGTGCTGGGGTTTGGGTACCACGATGGGGAGACAGGAAAAATCCACAGTGAGAAGCAAAGAAATTAAGATTTGGTCTTATGAAGTAATGAGGATGCTTCATTTCTACTGAAGCTCAAGCAAAGCTGAGGGTCCTTTAAAGTGAAGCCTTCAAATAATTTCAATCTGCCTGGTCTTTTGACAAGGACCTGGATTGACAGGACAGGGGGGGATGGTTTTAAACCAAAAAACATATGTTTAGGTTGGCTATGAGAAAGAAATCCTTCCCTGTGAGGGTGGAGAAGCCCTGGCACAGGGTGCCCAGAGCAGCTGTGGCTGCCCCATCCCTCGAAGAGTCCAAGGCCAGGCTGGACAGGGCTTGGAGCACCCTGGGACAGTGGAAGGTGTCCCTGCCCATGGCCCCTTCCAACCCAAACCATTCCATGACACATGAACATTTCCCATTTGTATCAGCCATAGAAATTTCAAGGGACCACTGCTTCCTTCAGTCCCCTCAGCTCTAGCAGCACATCCCACCCTCAAAAAGGAATTCAATAAAAATGTGGGGAAAGGGGGAAAAGTGAGGAATCAACACAAGGAATTTCACTCCACGAATAGGGAAAGATCTTGAACGTGCCACTGGCGTGTTGCTGCAGACAGCTTAAGCCGAGAGAAAATTCTTTGGCAGTGACATCAACTCAGCAGTAAGTAATGCATTTTCTAGGGCTGAGATTCAATTTAAGGTCTCTCCAGTGAGTGGAATGACTGAATGGTGCTCAAAAAAAAAAAAAAAAATCCAACAAATGAGACTTATCATTAGGCTCTTGTCAGCCCATAATTTAGAAGTGGGGTTTTTTACCCCCTTTTTCCACTTGAACTGTGGTTTATGTACTGAAGTCTGCTAGAACTGCCTTGAACTTGGCTTTCTCTAGAAATCACCCCCATCCACCAAATGTAGAAGTTGACAAGAATGGGTTTAGTGCTGGGTGACTCATCCAAGGCTCTGAGGATCTTTAGCCCCTCCACACTCACCCCTTCTACTTACAAGCTGAGACCCAGCAGAAACTGCAGATTCACTGAACACCAAGAAAAGGGACAATTTCGGGCTGTGCATCCTTGTAAAATATGGCACAGAACAATTTTTTTTTTCTGGTAAATTGTGCAATTTTCAGCAGTCAGTGTTTTACAACCTCCCTAAACTGAACTTTGCCTGCAGAACTCTGAGTTTAATAACCCCCAGCAAATCTCTCCTCCAGAATTTGTCATATTTTTTCCCTCTACAATAAAAATAAATTCGAAATTGCTATAATTTTACAGGGAGCTCTCACTGCCTATGAATTTAAAACTAGCCTGAATAATGCTCTGGTGAAAAGGCAGTAAAAAATAGTTTTGTACCAGCAAGGCGAGGGCTTGAAAGTTTTTTTTTTTGCTGAGTGACTGGAGTTAGGCAAAGCCAATCCCCAAAGGTTTCCTTGCTGGTGATGCAGCTCTGTGGATTGCCAAGCACATACCCAACAGAGGACTAGTTTTCTAAAAATAGTGATTAGGTCATTAACTCTATCCCTGTCTCTTGGTCCAAATGAAGTCTGAGGACAGATCTGGAGTGGTGGGAAAGGATGAGGAGATGCCACTGAGCACTTCCCACAGCTCTGTCCTCTTGTCTCCTGCAGATCAGGGCTTGGAGGGAACCTGCTGTGACCTCATCGTTAAATATGGTCAAGTTTAGGCAAGGGGGGGACATGGGGAGAACCTCAGATTTGGGTTGTTTTGGGGTGAATACATGTATATGATTTTGGCATTGGATTTGGAGGGTCTGCTGTGCCATGTGGGTGACCAGAGCCTGCCTCTGGCTGGGAAATGGGGTTTCACTTCATTGCTGTTTGAAAATGAGTTGTTTAATCAAAACCAGTTGTCTTGACTCTGCAGCAAAGGCAGAGAGAGGGAGATTAGGCCAACAGCACATCCTGGGTCTGTCTGGCCATGGTGAGCTTATCCCTGGTGATGCTCAATGGGTTTCACTCCTCTGGGTGTCTGCTGGTGGATTGAGATGGGTTTGTAGTGGATTCAGGTGTTTTGAGGTGGTCTGCAGGTGGATTGAGAGTGGGCACAAGGTGTGCTGGAGGCTTTCCCTGGGCAATCCCCAATTCTACAGTGACATCTCTGTGTCACTTGACCTCTGTGCAATGTGAGACCTGGCTACTGAAGGCTCCTGACCTTGCAAACTGTGCCTGAAAAATCTATAATCTTGGTCCAAGTCAGAACCAGAAGTCTTTCAGACAGGTTTAGGAGGGCCTGGTTCAGAGCCAATGCAGCCTCTGCCTTTAGAGGGGGTAACGTGAGGTACAGTTGGAATGATCTCTCCCAGACATGATCCTTCAGGTTGAGGTTGGAGCACTCCGTGGGACAGGACACAGAAGCAGTTTCCATAGCTGAGCTACAACCCACTCCCAGCGTGCCTTATCTTCATCTCTCACTGGATCTATTCACATGCAATCCAAAGCAGAGGGGTTAGGGATTAAACCTGCTCTGACTTACCCTGGGGGAAGCAACAGCTGGGTGTAGAGTGTTTGTTTTGGGTGCTTGTGCCATGGCAGAGGAAGAGGAGGCTGCAATGTGAAGTGGCTGTGAGGTAAAGCACAACCCAGCTTCATGTTGGGGCTCAGCTTTGCTTGACAAGTCATCTGTAATCCTTCCTCGCTGTGCTGGTGACTGCTGTGAGCACTCTAAGTGAAAATTCTGGGCAAAAATTATAATGCTACTGCCAGGACTAGATCAAAAGAAAATAGGAAAACCCCATTTAGGAATCAGCTACCACTCGTTAATTCATCTAATTGCCATGGACCCCATTTTTCCTGCCTTGTGCTTCAACAACTTAAACATCCTGGTTTGTGGAATAGTTTGAATGAAAAGGAGGTGGGATAAGGGAAGAAAAGTTGCTTAAAAAGTAAGTCAAAGGCTCCAACATGTGTTCTTGGCTGGTTGAATTCAAGATGAGGGTTTTAGGCTTCCCGAGGGACCTCCCTTTCACAGCTCCCCCCTAATCCTTTGGAAATCGCCTGTTACCTACAGCTGTTGGGTCACCAGATAAACTATTTGTTCAATTATTCTTGGCCGTGCTGGCCCAGGCTGCCTCAAAGCTGTCGGCTCCGTCCCTCGGCCCACTTCAATCGCCTCCGGAGGAGCCCCAGCCCGTTTGAAGCCCTCCGTCCTGCTCGCAGGAGCGTCTCCGCTCCCGCCCCCGCATCCCTTTTTATCTCGCCCTGACACCCCCGAGCGCGGCCGGCGATGCTCCCGCGGCTGCAGGGGCGGGTTGGGAGGGCGGCTCCGGTGTCGGAGCGCCGGAGTGAGAAAATAATTACAAATGAAAGCGAGATAAGCAGAGGCTGTTGCGACAAATGCTGCCGAAATGGTTTCTGGAGCGCCGGCGGTCCCTTCTAACGGGAGCAATCGGCTGCAGCTGCCGTCCCCGTGGCGATGCGGAGAAACGCGGGTCCCGCTGGGATCCCGGAATGAAAGCTTAAAACCTGGCAAACCACAGCTCAGGGGGATGAGATGACGGACTGGGGCAGCTTCACGTCATACAAATGGACTGGTAATTAACGCAATTTTTTTTCCATCTTTGTCTGCTCCCTCTGCCTCCATCCCCCTGTCAGAGGTGTTCAAACCCGCTTAATAAACGGATCACAGCTGCTGAAAGACGGCTCTTGCCTGGCTCTGGGAATCTTCGGAGTTCACATTGCAGGAGATCTGAACCTTCAGCCCCTCTGAGATGTCATGAGTTTCCTAAGTGGTTTGTCCTGGCATCAGGTAAAGTCCCATTTCAGTTTGCCAAACTTCCGCCTATTTAACCAAATGGTTAGGATAGGACATTGCATTTATCCAGAAATTCTGGGTGTACAGGACATGCAGGAAAAACCTTTAGATGAGGTCTTTAGATGAGATCTGAAGTAGTTGATTATTCATGGAAGGATGAGAGATGGCTTTGGGAAGCCGTTCCTGATGGGTGCAAGCTGAGGGCATCCCACACATCTGCCCGTGCATGGAGCACTTGCAGGCACAAGAAGCACACGGACAAGAGGAACTGTTGTACATTAGGCTGTTCAACTCCTGGGGAGGTTGACTGGGAGGGTAAATTCACCGTGATGGCCAAGGCAGTGGTGCTACACAGTAAATATGAAGGTCACTGGGATGGATCTGCTGCTGACCATCTCTGGAAAGCTGAATGTGGGAAGCATGCAGGCAGTGGGCTTTAGTGGCTTGCAGAGAAGTGATGGAAAACAGGGAGCTGGGTGACAGATCTGGAAATGTTGCCCCAGCTGAGCATCCCCTTTTCAGCGGGCTGATGCCCCATCCCTGGAGGTGCCCAAGTTTGGATGTGGCCTTGAGCAACCTGGTCTAGTGGAAGGTGTCTCTGTCCAGGACAGGGCAGGGGAATTAGATCATCTTTAAGGCCCCTTCCAGCCCAAACCATTCTGTGGTTCTGTGCTTCAATTCTCAGTGACCATGCTGACCCTGGGAGGACAGTTCTGCTCACACGAAGGCAGAGCAGTAGAACAAGAAGAGGCCAAGAAGACAACGCATCCTTGTCTTCTCAGCCATCCAGCCCTTCGCTAACCAGAGGGAATGGCAGGTTGGACACCGATAATAATTTAATCATCAGCTCTTACATTAGAGTCAGTTTTCTCTCTTCTCCTGGAGCTATGGGGAAGCCCTGCCTGGCTGGCCAAGGCATGGCCAAAGCTTGGTTATCCCATGGGATTATGAGCTGTTAGTGTTTCTCTCTTATTCCAGACTCTGAGCTTTGCCCCAGTGAGCAGACATGTCACCCGTGTCACTGTCAGAAGTGGTACAGGACAAGGAGAAATGTTTTGATGAGATGTGCTTCCCTTTGGGTTCATAGAATCCTAAAATGAATGGTTTGGGTTGGAAGGGACCTTAGAGATCGTCTCGTTCCACCCGCTGCCATGGGCAGGAGCACCTTCCACTAGCCCAGAGTGCTCCAAGCCCTGTCCAACCTGGCCTTGGACCCTTCCGGGGATGGGGCAGCCACAGCTGCTCTGGGCGCCCTGTGCCAGGGCCTCAGCATCCTCACAGAGAAGGATTTCTTTCTAATAGCCAATCTAACCTCTCTTTCAGTTTGAAGCCCATCTGTTCCTATTTCCCCCGTTTGGGACTTGCAGCACCAGAGCAGAGGCACTGCAGCATTCTCTGCTTTGCTTTCCCCCCAGTTTCTGAAGTCAAAAGAGATGTACAATCTCACCACTCTGCATCCCCCTCCCAACCCCCTCCCCGCGCCTCCCACCCATTCTCCCTCCATCACCCCCCGGTCTCTTCCAGCTGCTCCCCACATCTCCCGAGTCCCAGCAATTGCTCTTGAAACATGTCAAAACACCATTAGCCCGTCCCGGGCCAGCCTGGCTCCTTTCCCCGGCCGAGTGGGCCAGGACAGGCTGGCGCTGACACATCCTGCCTGGCACTTTGAAGTGCCCGCCCGCGCTCGGCGGGGACAGCTGGGGCGTGCCACAATCCCCTCGGCCCTTTGGGCTAAGCCGGGCGTTTTAAAATAGTCCCCCCTCCCCTGCCCGGCGGTGACAACTGCACAATTATTTCAGACGCTGTTTATGGACCCGCGGCGTAACCGGAGCCCGCGGAGGAGGAGGAATGGGGGTGAAGGGGGAGAAGGCGGCAGCCCTAAGTGGGTTTCACCCTAATTAGCAGCCCCCTTGTTTCTCACCGAGTGCTGGAAAACTCATCCATGCACGTAAAATCTGCAGCAGCAAAGAGATCCGTGGTGAAAACTGGCATTTTGCCACAATCCTTATTTTCTAATGGACGGTTTGAACCCTTTACGTTTTTTTCAGGGCTCCCCAAAAGGCAATTCCACCTCCTTTCTGGAAAAGAGATGCTGCCAGGTGGGTTGGGAATTGCCTTGGGTAATGCCTCTCCTCGTGCCTCCGTTTTACCATTGGCAAAACAGGGATGTGAGGTCTGGTACGACCCCGGGAAAGTAGGGGAAGGGGCTGGGACAGAGCTGCTCTTCCTGAAACCAGTGCGGCAGTCCAGCTGCTGCCGAGTGCCTTTGGAGAGGGAGGAATGTGACAAAATGACACAAGGAGCTTGTCACCCCTAGAGCTGGGCTCCCAACCAACCCCAAAATGGGGGTGCAGCCCCTCGCCCCCCAGGCCTTCACCCTCGCACCCTGGAGCATCCCTTTGTGACAGCGTGGGATCCTTTCCGTGAGCCCTCAGCACCACCTAGTGTTCCCAAATACTCCCGGGCTTCCGTTCGGCGCATCCGGGACGTGCGTGAGCTGGTCCCCGAGGCTGGGGCAGCATCCCGTATCCCACATCCCACACCCCCCATCCCACATCCTGCATCCACAAGGAACCCCTCCCGCCCCCAGTTGCCACCTCTCTTCAGCCGTTTAACAGCACAAATCCCCAGTGCAAGCTCTCAGGTGTGAAGGCTGCTCCCAAAAACTTCAGCACCTGCTTCACAAAGCATCCTCCTCTGTGAGGATGGATTTACAGGGAAGGCTGGAATGCTTTGGCATCCGAAGTTGCTTCTGAAGAGTGTGGGAGATGCTGGTTTGCAGCACATCAGAGCTGTATTTCCATTGCTTAAAGGTCAATAAATGCCGGGGTTTGAACTTGCTCTTCATCCCTGACCCTAGGTATGGTTTTTCATGGTAATTTTTTATGGTAATTCAGCTTTTAGGATTGAAAATTAAATGAAAGGTAGCA
The DNA here is from genome assembly GCA_013398015.1 of Oreocharis arfaki. Taxonomy (NCBI): domain Eukaryota; kingdom Metazoa; phylum Chordata; class Aves; order Passeriformes; family Paramythiidae; genus Oreocharis; species Oreocharis arfaki. The sequence goes on from VZRR01011915.1 coordinate 355,830, forward strand.
GAAATTGTAAATGTTTGCTTAGGAAAGGTAGTTGGAGCAAGAGTGCTGGAGAAGAGGATAAGAGCAGGGAAGATTGTAAAGATGATGAATACAAGGAAGAAAAAAAAAATTAAATATCAGTATGAATGACACTTCCCAATTCTAATTTCAAAAGCAAAGGGCTCAGTGTTAACATGTCAAGGTGAAGAACTGATTTTCTCTCTTTTCGCGTGAAACTACCCACTGCATCTGAACCCTCTGGTCCCTCACAGCTTCATGTCCCCAATAATCTCACTGTCACTCAGAGACATTTCTTCCAGCTCCAGAAAGAGAACGAAGAAGATGTTGAAGATGAACGAATTCCTCTCCCCAAATTCCTCTTGCTTTATTAGGTGATCTGGGTATGGGTACCAAGGGCGAGCCCGGCTGGGGAGGTGACATTCCTCCCTCTGCCACCGAGATGTGCCCTTGCTCCATCACTGCTGAATGGCAGCTGGATGGAGGGGGAAAATCCCCAAATCAAACCTCCCAGGATGTGAAGATTTAATCTTGCCTGGCTGCCAGCGACAATGTGGATGGCACAGCCCTGAGGGCTGCCCAGCTCCCCTGCACCTCTCCCAGATGGGTCACTCTCCATGCGAGGTGTTTTAGGGGAGCATTTCCTTGCCTTCCCACTTATTTTTTTTAACTCCTCATCAACTGGGAGTTATTTTTTTATCCTGTTAAAATTTCCCACGGAGTTTGGCCACTTCGTGTTTCCTTTTAGGTGCTGTTGTTTTCATCTTTAACCTTCACCACCTCTCACTGAACCTCCCTCTCTGTTGCCTGCCAGCGTTTTCTCACACTCTTTTCTCTTTCTTTTTCTTTTTCTTTTTCTTTTTTTCTTTTTCTTTTCTTCTTTCCACAGTCTGGCTACAAAAATTTCCTTTTAATGATCTTCTGTCCCTTATTAATGCTTTTGCCATGTCCAAGCATGCTACAGTGATGGCATCCAGCTGGGACTGATGCAGTTGGAATCACATCAGGGCTGAGCCCTCCCTGCTTTTATTTAATTCTCACCTGTTCTTACCCAGCTGGGGTCTTGGATCTGTTCATAGGGGGTGTAACAGAAACTTTTGGGGGTTTTCTTTGCTTATGTCACCTTTCCTTGCCCCAGCTCTGCCCCTTTCCCTCCTGGCTGTGCACGGATGCTGTTTGCTCTCTGCAGCTGCAGATGTGCCATATTGGATTTATTCATCTCCTCCTTTTGCCACCTGGCAAACTTCTTCCTGGACCTCTTTGCATGTGAACAGGGCATTTGCAAGAATTAGGTCACGTTTTGGGCAGAGTCTGGTGGGTCCCTTGCCGTGTCCTTTGTTATCTCTCAGTTTGTGCCTCCCGAGGGCACTTTGCCCTCCCCATCTCACAGTATATGGGGACCGAAGGGACCCACAGAGAGGCATAAATTGAGTGGGTGGCGCTTTGGAGCAATTGCAGAGCTCTGCCCCTTCCCCTGTTCCAAGATATTTCAGCATCTGTGGCAGTGCAGGTAGCTGAGGCCACCCAGGACACTCAACAAAACATTCTTCCTGTACAGTGGTGGTTTAGGGCATGAGCTCCATTCCCCCCTTAGTTAGGGTGAGAACCCATAAGTCCCCAGTTATCCATTGTACATATTTTGTTGTAATTGGCCCCTGTTCTTCCCTCCCCGTTTTATGCATAGCATTTTGAATATGCATTCTCCCTTGTTAATATGCATATGTTCCAGAAAGTTCTGTTGCACTCGACGCCCCACTGGTTCTCTAAGTTGTCAATTTGTTGTACCCTCCTTTTGTTTAATTTTATTCGTTGTTGTACTCTCTACTCCTCCCCTGTCATTCCCTGCCATTGGTCTTCTGCCCCCACCCCTATCTTTCCCAGTATAAAATCCCTTGTCAGCCCCTAAAACGCGGTATTCGTCTCTGCTGCCTTCTAGTGTGTGTTCCTGTCCCCCTTGCAATAAACCACCTGGAGCCGCACACAGGAGCCCTCCCTCTGCTCTTCTGTCCCGGCCGCGCTGTTCTCCGCCTGCCGCTCGGGCTCTCCGCAGCCCCGTGCGCTGTCTGGGTCGGTAGCGTGGGGCACGGGCCGCGCCCTGAGGCGAGTGTCCTCTGGGGTCTCCGGCCCACCACCGACGCCACCCTGTCCGGGCAAGCCGAGCAAGCGTCAAGCATCCCTGGAGATCTGGGTTGCAGGCGATGGGTGAGCGCTCGGGTGGCGGACCGCCCTGAGATGGGAGGTGCTGCGAGGGATCGTTGCCCGGGGGCCGGGAGGGCTGAGGGAGGTGCCACCGGGAGGTGGCTCAGTTAGAAACGGGAGCATCTCGGTGCGGAACTTTGTCCTGCGGATCCATTGCCTGCATTACACAGGCAGGTTTTGTGGGTGCAGGAGGAGGGGAAGGAAAACGAGACATCATCATTTTGGCTGGGAAATACATCGATATTCCAGCGATGGACCAGACAAATACCTGTGTCTGGCCAGCGTGCCAGCTTGCTTTCCCGTTTTCCTGCCTCTTAAAATTGCAGGCAGCCTGTGCAGCTCCTCTTTCCGGATCTGTGACCACGTGGCAAATGACTTCCTCACGCGTCCCCTCTGCCAGCACAGGAAAATGAGGGGGCTAATTTCCTGGCTCTGGCACTCCATCATTTCCCCCATCTCTCTGAGCCGCTGGCGCTGAGCTCTCTCTGAGCATCACTCCCACGGCACGCTCCAGCCTGGATCCCGCACTGCAGCCATGGAGACTGCAGGTACTGTCTAACCACAGGGCATAATGAGGTGACTCCCAGAGCAGCAAACTCCTGTTTCCTTGGTCATTCCCAGCTTTGCATGTTGATGTGAACAGACTGCCAGGGTGTTATGTGCTGCCAGATGTCCTGTGGACATGTTTAGGAGCTGCAGCTCTGCGTGCGATAAGCAGGGAGAAAATAGACATCAGGAGGTAGAAAATTAGAGATGTGCAGGGCACATAAGAGCATTTTTGAGGCCTCAAAAATTCATAGAATAGGAATTCTGAAATTTTTTCAGGACTGATTTCATGGGAAGGCAATAAGATTTAGGAAAGCTGCTGATCAGCACTGCTTTTTTAGGCTGGATGTGCTGTGCTGAGCAGAATTCCCACCTCCAGTGGCAGCCCAGTGCCTGTGGATGGTGAGAGCCTGAACTGGACACAGGTTTGATGAATTTACAGCCTTTACATGTTGTTTCAAGACTGTCTAAGGAACTGTGAGGTTTTAAAGGGTGGCTGAGCTCTAGGAAGTTATGGATGATGATGTCAGGTTTTGGTGTGTCTTATCAGGAAATGATTGTTCAGGACCACGTGGAAATGAGACACTCTGGTAAAGTTCTGCGTAACCCCAGGTCAGGGATGGTCTTTACTACAGTAAATACACCCAGAGAGGTTATTTGTTTCCTGAGAGTGAGATCCACCCCCCTTACACACCCCGTGATTTTGTTCTGCAAATATTTGAAGGTGCAAATTTCCTGGTAGCCAAGAAACGCCAACATGACTCGGCAGAGTTTTGGGTGGGAACAAGTTCCCATTTCAGGGTCAGGTTTAACTAAAGATTTAGTTTTCAGCTAAACTCAGCCTTTGTTATGTAACAGATACAGTGACTTCATCAACCAGGACCAAGACTTTTTTGTGGCTTGTTTTTTGGGCCTCATTTGCATTTTTGGACATCCCTTGGGTTTTTTTACATGAACTTGTAGCAACTCCCCAGCTAAATAATTCTTAGTTTTTCCCAGGCCCTCCATGTCACCAGTTGTTTTCCTTCCGTTTATTCCTCAGCTTTAGTTTTGGGGGGTAGTGCCTGGAGCAGGGTGAGTGTAAACTCCTCGATTAATTCTGATTTATTCCAGGGCTTGTGGGACACAAAATGTAATCAGGCTCCTGGGACATTTGTGAAACAATTTAATGAAGAGACAAGAAATACCTGCAGTTTGGCTTTTGCCTCTGGAAAATTTGAATCATCCCACCTGAAAAACACGGAGGATTTGGGCATCCAACCCCACCACTGATAAAGGAGAGGGTGACTGTGGGATGCTTCCTTCCTTCCAGCATTTCTCACCTCTCTGGGAGGTGAGAAAGGATGGATTAATTGATAATTATTTATTATTTAAGAACTCATCTGTTTAAGCAACATTGTGGGACCAGGAGAGGGAATAGATTTTATGTCAATAAATCAAAATGGTAATATAGTAACAAAGGAAAAAGACAGGAGGTTGCCAGACAGCTCTTCTAACCCTCAAGTCATTTATAAATCAGGGTGGATATATTTAAAATGTTAAAATCCAGCTTTCTTACTACGAATTCCCTGTGGCAAGTATAGTTGCTCTCAGTGCTGTAAGTAGCTGCACTGCTCCCTAAAAGTGAGTAAAACCCAGGGCTGGAGCACAGAAGGCCCTGTCAGAGCTTCCTTTACAAATAGCCGTAATAACGCTTCCCTCCCTCCCAAGGGTGTCATGAGGGTTAATTATTTAACATTTTTAAAGCACTTGCAGGACTGGAGATGAAAGTGGAAAGTATTATTAAGGATAAACTCAGTTTTATAGGAGGCCTAGTCAGAAAATTGTATTTGGAATTGAAATACGGGTTATGAGTGGGGATCCTAGGAGGGGCATCCATCAAACCTGGGAAGCATGGTAAATGAAGTGCATTGGAGGAATTAATCCAGTTAATAATTAATGCAGTGTTTTGGAGATTAGGGGTGCAGGGGTAATGCCCCACACAGTTCCCCTGTATCCCACAGCTCCTTTGTATCCCACCTTGCATGAGGTGGGTAATGGGGACCTCTAATAGAAGGAAATTTAATCATTCCACAAAATCTGAGAAAATTAAGATTTAGGGAGAAAAAGCCTTGAGACAGCCAGAATTCAGCAAATCACGGATGACTTTTGTGGGAGAAAACTGCAAATTAAAACACCTGGTGTGCCCGAGAGTGGGGGATTTCTGTGTCCAGGGTCACCTTTCCCTCCCAGCTGGGGTTTGGGAGACAGGGAGGAGGCTGGCGAGGCAGGTGCCACAGGCAGGGGAGGAGCACAGATCACCTGGGAGCAGGTGCAACACCGGGATCACCAGCACAGGTAAGGCTCTGCTGCCAGGGCTGGCATGGGGAGGGGGTTCTGCTGGGAAGGGAAGGGAGGAGCTCACCCTACACCAGGGGATGGGAAGGGACCCCCTGCCTGCCCTTTAGGGATCCCTCAATTTGGAATCCAAACTCCATAGGGAGGGAAGAGAATGTGAACCACTGCTCCCCGTAGGAAAGCAAATTTGTGAGAGATTTTAGGTGTCCTCAGCCCACCGGGGTGTCCACCTGCTCTGGGGTCCCTGTGGAGGGGCTCAGGGGGGGTTGGCTGCTGTCCCTGTCGGGCTAGGAGGCGATGGGACAGCCTGGCAAACACGCAGCAATTTTTTCCAAGGAGGAAGTTGAAAAATAAACAAGATATGTGGGGCCCCAAAGCAGGCAGAGGTGAGGGCAGGGCAGCCTGGGGGCAGCAGGGCCCCGAAACCCCCTGGACACTCTGCAAGAGCCCCTGCTGCCTCCCTGCTCCACTCTCAGCCAAATTAGGTGCAACCCCCCTGCCTCACAGCTAAACCAAAATTACTGCTGCATGCACTGAAGCATAAACTCCCACCTTCCTCTCCCCACAGAAATGCTTGGAAAAGTCACTTCTAGTGCCTAAACCATAGAGACTGGAATTGTAGAATCCCAGGATGGTTTGGGTTGGGAAGGGACCTTAAAGCTCACCTCATGCCACCTCCCTTGCTGTGGGCAGGGCCACCTTTGCTGCAGGGGAAGGTTTTTTTCTTTCTTTCTTTCTTCCCATTCTCCCTATCAGCTTGTCATTAAAAACGACCAACCCCTCACGTTGGCAGCGCAGGGTGTGACAGCCAAGGCTCCAGGTGCTCTAGGAGGGGAATGTTGGGGACCACAGCTCTGTGGTACCCAGGAACAAGCTGTGGTACTCAGCAGGCTGAGGGTTATGTGTTTTATGGATATTTTGGGTATATATTGCAATGGAAATGGTTTTAATTCTTTGTCTTGGATAGTTTTCCTTGAGGGATGCTGAAGACCCACAGTGCTTAACCTGTATCGCATTCTGGGGCAGTTGAGACAATTTGAGGACAAGCATTCCACTCCTCTTTGGGGAATGCCCAGGGAGGTTGTGGGATCCAGCAAAGTTGTGGCTTTCCCACCCCTGGAAGAGTTCAAGGCCAGGCTGGATGGGGCTTGGAGCAACCTGGTCTAGGTGGAAAGTGTCCCTGCCCATGGCAGGGGGGTGGACCTGTGTTGTCTTGAAGGTCCCTCCTACCCAAACTGTTCTCTTAATTCTACCATTCTATAAATACTGATTTTTGTGGCATTTTTGATGGTGATAATGTTGGGTTTGAGTTTATTTTAGGTTGGTACCTGTGAGGGGTCGTTGGATTCAGGGCTGCTCCATCACACATCATGGAGCCAGGGAGGCAGTTCAGGGCACAGATGGCACCCAGCCCTTTAGAAAGCACTTTAATCTCTTTACCATCATGCAGAGAGAAAGAAAAATGGCTTTTGAGATGGTAACGTGCATTTCCCCCAAGAGATAATTTTTAAAGTCAGACCTCACTGTCTTAAAACTACAGATAAACAAATGTAGGTCGCAAGAGAAGGAATGACAAAGTGCCTGTTCAGAGCTCCTGTAATTAGGCTTTGGCTAATTTATTTTATTTCTCAGCTTTCTTTGCTGGGATGCAGTTTCTTGCTGCTTCCCTGATGGTAGGGCTCAGAGCAAGGATTGAGATGGAGAATCCAAACCAGGGGCTTATAAAACAGGAGGCAAAAGGAGGCAGCGTAATAACTCCGTCACTAGTTTTTACATATCTCTCCCTCAGTGTCTCTTTCCAGGTGGATCTATTGTGTCTATTAAACAGACCTCTAGTCCAGCATCCTGAATTTAAAGCTTTAGTCCCTGTTTGAACTTCCAAGTTGAACTTTCCCATTCGAGGAGGATGGATTTTCTCGGTTTGTGCTCTCTGTAACCACTGTCCCAGCTCCTGCAGTACCTGATGGTCCTTCAGATACCTCCTAGCAACTGAGCCTAATAGTTTCCAATTATGATGATAGTTTTTTAACCTAAGTCCGAACCCCTTGAGGATCCTTTAGAGGCAGAAAAGTTGCTTTCCTGCTTTTGCAGACACAGCTGAGCTCACCAGTATGAGGGAGATGATTGCTCAGTGTCACTGTTAACACTCCCTAGTGCAGAGACAGAGAGAAAAGAGAACCCGACGATAATGGGATAAAATTGTTCAGAGTGGGGTTTTAGCCTGACATTAATGCATTAGGGATCCAGCCCCTGCGGGAGCTAATGGAAGTGCTGCTATGATTAGAAGTGCCTCTGCAGACAAATAAGACAATGCTGGTAATGAGTGAGGCAGCGCAGGGTACAGGAGAACTTATCACTGTCAGTGATGCCTCTCCTGGTACCTTTTGGGTGTCTCCTGCCATCTCTCTGTGCTCAGACGCAGAGATATCTCACCTCTGTGTCTAGACCACTGCCATCCTCATTGGGTGCCGGGTTTGGGCTGTGGGATTATGTTGTATTCAGGGATACAGAGGACATGCAGGATAGGGAAGGGGCTGACTGACGATGGTTTTTTGAGCACAGCACCTCAGCTGCTGTCAGTCTGTAGGTCTGGGTTTGATGTCCTCCTGCAGCTGCAGATTCAACACAAGAGCCCCTCTGGAAGGCTGGAAATAACTTTATTATTTCCAGATACACATCTCAGTGGCATTCCCCAGCTCAGCCTGAGCTCAGCCTTGCAAGCCAAGACATTTCTCCTCTTCCCTGAGTCAGCCTTTCCCTGGGGACCATCCCTGTCACCCACAGATGCTCTGAGAGCCAAGCACAGGTCCCACAGTGAGCAAAGCAGCTCCAGTGTGTCTGAACTGCCTCATTCACACAGGTTGAAGGGCGAAGTTAATTGTAGGGGTGATGGCTGTGAGCTCTTCCCAGTGGTGAACTTTGGACTGTAATTTCCAAGCTGGGGAAAACAGAAGTGGTGCCCTGACTGATACATTATCAATGGAATTTTAAAAAAACAAACAACAAAGGAAAACAAAAAACCCCCAGGAAAACAAATGAGACATTTGGAATAGTAAAATGGCCCAGGTTTTGGCTGAAAATAGAATTTGTGGCTGCCAGGGTAGTGTGAGAAGAGGAGGTGAAAGCCTAATCAGGCTCCTTACCATCCTCCAGGTGCCTCCCCAGGTGGCTGGGTGCATTAGCTATAAACCAAGAAAAACCAGCTCCTCTGGGAGGTGATAAGAGCAGATGAAACAGTAAATCATTAAGCAGACACAGCATAGAGCACCATAATAAACAGAGGGCAGGGAGCAGTAATGACAAGCCAGCAGGGACACAGGGGTGTTGCTGTACGTGCAGGCCGGGGTGATGAGGGAAGGGACAAAGGCGCACTCAGCAGGGATGCCCTGGGATGGTGGCTGTGGCCACCAACACCAAGCACTCACTGGACGCTCGGCTTGTTCTTTTCCCTGCTCACTGTAAACGTGTCTCACTTCCTTTGGAGCTACAGGGATAAACAAGAGCTGTTTGCCCCAGGGCACAAACATAACTGTGGTTGGTTTTTTCCCCTGTGCTTACCCATTGCATGTTTTCAGAGGAGGAAGAGAAGCAGGAGAAATAGTTTTGCCAGTCACGTGTCCCAGCCGAGCCGTGTGCTCCCTGCTATCAGGCAGGAATGGAGACCAGGAACCCCAAAAGAGTCCCCATCACCCCCTGAGCTCAGCCCAGATCACATAAGCACTGTAAGGTGGCTGTGCATACCCCATTTAGCTGATCTTTCAATTGTGATTGCTCAGTGTATTCCTCAGGTCATCCCAGTTTGACTGCATCGATCTCAGGTGGGAAACCAGCAGGCCCCACTTGACATCAGTCTTCAATATGTAACTTCAAGAGCTCCATCAGTTATATATTTGACTGTATATTGCTGTGGTCATGTTATAATTATAGCATTAATATGGCATGATATGGCTGCATTCCTTCTTGTTGTGGTGTTCTGGGATGGGTTTGGTTCTGCTTCCAGTTATTACCCTGCTGTTATACCATTCCTCCTTGTACCTAATGTAAATTTCCCCTCTTTTAGTTTGAAGCCATTACCCCCATTTCATGTATATGATGAGATTCTCTACTCACCCAGAAAATACAGATTTTTCAATTCACTACGTGGCTTGGGAATGCTGCTCCCTGAATCACAGGGAAACAGGTGGATGCTCCCATTCCCCAGTTGCCCCTTTCAAAGGACTGCAGAGATGATTGTATTAACCCACTGGACTGTGCCAGCCTTTGCTTTGATTTTCTGTTTAATTACCCAATGCATCCACTGTCAATAAATCTTTCCTTTAAAGTCATGAAATAAGTCAGAACCTTGCAGTGCTAATAGTGACCTGCAAAGCTGCCAGCCCCTACCATACCCTTTCCATGCACAGCTTTTCCACTCTTGGGTTAAACCCACCCCACCCCACCCCACTAAATTCATGTTCATGAACCCACTGGGATAGCTCAGAGGTGCTTGGTGAAGGCAGGAATGGAGAGCAGCCTGGTGGCCCTGCAGGGACATCAGCTCCATGTGCTGCCGTGTGTGGCTGCATGTACCGGGGTGGTGTTTGCACATGGAGCCAGTGTTTGCTCAGCTCGAGCTGCTGGATTAGCTGTTTGGTTAAACCAGCTCAGATCAGGCAGGTTGGTTGCAGGGATTTAGGAGATTAGCTCTAACCCAGTGGATTTTCCTGCTTGAGGATGGACTCCTCTGGGAGATGGTATCTGCACCAGCCATGGACTTCATGAGATGAAAAGAGGTGTCCCTGGGACAAAGAAATCAGATATTAATGAAGCCAAAGAAACAACTCCCTCTCTCCGGGGCTGGCAGCAACAACTCATGTTTAACCCCACACGTGAATCATCCTTTGTGCAACAGCAGAATAAGAACATTTTTGGTTTATATTTTCATCGAGTGGGGACTGAAGCCCAAAATGCTGCTGAGGAAGGCGGTTTCAGGATAATCAGGATGTCTGAGATGGGGAGGTCAGATCCAGCTCCAAACCATGCAACTGCTGCTATGTGGAGTGACAGCATCCAGTCCACAAGGGAGATGGTTTCTGCCCAATGTTAAGTGTAGATTGGCGCAGAGAAGGAAGTCCTGGACACCAGCAGCACAGCCTTTGCTATCAATTTAAACATTCCTAATTGCCCAGCCTGACACCACCTCACACCAAGGCAGCCCTCAAACATATGGTCGAGCCCACATGAAAGAGCTGATCAGTTCTCAACCTAATTAAGCAAAGAGCAAACAGGAGCTGGCTGGGTCTAATTGCTGTAATTCTCCCAGGAAATGGGTCCCCCAGCATCCTGCAAACCGTGCGTGTGTGCACTCTGGCACAAAGGCTCCAGCAGCTTGCTGCAAATCCTGGTTTGGGGATGCTCAGGGGAGGGAAGAAGGAGTGTGAGCAGGTCAGGATGCAGGGAACAACTTGGTTTGTTTGCCCAAACCCACAGTGGTTTTTTTCTGGCAGCTTTTGGGGTATTTTTGAAGGTATATTTTTAACAAAATGTTGTGGTTTGTGGAACAGATGCAAGGTATTTTTCACCTCTTCCATGGCCTGAAATAATTCCAGAGATTTTTAAAAATTTTGGACTTCGCACACCACTTCTGTGGCTGTTCAAGGAGCTAAAGAAACACGCTGGTATTTATCCCTAGACATTCCTGTTTTCCCTGTGTATTATCTCTCCTACTTGATCCCCAAAAGCCCACCCTGCCCTGGTCTGCAGCAGATCCTTATGCTTATACTTGCAGAAGAGCAAGAAAAGCAGGACCTGCTGCTGGGAGAGATCCTTGGAATTAAAGGTTCAGGCTGGGATGTGTGAGAAATTGCAGCAGATTTGGGGCCTTTTTGAAACAACTTTCTTTGACATTTCCTAATCTTGGGGCAGGGACCTCAGAGAGGTACCAGGTGTTCCCAATGCTCCTTCCTATTCCCATGTGCTTGGTCAAACCTTCTCCAGTCCTCCCTGAAAGGGAAATCCTATTTTTTTCCAGTGTTATGCCAAATAACATGTGTAAATTGAATAATGACATTGTTTTTCTTTGCCTTGTAGTCGGAGGAGGTTGACAGGATGGCGAATTTTAAGGGCCATGCACTTCCAGGAAGCTTCTTCCTGCTCTTTGGGCTCTGGTGGTCTGTGAAATACCCACTGCAGTATCTTAGCCAGAAAGCAAATAAGAAATCCCACAAGACTTCTTGTTTCCAGCGTGTGGATGCCATTGAAGGGGGAATCAAAATCTTCTTTTCTCTAGTAGGTAAGGGTTACATTTCACTTGCTATGCCAGTATTCACCTAGCCTGCAGTGAGGACTGTACAGGAGCCCTGACTCCAGAGAAACCGGTCTAGATGTGGAAGGATCAGAGAATCTTTAAGGCTGGAAAAGACCTGTGAGATCATTAAGCCCAATCATTAACCACTGCCAGGTCCACCACTAAACCGTGAACCTGAGCACCACATCGACATGGTTTTGAGCACTTCCAAGTATGGTGATCCCAGCACTGCCGTGGGCAGCCTGAATGCATCCTTGGTGTCCATCTTGCCTTGATCTCTGGGATAGTTAGATGTGGAAAAGCAAGTCTCATACCCCTTCCCGAAGCTGAGCTGCCATTAAACACAGGCCTGATTTTTCCATCCAGTCTTTTCTCTCGAACGCAAACTCACCAGCTCCTGCTTCAGAACCCCCAGCAGCAAGGAGGGGTCTCAACCATTGCAAATAAACCCCCAGAAACTCCATGCTCTTGGGTGTCCTGCAGGGATGCTGGCAGAGCAGTTCGTCCCAGACGGCCCCCACTTGCACCTGTACAGCGGGGAGAAGCGCGACTGGGTGAAGCTGATGAACTGGCAGCACAGCACCATGTACCTCTTCTACGGCCTCTCCGGGGCAGTGGATGTCCTCTCCTTCATCTCCCAGGCGGTGCCGCGGGGTCTGGATCGCCTCATGTTGGCCGTGGCTGTGTTTGTTGAAGGTTGGTAGAAGGTGGTGCTTAATTCGGGGATGGATATTGGGGACCAAGTCAGAGGACTAAAATTTGCCTGACTGAGATATTGCTCCAGATGCCTCTGGAGATAAGACACATTGTAGGGCATGTATTAGGCAGGCTGGGATAGAATGAGGTGGGAAATACAGTCACGGATAGGTTCTGGTTTGGGATTTCTGGGGCTACCGTGGTGCAAAGCAGCAGAATGAGGTTCCTTGTTATGATAAACAGCTGGTGGACTCTGCACTCCTCTGCCATCCACAGGCTGTTCTCCTGCCCCACGTTCCCCGCTGAGAGCCATTAATTGCACTGCAGGCACCATCAGCCTCATCTACTTGCATGGCACGTGGGAATTTGAAGTGATTTATTCTGCCTTTAGCACATCATGAATATCACTGTGTCCTCAGGCTGCCTTGCAAGTCACCAGCCAGGATTCCAGACCCCTCTTGGATCATAGAATCATAGAAAGACTTGGCTTGGAAGGAAGCTTAAAGATCATCTAGTTCCACCCCCCTGCCATGGGAAAAGAAGGTCTTGTTTGTATAGAAACCTCCTTAATGAAGGCACAGATCCTGTTACTTCTCCTTCCTGATCACAGCAGTTTTTGAGGCAGCAGCAGCAGGGGCAGCTCTACGTGCACAGTTTGGCATGTATGACCAGGAAATCTATCCTTTACAGCTCCCAAAAAATGGTGAAGTATAGCAATAAGAAAGAAGGACACAGCAGAAGCCTGGATAGAAGGGAGGGGTTATCTGAAGAGGTGATGGCACAGACTTGGGAAGAAAACTACCCTGTCCTTGGTCCCTGTATTGCTCAGATCCTCCTGCCCCAAGGTTGGGCATCTCATCCTTCCAGGATGCTGGGATGCCGGGAGGCCTAGGGGATGGTGCTGTGTGGAGTCCCTTCTATTTGTGGTGGCCTGTCTCAGTTTGCCATCCAGGCAGGTGATTTACCCGGCTCGCTGGCCCCGGCTGATGTTATGACTGCTGCTCCAAGCAGGGCTCGTGTTTTGGCAGGTTGTCTCTTCTATTACCACGTCCTTCACCGCCCCATGCTGGACCAGCACATCCACTCCCTGCTGCTCATCGCCATCTTCGCCGGGGCTGGCAGCATCCTGCTGGAGGTTTTCCTGCGTGACAACATTGTCCTGGAGATGTTCCGAGCCAGCATGACCATTGTCCAGGGAACGTGGTTCTGGCAGGTCAGTTCTGCCCTCCCAGAGCAACGAAGCAGAGGGCAAAGAGGAGAAGGAGTTGTACATCATGTATCAATCGCACATCTCCCAAGGCTTATTTTGCCAGGCTCACTTCATAAATAGCTCATAACCCAGAACGAAAATTTACTTATCACAGGTCATCTCTGATGGCTGCTCCTGCTGCAAGAGCTGTTTGTCTTGGCTTATTGCTCCTCCAGGGGGAAGAGTGAAAGCAAGTGAGCAACATTTTGCAGTATCTAACGACCAAGTACTAATTGCTTAATGTGTCTAATGCACCCTGCAGCCCTCCCTCTGGTTTAGTGGAAAGATACAAACCCCACCAGCAATAAAACAGCTGAGTTAAAATACAGCCAGCTGCTTGCTTTGGTAGGAGTTGGAGAAGCAAAGAAATCAGTTGGAGATAATTGCTCTCAAAACGAAGCTGTCGAAGAAAACCCCAAACTAACAAAAAAAGAAACAAAAAACAACCAATCAACCAAAAACAAACAAAAAACCAAACAAAAAACCACCCCAAAAGCAAACCACTTTCTCTTCTCTTTTTCAAGACTGCACTAGCTCAAACCAGCCTTTATTCAGAAGTTAAAAACTGGACTGAGTTTGTAAAATACTAAATCTAGAGTTTTTAGAGGATGGCTTGGAGTTTGGAGTGTTGAGGAATTGGAATGTTTGGAATTGTGTCTGGATATTGAACAGAAAAAGATATCTTGGGCACAGATTGGCTTTGTGTGGCCTCTCATTGCAAGGAAGGACTTCACTCTCCCAGCAAAAACCTCTGTCCAGGTCAGGGCTCAAGTTCCTTGGTCACCACATGAATAAAAGTAATTCACTGTGAGGGTGGTGATGCTCTGGCACAGGTTGTTTAAGGTCCCTTCCCACCGAAACCATTCTGGGATTCTGTATTTTTTTTCCCCCAGCGTAAATAAACTTCTTGTTCCACCCAGATCGGTGTTGTGCTGTTCCAGCCATGGGGAGGTCCAATGTGGGATGAGAATGACCACAGCAACATCATGTTCCTCACGATGTGCTTCTTCTGGCACTGGGCAGCTGCTGTGGCCATCCTGGCTGTAAACTACACCCTCACTTACTGGTACGGCTGGGACAGGGGCTGGGACAGGAACTGGGCAGGGCTGGGGTGGGCGGGCAGGGTGGGATGTCTGCGGTGAGACACACAGGTCCCCCCAGCCCTTCCTGCAGTACAAAGTCCCAGGTGAATGAGCAGTCCCAGACTGCTGCAGCTTTCAGGGCACGGTATTTGTTGAGTGCACAGAATGCAAAACAGTGTCAGTGAGAGACACGGGCATTAAATGGGGAGAAGTCAAACAACTGAGTCCCTCGAGGTGCTTCTGCAAGTCACACTGCTTATTTTCCTCTGCACTGAGTGCTGAAGTCAAACTTTAATTTGATAGAGACATCAAAGCATTACCAGGACCCCCTGACACTTCATCCCCTGCCTCGCAAGGACTTCAAAGCAGTTGAGGGTCACTGAATTGTTAAAGGTACAAAACCTAAAACATTACTAGCCCCCAGTTTGGCTTTTCCAAGGGGATGGGAAGATTATCCCACTTTAAGGGATGCTCTGAGGGATGCCATGTGAGCTACAGAACAGAGAGTTCAGTCCGTGCCATCAAATAGGATTTTTAGAGAACAAAATACGCTCCATCCCCCATCAACAGCATTTTAGGACATCTAGAATGAGGGTTCTGGTGAGTGGCATTAAGTTGGGGATTTGCCTAATGATTTATTGCTCCTGTGTTACAGCTGTCTCCAGAGGTTCAGAAGAGGCAATGGAGAGCCCTACATCAGCCTGGGGGTCCGGCAGCAGGAGTGTGACAGCAGCTCCCAAGCTGCCTTCTTGAATGGCTCCGATGAAGAGTGAAGAGGGTGCAAACTCCTGCTCCAAACACATGGTCAGTCTTTTTTCCAGAAGAAAGAAATCTAATGAAATATTTATGTTTTGGAAGAGCGAGATGTGCCCCCGTGGTGCTGCTTGGAGGAGGGCTGAGCACACAGGGGTGGCTGCCCTCCACCCATACCCAAATACCTCTGGTTCGGACACGGGCACAGCTTGAAGTGATTTTTAGCAGCAAAACAAAGCATGGAAATTCAACATGACAAGATTGCTTCATCCTATGGGCTCCCCCGTGTGTTCCCATAGGGATCGAGGGCGTCCTTTGGCCAGCTGACTTTTCCAAGAGCCTGGAGGCTTTGACCTGCTGTGACTGAAGTCAGGGAAATCTCCAGGCTGGGGTCATGAACCTCTGGAGCACGGCATCAGCCCAAGAAGGAAGAGTAAGAGAGGGTGGAATGTGAGATTATGGCAATTTTTGCAATACCAGGGCTTGATTGCACACAATACAAATGTTATTACTGAAGCTTAGAACTGAAGGGGGGTTTTGTTAATCGTTTTCATGTTCACTTAAAGGCTAAGAGAGTGAATAAATGTGAAATAAAAATCCTCACTGAGCTGATATCCTTAAATTTAAGACTGATAAATTACAGCATGTGTAATAATAGCTTAGAAAAATCCATCCCTCAGACCTGCAAAGTCTAAAGGACTGTAAGACACATAGCTGAGCAGCAGGGATTCATGAAATGTCCCAGTTTTCCATTGAAAATAAACCCCCTCAGCTTGGAAAGCAAGATCAAACAGGCACATGGGGTTTTTTTAGGCTGCCTTTGCTAGCTAATTTCTTGCAAAAAGTGACTGGAAATGTCACCTCCTAGACAGGAGGAAAATATGCCAGTAGTGAGTAAGGGGATTTTGAAAAAATTATATATACACATATATATATATATAAATAAATAAAATAACCACCAGCACAAGGTAAATTGCAATTGTTCATGTCTCAAACCCCGGGGCTGGAAGGATGCTCTGCACTGAGATCTTCTCCCTGTGGCGTTGTAGGGGATGGATGGCAGGAGATTTTTGTGCTCATATTCATGACTGCACAGAAAAGCAGCTCCTGGCAGGTCCAAGGGAAAGCAAAGCTTGTCTTTTAACCCCTTTCACCTTGTGCAAAGAGCCTGTCACAGACTGCAGAGACTACAGCCCGCACTGCGTTGCTTATTAACAGTGCTACATGACTAACCAGTTTTGAGTGCCACTTTTGCTGTACATCCACTGCTAAGCTGGTTTATTTTTCAGGGCTGGGTACTGGGAGGTGCAAACAGACTGGGCGTGATGAGAACGAAGCAGCAGAGCTGCATCTCCGTGCATCCATCCCATAAACTCATGATTAGGTCTCATGAGTCGTAACCACTGAACACGAGGAGCGTTTTGTAGATCTTTTTTTCTGCCAAAGCAGAATAGTTTTTCCAAACACCTCGAATTCCTCTGGCTGCTGTGGGGAGACACAACCCATCCTGCAGGTGCCACCTGCGAATGGCAGAGAGCCGCTCGTGAGGAAGGGCACAAACCGGGTTAACGGGAATGCTGCAGGACAGGGACGGGTTCATTGAAGAGCAAAAAGGCCTTGTGTGATGGTCTGAATTATTTCTGGTCTTCTCTGAATTATTTGCTTTTAGGAAACAGCCCAAGCATCGCTATTCCCACTAAACAGCCAGGGGAGGGCAGCAGCTGCAGTTGGACCAGGAACAGATCCAAGCTGGATGCAGTCATCTTCCTCCTTCCCACCCCCAAAAGACAGAGGTTTTCTTCCATTCCAGGGCACACAAATGAAAGCTGACTTTGGTTTTTAAAAGCACTCCTTGCTTTTGGAAGTGGGATAGGGTTTATTTTACTCTTCACAGCTCTTAATCAAGTTGCTGTCTTCTTTCCCCCCTCCTTTCTTTGGCCCTTGTCACTGTATGGCCACAAAACACCTTTTCCCTCCTCAGCACCCGGTGTCTGGAATAGTTTCTGTTTGCCTCATTAACTCCCCGCTCCTACAAACATCCCAGGACTGTCAGCAGACCACTCACTAATTTGTTTTCCAGCTCTGGAGCACATTCTTTTCCAAGGTATGAAGGTTAGCAAAGGAGGAGAGATCCAGCCTGTGATTAAGGAAGGAAATACAGTTGGGGTTCATTTCTGCATGAGAATTAATGATTTTCGTTTTAACTAAAAACAGTTTGTAAATAGTTTAGGTACCCAAACAAGGTATGAAGGTGTCTGTACCAGCGGTACAGAGATGGTTTGTTATACAGAGGTGCAACCATAAGCCATCCTCACGTTTATTTCTTGAGTGATGGATATTTTAGCACAGGCCTAGATGGAGACTTGCTTTTAACACAACATCAAACAGTTCTTCTGGATCATGTTTTTCAGCATATAATGTTTGGACTTGATGATCTCGGAGGTTTTTTCCAACCTAAACAATTCTATGATTCTATAAATTGAGTTAAAGTGTCTCTGTACTGGACCCACTGGCCAGGCAGCTGGAGTGGGCTGGGGCTGTGTTTGTATCCATATCCACACTGATTTTAGAAAGAGCAAGATGCCCTGGTTGGTGTCTCAAGGATGTTTTTTCCTTGTGTAATTGTAGCCTGATGTTCAATTTTGTCACTCAGGTGTCCTGCTCATCCATGGCCGGAAGGAGCTGCTGATCCTCCCCTTCTCTTACAAAGGAGCCCAGACAACACCCCCAGAGCAGCCAAAGGACTTGGCAGCTGCTCTTCCTGCAGCTGGAAAGACAAACCCTTCATCAGGAGCCAGCACAGCCCATCCACGAGCCACTCATTCCTGGGGCAGAGATAGGATCTCCCGCTGCCACCCCACACAGCCACTTTTGTGTGAGGCTGAAATGAAGGTGGAGCAGCAGAACAAGCCCTGCCTCTGCTTTTGCCACCTGCTTCACCTCCTGTTGCCTGTTTATGAATGCTGGTGTTAGCATTCATCATAATAATAATAATAATACTTTGCGCTTCCCAAACAACCATCCATCTGCAGCACTCGAGTTGCTGGCAAACCTTTAATTAGATTGTGCCTCCCACCACCCCCAGGAAGGAGACAAACATTATCACATTTTTTCATTAGCACTGAGGCTGATGATGAACCTTCAGGGAGAAAATGTTGCAGTTACAGCTGAGAGAAAAAGAAAAAAAGAAAAAGAAAAAGACAAAAATATGAAATCAAGTTCAGGGTTTAGCTTGAGGACATCTTAGAGGAGCTGGAGAGGGTTGGACACAGCTCTGCCACCCCCAGTCTTTTCCTAGGAGTAAGGATAGGTATATTCCCTTGGAACTGGAATGGAATCACATCCATATGTGCCCGCAGTGATTTTACCATGCATGGAGTGTCAGTTACCTGCTAGGGGATTTGGGGGCATTTGCCATCTTTTTCTGGGTCCCTCTCACTGGACTGTTCCCAACCACCTATCAGAGTTCAACCCTCATTTTTCTCATGGAGATGGTTCAAAAGAAACCCCTTTTCCTCAACTATTTAAGGCACTGAAAACTTCTTTCACTGTCTGTAACTTAAGTTGCCCTTTCCATAGAAGTGTTCTCTCTGGCCTTGACTCTTTGCTGGCCCTTTATGGGAAAAGGCACATTGATCCTCTGAGTACATACTTTCCAGCTGGGCCTCGTTTCCCCTCTCCAGCTGCTGCACTCCCACCTCACTTTTCCCCACTTTCTCCAAGGACTTGACTGCTCTTGCTTGGGAAGCAGCTTCTTGCCCTTTGGGGTAGTGGTTTGTAGAGGTGGGTGGTTGCAGAAAGGAAAACTGAGCTGAAAGAGATCCCCTTCAGCAGATGGTGCTGCTGCTTTTTTTCCAGCAAAAGAGGTAAGGTTTTGGTCCTGCATTATTTTCAAGGGTAGGTCTGTAAGGAAGAACTCCTGTGAGGGCCGTATTTCTCCCTGTGCTTGGATTTGATGCTGTAACAAGTTCCTAAGCTTAAGCTTGGGTGAAACTGCATTTGTGGCAGCCCCTTTGCTGCTGTGGGCTTCCCAGGACCCTTTTGCAGGTGCGCTCATCCCTGTTCCACTCATCCTGCTTCTCAGGCACCGTTGGAAGTGAGCAGTGCTGGGTGTATGGCACAGCCTCTTGTTTTCCTTCCTTCCTCCCACCTGATGTGAAGATAATGGGAATAAAAGGCTCCTGGCTATGGCTTGGTGGCTTTTCTGGCTGTGCTGGACCACAGCCCATCACCCTGGGGAGGCTGCTTTGCTTCCATGCTGCTCCAGCCTTGGCTCACCCGTGTGGCTCCGGGCAGGGCTGGTCCTGCAGGCTGGCTCGGGGTGGGTTTGGCAACACTAGTGAGAGAAATACACAACTTCCTAGGAGAACTGCTGGATTGGGAATGTGGCTGCCCCAGGGTCAGGGGCCTGGGCAGTGCTCTGGAGTGATGCTGGGTGTTTCTGCGCCATCACCTCGGTGCTGTGGAAGGACATGGAGACACTCGGGTGGCCTGAGGTATCTATTTGCCTGAAGCACTTGCATTGCTCATCTCTGCAGCCATCAGTGGGATGGGCAGCAGCTTCGAGGTGGCTTTTGTCTGTGGTTGCTTGGTGAAGGGTAGTGTTGTGTTTTAGAGAGGAAAAAAGGAGTGCAAACAGGCTGCTGTATCCTGCCTGCCCATCTTTTGGGGGAGAGAGGGCCATGGTCCCCCCACTTCTCAGCTGCTGTGGGCTGCGAGGTAGAGCTTGCAAAGGCTCTGCTCTGGTTTGCAAGCTGCTGGCCCAAAATCTCCTGCCCTTGGGCAACTTTTGTAAGATTGGACCCCCTAAAAGGGTTATAGTGTCCCTGGCAACTCAGCTCAGAGACTTCCAGCAGAGCCCTGTCAGTCCTTGCTGCCGCCTCATCTCTTCTTGGCTCCTTCCCCAGCCGTCCCCAGCCCCACTGCAACAGCTGAAGATCCGTGGTTGCCATGGGAACAGGAATTGGCTGCTTATCCTGATTATGGTGGCAAACTCCAGGAGAGCTGCTGCGGGTTTTTTAACAGCAGACAGGAGGTGGCCCAGGTTGTGAAAGGTGGTTGACTCAGGGTGCTTTGAACTGGCCCTCGGGATGTTCAGCTCCAAACATCCTGTCTGAGGGGCACCTCCCCGTGGTGGCTTCTCCTTTTATCTGCCTCTTCTGAGTAATAACCTCCTTGCTGACACATCTGGAGAGGGAGAAGGACCGGCAGGAGCCACAGGTAAACTCTTCCAGCCACACACTGAGCAGCTATGCCATGGAATGGACATGGCTGCTGGAACTTGGGAAGAAGGGATGTGGGGAGAACACCTCTGAGAGACAAAGGTTCAGGTGATGAAAGCTGTGGGTGAGGCTGGTGGAAGTGGTGCTGAGGGTGCCAGAAATCTCTGGCTTTAGCCCTTTTTTAGGGTGGTTATTGTGTTTTGGAGCTGCATCATAGCAGAGGATAGGAGTTGTTCAGCCTGGAGAGGAGAAGGCTCTGGGGAGCCCTCAGAACCCCTTCCAGGGCCTAGAGGGGCCCCAGGAGAGCTGGAGAGGGACTCCTGGATTGTCAGGACAAGGGGGAATGGTTTCCCACTGCCAGAGGGCAGGCTCAGATGAGATATTAGGAGGAAATTATTCCCTGGGAGGGCGGGGAGGCCCTGGCACAGGGTGCCCAGAGCAGCTGTGGCTGCCCCTGGATCCCTGGCAGTGTCCAAGGATGGAGGAGGATTCACAAGGAGAAGACCCTCCAAATGTCTGCGGCCAGGTGCTGAGCTTGCCCTCTGCACACAAGCTGGCTGTCCTGGAATGCTGATGGTCACACCCATGGGTGTGTCCAGAGGGACAGCAGCGATGCCCCCATGAGAGCAAGTGGGGTCAAAATCATGGATGGTGATGGGTCTGGATGCAATGGCTCCAGGGGAGAGCCTGGAAGTTGGGCAGGAATGCTGTCCTTCCCAAGCCAAGCCTGAGGAGGCTGCAAGCAGTCAGGCAAGGCTCTGTTAGGGCAGCAGGCAGCTCCCGTATGGCGATTAAGAAGGAGCATCACAGCCTGGAAGCTGTGGAGGGAGAAGGGCAGCTCAGGTAATAACTTCTGACTGCAGCCATATTTCAAGTGTTTTGACAGACCAGCTCCCAGGAGGAATAAATAACCTGGTGTCTCTTCTCTTTCCTGGCTGCCACTTACTTGGAGCTAAATGAGCTTTTATGTGAGCGTGAGCTCCAAAGCTGGAGTGGGGTAAGCCAGTGGCTCAGGGGTGTCAGGGCTGGGCTCATTGGGCTGGTCGAGGGGCTCCGTCAATGTGGGGGGTTGTGGGGGGTTGTTTTTCTGTGCCTCAAACACGTGAGCTGTGCAAGTGGACTGTTGCTTGGAAACGTCTGGTTTTGCTGCAGAATAGTGACTGTTTTATAAAAGAAGGTGGGATTTTTTTTTTTTAATTTTTTTTTTTTTAACTTTTTTTTTTGTGCGTTACATGCAAGCTTCTGCTTGTCTGATGGTGGTTTGGGACATCTCTGATACAAGAGAGATGCCCCAGGACCTGGCAGGATTCCTGGAATTGTTCAAGGCTGTGTTGGATGCGGCTTGGAGCAACCTGATCCAGTGGAACATGTCCCTGCCCATGGCAGGGAGTTGGAATGAGATGGCCTTTAAGGTCCCTTCCAGCCCAAACCATTCAGGGATCCGTGGTGGCTGCTGAAGGGCTATTTCCAGTTGCTGGGAAGCAAAGGAGACTCGTGACAGCTCCCCAGTCCCTTGCTGCATTGGGCTGCCGAGGGGTTGCAAAGCAAAAAAGTCCCTGGCACTGCAAGGAAGAGTGAGGCTGCTCTGCTGGGGAGGGGGATGGTCAGGGTAGGAGATTCCAGGGACAGCTCTGAAGCAGCAGGTTGGCTCTGCTGGTAACTCAGGTGAAGGAGAGATGGCAGGTGGGTGTGGGGTGGCAGATCCCCGGGTTAATCCCAGATGCTGGCATGGCTTGGAGCAGCCTCTGGAGCTGCAGGTGGGACACGTTTATCATTTCTGGGCTCTGGGATGTCTCTGCTCTCCTTCTCTTCTCCAGTTAATCATGTCAAATTAACGTTCCTGACATGTCTCTCGATCAGAGTGCGCTCCAGCTTCAGGCTGTTGCCCTTGCAGTCACAAGTAGGACAATGGTAAAATTTGGTTATATATCATGCAGTTGTGCTGTGCTTAAATGTGCTTTGTTGTTAGTCACTTTGGATGTAGATGTCTGTGCAGGGAAGATAAGTGTCCTGGCCAGGGTGTCCAGGCTATAATCAGGAAAGACGTGGGTTCTCCTGGGGCATCAGCCACCTCACCCTAATGTAGGCACCCAAAGTAGAGCAGAGAGCCATTCCTGATCCCCAGGTCCTGGGTGGGGCATTTCTCACCTACCTGAAAGGCTGTTTAGTAACTTCCATCCTGAAGGGAAGCCTTAGCACAGATTTGAGCCTTTCCCAGATTGCCTGTGTCCCAGAGATGCAAAGGATGACAATGGTTTCTACATTCCAGTCCTGTGTTTGCCACACAGAGCTGAGCCAGTCTGACCCATGCCAGCTCTGCAGCCAAAACCCGACCTGGAACGTCTTGCAGAGCTCTCCCTCACCTCAGGCACTTGCCACGCCACATCCTACCCTTGTTTTGCAGTGCCTAATTACTTTCTAGTGTGGGAGGACTCAGAGAACGTGCTGGAGTTGTTCATCCAGCCTCTGTAATTTGCTTTGGTATTTATAAACACAGTGAGGATGTGATTTGTGATGCAAGGGCAGGTCGGTATGGAAGCTTTGGGATGAGTAATGCCTTCCTCTGTGCACATCCGAGCCGCAGAAAGGACCGGAAAGTCCATGAGGAGGAGAAAAGTCAGTCCTCCTTAGCTGGTAGAAGCTTACAGAGAGCAAGGAGAGAGGTCTTTCTGGAGGGAACAAGACCATCCCAAGGTAAAACAATGCTAGAAATTCTTAGATCATTATTTATTCCTTTCTGTGCTTGCTACACTGGGATTTTTCTCAGGAGTTTTGGTATGGGCTGAAATACTTTGCAGGATATAAATTTGCTGTACCTTTGCTCCTCTCCATCCTTCTTGGTTGGTACTCTAGCGTTGATCTGACTTAGTCAAGGCTTTTTTTATGCCTTTAGTCTTCGAGCTCTTCCTATGGAGAGGAAATCTCTTGTGTCAAATCACCACTTGTGTGCCACACAAAGGTTGTGTGAAATATGCATGAGGCTCTTTTTCCAAATGTTAATGGTTCCTGGGTTGCGTCCTTCTGCACAGCCCAGAAAAGCCCTCACTGTCTGGAGCTCCTAATCTAGCTCTGGATTCACACCCTGGTAATTGCCTTGTTTGGAGCAAGTTTATGGTCTGAGGAAATAATTGTCATGTTGCTTTTTATTGGTAAAAACTTTTTTTTGGTTTCCTTTTCCGATAGCTGTTACGCTTTCTTGGGCACTAATGTATTGTTGTGTGGCACGAAATCCTGATGATTTTATATGCAGCCACAGAAATACAAATATGCACACATATACACAGTGGCAGCTTCCCTGTGCTGATACCCATCTCTGGTACTCCCTGTTTCGGCTGAGCCGTGTGCACCTGCTCTGTCGGGATGTGGATCCCTGGGGATGCTGAGCAGCCCGACAGCTCCCTTGGGGATGCTTTAGGCTGGCCCTCAGGCACTGTTTGTCCTTGCAGGTCCAGAGAACGAGCCTGATGCCGACAAGTTTTCTGGGCAGTGCCCTCCGGGGCACTTTCTTCTTTGCCTTTGGCCTGTGGTGGTCGGTGCGGTACCCCCTGAAGTACCTCAGGAGGAAAGGTGATGCCGAGGGCCGGCCGGGCCATGGGCACGCAGAGCTCTTCGAAGGGGCGGTCAGAGCTTTCTTTGCTCTAGTAGGTAAGAGATGATGATGATGAGTCCTTGCCCCAATATCTACTGGCACAGCAGCCACTCTCCCCCACAATGCTGGGGCTGTTTGTAGTGGGAAACCTCTGGCACGGTAGGGCTTGGGGACATGCTTGTGGTACGTCCTGGGACGGGACCTTGCTGTTCTTCTGGGCAAACACCACTACTGCTTCACCCTGCAGAGGAACATTCCCTCAGGCTTGTCATTTCCCCATGTATAAGGAAAAGTAACCTTTTCTCTCTGCCCAGGGATACTGGTGGAGCAGTTTGTCCCCACGGGTCCCCACCTGCAGCTGTACAGCCCCAAGACGCACAGCTGGACCGACCTCACCTCCTGGCACTACTCCACCATCTACCTCTTCTTCCTCCTCTCCGGCATCACAGACTTGGTCTCGCACTCCCCGCTCAAGCTGCCGCTGGGCTTGGACCGGCTCTCGCTGTCCCTGGCTCTGCTCGTGGAAGGTGAATCGCACCTGGTGCTGGGGGAGGAGGGCACACGGAATAAGGAATTGCTGCAGTGCTCACGGCTGTGACAGCTCCTGGGCGGTCTGGCGGCCACAAAGGCAGAGCTGGAGGGGGCGTGGATGCACCATGGCACTTGCTGTGTGACAAAGTCACCCCCTCCGTGCTCCTCCGAAATACAGATCCAGCCATAGCTGGATGCTGCAGGGGATGCTGGAGAGATCTGTGCTTCTCCTGGTGGCCAGCAGCTTGCTCACTCTGGAGTTACAAAAAGGTGTCACCCCCCCCCCCATTTGTTGGATGCAGAGGGACAGACCCTGATACAAAGCTCCCCTCTGCTCCTCCTGCAGCCCTGGCTGGGGCGCAGGGATCCCCACAGGTACAGGGGCACAGGGAGCTCTGCAGGTGCAGGGGTTCCTCGAGGGCAGAGCAGAGCCGGTGCTGGGGCTGCCTTCTCATTGCAGAGGGAAGGTGGTGACAGCAGCTGGTGGCTCTCTGGTTCTTCCCCCCAAGGCAGATCATGGCAAGACCTGGAGTATAGTCTGAGTTTTCAGGCGATTTTTCAAAGAGAACAAATCCCAGAGTGTCCTTTGCTAACTCAGGGTGGATCTTGGTAGGTTTGCTCTTCTGTTTCCGGGACTACAGCGATGCTGTGCTGGACCATCACCTCCACTCCCTGCTGGCCATGGCTATCTTTGCTGGAGCCTTATGTACCCTCCTAGAGGTGTTCTTCCGAGACCATATCATCCTGGAGACCTTCAGAACCAGCTCCTTCCTTCTCCAGGGCTCTTGGCTTTGGCAGGTCAGTGTGTATCCAGTGTTCTCCTCAGAGCTTTGCACCCAGGAAGGCAAGTGGACTTGGGCTGGTCTCCCCCTTTAGGCACATCTGTTGGGGTTAAACTTGTAGGCTGTTCAAATATCTTTGTAAATAAGAAGACGAAATGAGGCTCAGTGCCAGAGCTGCCATTGTGAAGAACTGCATGTGTAATGTAGCACCATGGACAGACCTGGAAATGAATGGAAAATGGAAATTGGAGCCCACAAGGGAAGGAAACCACAATCATGAATTTTTATTAATTTTATTAGGTCCATTTTCTTCCTCTGTTCCAAGTAACTGGAAACATCTGGAAATCTCTCATGTAATTGCCCAGCTTTTGCTCTAGGGGGAAATGCACAGACTGGCAATGTCACCTTTGGGATGTCACCTTTCTCCAGGCTGCTGGGCTGCACTGTAAGCCCTAAGGATTGTCTGCAGAGAATCCATCTCCTCCTGACACCCTTGTGCCAGTCTGAGGGAACAGGGGTGCTTGGGGAAGCCAAGGGAAGTGACCCAGGTGTTAGTTGGGGTTATAGTGCCTCTAGTCCACAGCCAGCTGCAGCAGGTGGGCTGAAATCAGAAGGAAAACAGGAGGGATGTGCTGAAGCCTGACTTCTTTTTCATCTGTGACCAGATTGGGTTTGTGCTGTCCCCTCCGTGGGGAGGACCAGGCTGGGATCAGAGTGACCCCAGCAACCTCTTGTTCCTCACCATGTGCTTCTGCTGGCACTACGTGGGCGCTCTCGCCGTGGTGGCCGCCAACGCCGCCGCGTCCCGCTGGTATGAGGGGTCCTGGCACAGGGCGTGGGCTGGGGTGGCCAAGAGCAATGCTCAGACCCAACACTGGGGTGGGAAATCCGTGCACCAGTATGTCAGGGGATAGGGAGTGTGGGTGTCCGTGCATATCCAAGCATGGCTTGGCTGGAAAGGGTGAGCTCTGTGCCACCACAGAGCAGCCTTCCCAAGCAGGGGGGGGTGAGCCAGTGACTCTCACTACCCACAAATCCCTGACCAGGGTCACTGTCTCTCCTGCAGCTGCAATGAGTCCTGCCAGCTGAAATTCGGGGACATCGATGTGGAGCTGGACTGTGGCTTGTGCCTCCACAGAGGGAAGAAAAGCTCCAGTGGCGCCTTGCTGCCGGAGAGCAGCTCGGATGATAAATGAGGCTATGGGTGGGCATGGAAATCTCTTCCCTGCTGGTTTAGAGCTCTTGATATGAGGTTTTTAATTAGTCTTGATAAACTACAGCGGCACTTGAGAGTGGAGCATCAGAAGAAGGAGGCAAGACCCTGAGCGGAGCGTGGCAGGGGATGCAAAGCCTTCTCTTGTGCATCCCTTCTGTAGCCATGAGTTTTTAATTCTCTGAGCTGCAGCCCAGGCTGCAGGCTGCAGGGCTGGTTTGATGGTGGGGTCCAACTGGTGTGGCAAATCTGACTAATTTTTCAACATTATTTTCCCTTCTGCTTCCTCAGAAGGGAGCCAAGCCAGCGTTCAAAGCTCCTGGTGGCTGTCGCTCACTCTGGTGTTAATGGAGGGGGTTTTGTACACAGCTGAATGTACAGAGTATCTGTGATCACCAATAAAGTGCTTTAACACACCTCCTCCGTGGATCTCTTGAACAGTGTTGCAGGCTAAGGCAATGTTGGCCTCAAAATGGTTTGGGCGGTGGATGAAATATCTGAGGGGTGGGACTGTGTGTGATTTAACATGGACAAATCTGCCCAGGGAAGGGTGGGTGGCCAATGGATGGAAACGATGGAGGGTAGCTGCTCTCTTGCATGTTTTTCATCAGAAGCTGGGTAAGGCACATGAGCCAGGGGTGTGGTGGTCCTGGGAGATGGGATATTTGCTGGGCAGGGGACTTGGCTCGGAGAGAGACCCTTGAAGCAAAACGCTGGTTTCAGCTGGCTGGGGGTGGGTGTATGGATGGCCTTGGGAAGTCTCTGAGAGCCCTGCAGTGATCTCAGCTTTTCTCCAACACCTTTATTCCCCCCTTAGAGCTGGTCACTTCCAAACAAAACCTTCCCATTAGGGGTGTCTGCCTTGCTGTTGGTGTCTCCTTTTGTTTGCAGCAGACCTGTGGGGAGATCCTTCCTGCCATCGAGAACAAAACCAATTGTAAAAGATAGCATTAGGAAGATTAGTGCAAGAACATCACTAATCATCGTCCAAA
This sequence comes from Oreocharis arfaki, assembly GCA_013398015.1. Taxonomy (NCBI): domain Eukaryota; kingdom Metazoa; phylum Chordata; class Aves; order Passeriformes; family Paramythiidae; genus Oreocharis; species Oreocharis arfaki. Next base: position 383,304 of record VZRR01011915.1, read on the forward strand.
AGTTCATCATCAGCATCTAAAATATTTGTGCCATGTCCTTGGCTGAGGGCTGGGCTGGGTGAACAGGGGAGTGCAAACAGCATTGATTTTATCATCTTCCAACACCTTTGCTGTATTCCCCTAAGAAATGCAAGAACCGTTTTAGTCTGAACACATGCCTGCTGGGCTGCACAGGCTGGGAGGAAAGAAAAATCCCTCCTGGCTCAAACCAGTTGCAATTCCCAGCCCCATGGGAGCTCCCTGGAAGAGTGAGTATAGCCTATTTAATTTTTTATTTGGCATTTTTGTATTTTCTTTTGTATTTTATTTTTATATTTTCTCCTTTTGGAGCAGGGCTGGAAGAAGACCAATGCTTTGTATTGCTGGCAGGTGTCCAGAAAAAAAACCTTGAGAAGCAGAGAAAACCAAGTAAGTGCAGTATTTTGGGCTCCCATGTTTGGCACCCACACACAGAGGATGGTTAACTGGGGTTCTAAAGCAGGCTGCCATCCTGAGCAATGGGTTCTCCAGGATTTGGTTGCCTTTAAGTCGGGCTGATGTGGATCTCCAGTACTGGAGTGAGAGCTTGTATCGTGCTCCATGGAGGTGATGTGCTCCCATTGTTAATAATCCTCCTGGGACTAGAAGTGGGGTCATTGTGTCAAGTTGTTATAGACTGGCTGCCACTAATGGGAAGCTCAGTGCGGAGGTTACAACCTGGTGTACTGAGCTTGGATTGAAAAGGGGGGGAAAAACAATCTCCCCTTTGATCAACTAATGTTACTTTTTTCCTGTTTGTTTTTTTTTCCTGTACTGATGTTATCTTTTCAGTGCTGAATCTCTTACTGAGGGTTTTGCTGCATAAAATGTCAAGTTTGCTGGTGATTCTTCTTTCTTTGAATAAATGTAAATGAGAGCAAATAGTAATCATCCTGCTGTGTGTTTTGACAGGTTTCAGTGGGATCACACTCCAAGCCGAAGAGGATTTCTTTGAACAGGGCACCAAAAATTACCTGTTACCATGCTAGGTGATAGAGCTGCCCCATACTTGAGATACGACTAATGTTCGTTGTGTCAACAGAGTAGAAAGAAGACATGAGGTTGTTGAGGCTGTGGCTGTGTTTGTTGAACAGTTCCCAGCTAGCCGGGGCATGGAATTGATATTTCCTGAAACATCCTCTCTCCCAGTGAAGCTGGAAGGGAATAAAACTCATTGAGTAAAGAGTCAGCCCATGGCAGGCGGTTGGAATGAGATGATCTTTAAAATCCCTTTCAATCCAAATCATTCTGGGCTTCCATGACTAGGCAAGGTGCAAGTGATCCATAAAGTCCCCATTGTCCACCCAAAACTGGTGCTGGTCCTGTGCTGTGAACACAGGGGGACCCTGAAATAGGTGGGAGCTGGACACCTTGTTCCATTGCAGTCCCTGCCTCTCCAAGGCAGGTTAGGATCTGTGCCTGGGTGAGTTTAATTACTGGGGACCTCATTATTTATCATACACAGACCTGACAGATGCTGTTCCTGTTATTTTCTGACAGAACATTCAAATCCTTGTGTAGCTCCTGTGGCCTGGCTGTGCTGTTGATCCCCAGGGAGATGCAGAGATGTGAATGATTTTCTTTTTCCATGGACTGTGGGCTGTGATTCCCTGAAAATACCTTGGCCAGAAAGTGATGCTGTGTTTGTTTGTTGTTCCACGTATGGTTAAGCTTTAAATGATGCTGCACAAGTCAGGATCTAAGGTAATTCTTACCAAGAATTAGAACCTGCCTTTTACCTTTTTTCTTGTCTATTGGCACACAGAAACACTACAACTGGTGGTTTTGATGACAAATATTCTCTGCTCCCCAAATATTCTCTCTGCCCCCACAACTAAATTTGGAGAATTGATTGAGGTATCCAGAACACACGTGCTGAAGTGTTCGGAAGGAATAGAGACCCTTGTGCTTCCAGATTGAATTCTACAGCAAGGGCTGGGAGAATGCCATAGAAAGGGGGATGTAAAAATTTTCCTGTTTCCACAAATCCTCTGCTGCTGGTAAATGTCAGGAGCAGGCTTTTGCCCTGGAGGAACTGGCCATGGAAGCCTTTGGAGGATGGCTGCATGTGATTTGGGTACCCTCTTGCCTCAGCTGCAGGGAAGAGAAATTCTTAAGACCTTATGGAAAAGTGCTGCTGGACGAGCTGAGGTGCTTTACAGACCCCCAGTACTCGGATCCATATCCAAAACCTTTGTTATTGCTGAGAGACTTGCTGGAGATTCATGGTTTGAAGAGGAGTTGAAATTAGCACTTTAAGCACCACTAAAATCTACTATTTCAGCTTAATTATTAAACTTAGCATCCAAACTTGATGCAATTGCTGTTCAGAGGACAATTGGATTTTCTAGGTCACTCATCTCTTCCAGAACTTATTTTTCATTTACTTTTTAATTTTTTTTTTTTAATCTTAATGCATTTCTTGCCTATTAACTCAAGTGATTTAAGAAACAGCAGTCAGCAGTACATGGTTATTTTCCTCCATGAGGATGCACAACTTGGATCTCATTCAAGGTTGTGGTGAGGCTGCACCTTGAATAATGTGCTCGGGTTTGGGTCCCTCACTGTTGTGGTGCTGGAGGTTGTCCAGAGAAGGAAACAGAACTGGATAAGTGCTGCCAAGGAGGGAGAAGTTTTCCAGCTCTGGCTGGAGTCGTTTTTTTAGGAGGCTGGAGGTTCTTGGACATGCCTGGGTGGTGATCATGAAGTGTTTGGTGGAGAGGAGGCTGCTCCTGCTTGCAGGATGCTCTGGGTTCCAGCAAGAGTTACACAGTGTATCAGGGGTGATAAACTCGTTGTTAATTGTTGCTGTATTTCCATGTGCTTTGTGAGACATCAGACCAGCAAACAGTTTGCTGAATGGGTGTGTATAATGAGATGCTCAAATATAATGAATCTCAAGAGTTAGAGTGGCATTATTGAAAAATATACAATTTTCCCCCAGGTGTATCATCTGTGGAGTCTCGTAGTGCTCACATCACTTACCCCTTTCCTGACAGGCCTAGGAATTCCTGGTAGGTGTTTCTTTTTCTGGCACTGCTTTGAAAATAGATACCAGTGACTGTATTTTGTGGGGGAAATAAAATTTAAAAATCCAGGTGTGCCAATGTGTTTCGCCAAACAAATTGCCCTCTTTATTAACCTTAATAATATTTATTTTCCCTGCAGGCCATGAGGTGGTTCATGCACTGTGTGAGTGCTGAGGCTGGTATTAGGATGCCTCATCATGCCCAGTTTCTGCTGGCTCTGTGAGGTGTTCTGAGTTCACAAAGAGCATCCTTTGTGTCTGGTGAGATGGTGATTACACATCCTACTGATTTCCAGAAAGCAACTCGGAAACATCTTTGGTGCAACTGCTTAAATCTGGTGAACCTTTTGTCCTCAGGCCAGCTCAGCAAACCTGAGCTCATCTTTCGAGTCTCCAACCACAACAGCAGCCAGGCTTCTCTCTGCCTTCTTGCCTCAGTTAAAAGTTGGGTATAAAGATAAGGAAAGGTTTTTCTAATGCTTAATATCATTATCCAATGCTTTCCTCTGGTTTGATTGTGTGTGCTGGGGAGAAATACCCACATATGGTGATATTGTGGTGGGGGCATGAGTTACCTGGATTAAAAGATGAGTTACCTGGATTTGAACCATGAGCTGCCAGCACTAATTGGAAACCCAGCTTAAGCCATCAATAGTGCAGCAAAACCTGGAAAAGCTGCTCTCCAGAGCTGGTGCTAGGATGCTGAAAGAACAGCAGTTGCCTCTCGTTCATCTTCCTCTACTGGTGACTTTATTTGCCCCTCCTTCCTCGGGGTTGTAGTGTTGGAAAGTAAAGTATGTAGTTCCTGCATGGATGTGTGAGTGTAGGAGAGAGGTGTTGAACCTATCAAATTACATTATTTTTATTTGATTTGCAGCATATTTGTGATGCATCTGTTCTGCTGACCTGGTGTGCTGCCTTACCCTGTGCTACCAGTGCTCCACCAGCTGCTCCATCACCCGGTGAGTGCTGTCACTGCCATGAAGGGGTGGGGAAAATGTCCTTTTGTGCTGGGTTTAGGTGGGTCTTTGTTCCCCCTGTGGGCTGCTGGCATCTGATAGACATAGTGCAGCTCTTGTTTCTTCCTTAGAGTCTCCCAGTGAGGAAGAAGCAAACCTGCAACACAGTGGACAAAACCCACCTGTGCTGGAGTGACTTCATGGTGTGTATCTCCGATCGCCCAGACATTTTTCATGCCTTTTAAAAAACCTGGGTGCGAGAGGAAAAAAAGTCAGATGAACTTCTTCGAAGCAGTTCTGCGCTCCAAGGACACTGTTATCTCGCACAGTTTTTTTTCCTCTGCGGGCGTGAAGCAGGAGGAGGCACCCTTCGGGCTCTGCTTTCGGCCAGTTTTTCAGTTTTTCGGCTCCTTTTCTTCGGAGAGAGAGACGAAGAGTTGAATTTTGGGTTTTTTTTTCCTGGGACTTTCTTTTCTTTTTTCCTTCTCCTCTTCTGGACTTGTGCAGAACATCAGAACATCAGAACCTGGTACCGTGAGACCTTACCCCGGTTCAGAGGGGGGCAGGGGCCCCCACACCACCCCAGCTCTGAGACGGAGGAGAGAGGCCACACCCCCAGAAGGACCCTGAAGTTTTCCAGGTTTTCTCTCCGTAGCAAGAGATTTTATTGTATAGCATTTTTTTCCCCTCTTTTCTTTTTTTTTCCGTGTGTGTTTGTTAAATAAATAGGGTTTTTTTAATCTCTTTCACTTTCCTCTGAGGAAGATTCCTTTCCCGAACCTGGTGGGGGAGGGGTGGCTGTGATTCGCCTTCTATCAGAGTACAGTCCCCCCCAAATTTTCCTCAAACCAGCACACCACCTAATTCTGCAATTTATCAGAAAAAATTCTACCTGGCCAAGCTGTGTCACAGCTCAGGTGGGGGCTGGGTCTTAACTACACCTTGGGCCCCAGCAGTATCACAGAAAGAGAAGGTTTTATTCTTAAATAGATGTGAAATTGATATAGTTTATCTTGATATTCAAAGTATTTGTCTTAGATTGTCTAATGTTCTACATAGGGCCATAAGTTTGAGTTTGTTGGGTTTTAAAGAGAGTTTTAATTAGCTTTAAAACAGGGGTTTGGGGGTTTAAAAGAGAGAGAGTTTTTTAGGTTTAAGAAGTGTTTGTGTTGTGCTGTAGTTCTGCTTTAAATTAATGTTGTATCAAAACATTTTCATTACAGAAGCCTTTGGAAGGTGGGAGCAGAAAAGAGGAGTTGGCCCAAAATCCTTGTCTTTCCTAGGGATCCAATGAAGCATGGAAAACACTCAGCTGCTTGTTTTAATTATTGACTGAAGGAAAACTAAGTTACCATGTAGATGTCTGTGTACCGTTTAAGTTTCGTGGTGTTCTGTAGCAAATTCCAGGTAAAATTTGGATTTAAGTGGCAGAATAAGGACTGGAGATGTGCTTGCCAGCTTAACTCCTGGAGGCACAGCTGTAGCAGTTTAATTAACCAATTGATTAATTTTCACTTGAGCACATGGATTACTTGATTGAGCTTCTGTAGAAACCAGTTTTATATATTATATTTTAGACCAGATTTAACAGCAGAGCAGGAGCGTCTCAGACAGCAGTGGATGTGTAAACATGACTGTAAAAGCTGTTCTGTGGTCAAAGGAATTTCTGTTCTTGTTCAGGCAGAACAAACAATGAATTTGTTTGTCCTTGTTTATTCTGTGGTTTGTGTTTAATTGGAAGGGGACAAGCTTCACAATTGAAGATGATTTAGACCAAGTTCTAAACAAATGCAACAGCCTTAAAATAATTTTTAAAAATAAAAGTAAAAATTAAAGCAGAAGTTACTTTATTTTAATTTTTGCTCTAAGTTTTGCTTTAAGCTTTGCTTACTTTTATTTTCGCTTATAGTTATTTGCTTTAATTTTTGCTTTTATTTTCACTTATTTTCACTTCTACTTTTTATTTTTAAAATAAAAATATATTTAAAGATAAAAAGTCCCACCCCAGCTGAAATCCCAACCACTGCCATTTACTACTGTAAAAATGAAAACTGCAGGCCCTCCCCCCCCTGAGTTTATACATTTTTTAAAAGTCCCCACCAGTAAAAGAAGTAACACACCACCTACCTGGAACTGTGCCCCTCTGGGTTATTAGGCATCCAAAACCACAGAATATTGAAAATTCTTTCAAGTGAGCCAAATTTTAAGTCCTTCATCAGAAAAAATCACCAATTTCCATGCTGAGGCTCCTTTTTTCAGCAAGATATTCCAAATATACCAGTAATATACCAGTTGTGGTGGATGGACACATCCCAGGTTCTATAGAGTTCGTATTTATAATATATATATATATATATACATATTTGTATAGTCTGTAAAAGTAAAGAACACTTGAACATCCTCAACTACCCTTGGAAAAATATGAACTGACAGCACAGAAATAAACGCACCATCTAAACTCAGAGTGTGATTCAGAGCAAGAACTGATTCAAGATTCAGTTCCACTATTCATTTTGGGCCATTGGAAATTCAAGTATCGTCTGCTTTTTTAAAAATAAACTTGAGCAAATAGGCCTGAAATTAAATTACAAGGACTTTTCTCATCTGTGGCTTGCAGTTCTTGATACCTTATCCTGAAAAACAAAGGATGCTTCAAGTTCAACCCAAAAAGCTGGTTTTGGTGTTTGCTCTTCAAAACAAGGACAAAGCAATTAGGAAAAGGCAAAACAAACAACATTCCCAGAATTATGGGCAGAGAAAGGCACTAAAAACATAATCTGTACAAAAAGGATTATTAATTAAGCAACTGGAATAGCTGAAGGCTGGATCTGTGACCAAGCCTTGGGTAGTCCCAGTCTAGCTCTTGATTCTCAGTACCTGGAGTGAGCTCTAGTAACTCACTTGTGTCACCAGCAAGGAGTAAACCCAAAATTCAGCCTTCAAAAAACCTTAAACTACTGGGAATCCATCCCAGCAGAGAACAGCTGGATCATTACTTTACCTGCAGCTTATTTCTTTTTCAGCATCCAAATACACGGCCTTAAGGAGTGTTTCCTTCCTCGTGCCTGCCAAAAACTCATGTCTGTAACCGCATCTACACAGGACAACACAAAATCTAAAGCAGATGATCCCGTTACATCCAAAAAAGTGACACCAGAAGGTGGCACAGCAAGGGCTGAGCCCCAGAAAAAGGGCTGCAGGCAAATAAATTTGCCCAGAGGAGGAGAAAAGGCTATTTTCCTGTGGTCTACTGTCAAGGTGGAGTAGGGATCTACCTTTAGACAGTCCTGACCTCAGATAATAATTCACATAGTTTTTCCTGCCCCAAAACCCGTGGATACAGGCAGAAGAGCTGCTGCTGAAAAAGGCAGCATTACATTCAACCACCCAGTGACCCGCTCTGCCCCAAGCTGGGAGGTCAGCGTGATGCCTTCCCCAAGTCCCTTCCAGCCTTCCTTTCTCCATGAGCCTGCACCAGCTGCAGGATTATTCCCTGCTGAACCACCACACTGGAGAAAACAATTATTCCTCACCTTACATTTGGAGAGGCAGTGCCAGCCCCGGGAGAACCAGCCCTGCTCTGCTCTTCACTGCAGGAAGCAGAGGCCCTGGTCAGCACACAGGAGAACAGCCCCTACCCTCCCATTTGCACACACACCCTGCAAAGCCAGGCAGCAGCACTGAAAGCCCAATCTGAAAGGCCTCTTTACAACCAGGCTGCTGTAGGAACTGGCCCTCTTTGCCAGATGTTCACAACCACACCCTGGAAGCACCAAGCCCAGCTCCAGGATGGCAGGTCTGTGCCAAGTCCCCATCCCAGCAGCCACCCAGGGAGCAGATGAGGGAGCCAATCCCTCTTCTCAGAAGCCTTTACACCACTTTCTCCCTGCAGGTGTTTTCTCTGAAGTGCCTGTGCTTTCAGCTAAAAAATAGAAATCCACCCTGGCACCATCCAAGAGACCAGTTTCCCTCTTTTTTGAGCTTGCCATAGGCAGAGCCCTTCCTCTCAGAGACCTTGCAGCTGTAAACCAAACAGCTGCTATGATATAATCCAAAAGGGATATTAAATCCAAATCAAGCATCTGCAGCTCCCTCACCCCTCACTGACGCTGTCCGGAGCACCAGGACTAGAAGCACTTTGAGCCTATTCGACATCAGAGCAATATGTTTTACAGGGAGAGATTTTTCACAGCCACACACACATGGGATGAGCAGAAAGTTCAAAGCCAAGAGCGAACACATTCAAGGTGTCAGATGTTTCACTTCCTGCTGCACAGTCAGGCAGAGAAAAGCCCCTGGTGTGCAGGCAGGGAGTCAGAGGAGGGAATAGATGTGCTCCCTGCCAGGGAATGTTCCCATGTGAAGAGGAAGGAAATCCCTGCTCTCACATGAAAGCAGGTGAGATGCTCCTGAGTAGTTCCTGCCTCCAGAGTGGCCTGCAGCCCAGGCCCAGAGGATGGATTTGGGCCAGCTCATGTTGCTGTGGAGACTACAAGGATGTTGAGGATGCCAGGAGGATCATTCACAGGTAAACTGACTCCCCTTGCTCCTTCTGCTCTCACATCCAGGGATCATCTGGGGAAGTCTAAGGCATGGAAAGAGAACATTGGCTAGGGTTCCTACCTTTCCACAGCACAGCCAGGCTGTGGGACCCAGAGCTCCATGAAGCTCTACCACGGGAGAATGAGGAAGCCTTCAGAAAATCTGGGTATCCCCACGCTGTTCCAGTCAGAGCCAGCAATTCAGGAAGACTATTAAGTTCCACAGACTGTCCCATCATCTCCTCCCATTAAGGGTCTTTATCCCCTCCCACTGACACATATCATGGCAAGGTTCTGGGGAGATGGGACCACTTCCCTCAGGTCCAGCCCCTCCCACAACCTTCAGTCCCATGCTCCAAACACAGTCTGTTCGGAGATGGGCCCAGGGAACCTCCCTGATGCCATCCAGAGACTGATGGTATTTAACAACCAGCTCGTTCAGCCCACAGCCTGTTCTCAAATTGCTTTCAGGAGCACAGTGCTGCCAGAAATAAAATTCTACTTTAACCCATCCTGGCAGCACACACAGAGAGCCTCTGGGCCAGGAGTTAAGTGCTCCTGCTACAAAGCACAGTCTCCACACAGGTCACTGGTAAATACAGCAAAATGCTCACGTTTTTAACCCACTCACTCCTGCAGAACCACATGTACATGAATTAAACCCTCATCTCTGTCAGGTGCTGTGCTCAGCAGAATCTTCTCCCCACCTCTGCAGCAAAGCTACCAGTGCCTGCTGGGATCAAAATGTGAATTTATGGAGAGGAACCCAGAAGATTAAGGATACTCTGACTCCTGCACTGGAGAAACAGCTTTTGAGCCTGCTGCGTTACAGCACCCTGAAGCTTCCATCCCATGCTGCTGCTAAGGATCACAGCCAGGTGATCTGCACGTGGTCCTACTGAGACCTGAAAGCAGGAACGGCTCCACTCACCCTCGCTTTCCCTACCTTACTCTACTATGTCCTGTAAAAACTGTCTTTTTCTGGCTCATCACTGTTGCCCCTCGCTGTGCACATCTGACAGCCTTTGTCACCACAACAAAGCCACTGATGCCACTGACCGAGTAGCACCTGCTCTGGAGACCACCCAAAGTCCTGTGTGGTGACACCAGCTTTAAGCACCACACTCAGGCTGGACCAGAGGACGCTTCACCTTGAGAACTGCAGCTCTCAAATGTCTACCTGAAACACCCCAGGACAAAGAATTAGGAGGGTTTATGTGCTCCATCAGGTCAATGTCACCTTTTGATGGGGTAACAGAGGGAAAGGCTCTGGGTACTGCACTGCCACCTGCTTGAGCTCCTCCTGAGCACCTTTAGTCTCTTCTGTGGGCCGGGGCTGAATGATCAAAACCACACTTCACACAAATGTTGCTCTGCGCATCAGAGACAAGTAAGGCTGGTGAAATCAATCCACCCACATTCCATCCACTTGTTCCTGTGCACAGAAGGGGTTTGACATCCATCACTGTGCCCTTGCAGAAGGGCTACAAACAGCTTCAGGAGAGGGGAGACAAACTGACCCAGCGCTTCCTCTGCTCAACATTCCCCAAGGCCCTTCTCAAACATCCTGTTTCCTCACCAGAGAGCCACACTGCTCCTCTGAAAGAACGTTAGCTTTAAAATCAGTGTTTCTTTTGAAATGCAGCTGTCTACAACATGCTGCAAATCTTCCTCTGACCAACTGCTCCACTGTGCTCTGAATCATTTAAGTGTCTTACTGCCATGAAACTGCTGATATTTCCTCAAACTACCCCATGGCCTCTTTGTTGGGATCAGCCCCTTCGCTTGCTGATACTGGGAACACCTAGGACCTGCCTTAGCATCCGTCTTCAAGCAGCTACGTTTCAACATGACTTTTCAGAAGCTGTGGTCAAAATCCATCCTAAAGAATCGATCCCAAGTGCTTGGCAATCTGTGCCAAAGCATGGAACTAATAGACTTTGATTCCAGCCTGATGTATTTATTTTGCAGGACTAATAGAATTTATAGAAAGAATAATCTAGTACCCAAATTCAATTCTGGAATTTAATCTGCAGCCCCTGTAATTTGTTCCTCTTGCAGGTCACCCTACCTGAGGGTACAGTCCAAGAATTGCTTTGAGCTGCAGATAGGCTTTGGCATCATTTAAAATAAATTTAGTTTAAAATCAAAACTCTTTCCCAAGTGGTTGTGACAAGCCAACAGACGGCATTTTCTAGGACAGCATCTGCTATTTCCTCAGTGTCTGAATAATTTAACCAAAATATGGAGGTTCCAGTGGAACCAAGGAGCCCTGTTTAAGGAGAAAGAGGACATGCAAGTGCTTCCTGCTCAAAATTGCTAAACCTTCTTGTTCCCTCCTCTCCCTCTCTTCCTCCAGACCTATTGGGAACTGCACAGATCAACAGGGAGGAAAATTAATTCTGTCTATTGACCTCTAAAACAATATTCAAGTGGCAATGACTCTTTGGTCATTTCACTGACATGAGAGAGGAGGAATCTGTACTTGAGATCACACCTCAAAAAAGAATAGAGAGGAATGACACACAGGAGCAGAAACAGCTTTGAGCTTTACAGGCTCTTAGTTTTAGGTGTTCTGGAAGAGAGATTTAAACCAAACAGTTATTTCCCCTCATAAAAGCAGCAGTGATACAGTGAACACTAGCTGTGATTAGCTGATTCCTGCTCTGGGCTCTACGACTAATTATTTCAGATCTGGCCATCCACAAGAAGCATCCACGGAAACTGTGTCACTGTGAGGTCTTTTTCCACACCCTCATATCTAGGAATTTTAAGATTTCCTGCTGTCCTTCTGCCCAGCACCATTCCTGAGGCCTGTGGGTGTCCCAGGCTCTGAGCACACAGCCAGCACAGGCTGCAAACCAGGCCCACCCCTGTGGCTCACAAGGAAGTGCAGGAGGATGGCCAGGGACAGAACAGCTTGTCACTGCAGAGGGCCTTGGCTCTGCTCGCTCCCACAGGCTGTGCCAGCAGCCACCTGCATCCTGGGAATGGGGAGAACCATGTGCAGGAGCTTCCACGAGCAGCCAGGGAGAGCAGCAGCCCCAGCTCTCCCCAACCTGCGCTCCAGCAGCTGCTTTAATGCTACTCGGGATCCGTGCCCTTGCTTTAGCATCCTGCCTCCTCTTCTCCACAAAGGTCATCAGGATCTGGAAATACCACAAGAGACTCCAGGCATGGTTATACATCGATGCCTGTAGAGTCCTTCTCACTGTCAGGGAAAGGTCTTGTGGGTTTGGCAGGACATGGTGGGAGGAGGGGGAATTAAATGAGCCCATGAATAAAAAGAAGAAACTATCTGGAAGTTAAAGTGTTTATTGATGTGTTTAAACTTTGTACATTCCCCACAGACCACACTAAGGAGTTTGCAGGTAAATCTGTGCATAGTGGGAAGAAACACGGAAAGGGGAAGAAAAAATAAAGTCACAGGAAAAATAGAAAAAATACACCACAGGTTACCAGAACCTCCAGATTTAAAAAAGCCGTGAGCATTAACACCAACTATACAAGCACTACAAAGACATGATGGTGAGTGGAACAATGCCCCTTTTGGTCTTCTTGGGGCCTATGCATCCCATTTCCCTTAAAGCAGGCAGCATCCCTTTCCCAACGTGTCACTCTCTTCTCTCCCCAGCTAAGAGAGCTCTGTGTTTGTCAGCTCCCAAGGTCCCAGTTACTGCAGTGATTTGCCATTTCTGGCCCAACATCACCCAGGGAGATGCAGAGGCTCAAAAACCTGCGGCTCTTAACTACTTACCACGTTGGTGAGGCAGGAGAGCTGGGGAAATTAGAAAGTAGTAGCAAGAGAGGGCTGTTAATGCCAGGTGAGTACTGAAGGAAACTGGCTGAGAACAGAGGATTTCAATTCAATACCAGAACTTCCAACTCTAGAGCAGAACTGAATCTGGAAGGGGAATGTGCAGACCCCCAGTATGCACAAACCATGTTCTAACATTCCACTAGAATAACTATAAACAGAGATGCTAGAAGCCTTTTAACTCCTTGCCTCCAGGGAGTCTTGATTCCTAGAGCCTGAGCTGCTAAGCAGCAGGGTGCACACCACTGGCATATGAGGATGGGGTTTTCTCTTTTTTTTTTTTCTCTTTTTCTTTTTTTTTTTCTCATTGTAAGGAATTTTGTTAGTTACCATTCCAAATTGCTTCCTTGCTTATGCTGTAATAGCTCCTATCCCTAAATTAATCTCTTTGCAACTCCCAGTGAAATTCACTTTAAAAAAAAAAAAGGAAAAAAGAATACTGCTTTATATATAAAAGCCAAAATGACTGAAGAGCCACAACTGTCTCCTTTTTTCAAGGTGGGCTGGTACAAACAACCCTCAATATACAGGTGGTCTATCAGAAATAAAAATCAACATTTCCCATTTTTATATATATAGAGCTTGTATCAGACAACAGTACAACAGAACTGGTATTTTTCAGATTATTAAAAAAAAAAAGAAAACTACATTTCAGTCAAATATCTGCAATAGATCCATTTTTCCCATTTAAGGAGATTTATATATCATATTGTTATATTATCATTTCTTCACCCATTTAAAAGAATGGAAATTGCAACTCTACAGTAGTAATTATAGTCTTAATGATCCAGGAGTTCTGAATGTAAGATGAAGTCCTCTTGAAGCAACTGTTGGTCAGTAGTTGATCCAAAACACTGGACCACTTTGGCCCTTCACCCTGCACCTTTTCCTGTCAGGGCTATTCTATCTTCATCTCTTTTATATCTGCATCTGCTCCAGGTATTTGTAAGTGGGATTCTCGTAGCCATGGTTTTGCATCTTGCTCAGATGCCGCTCCTCGGGGGTGAGCATCGGGTCAACCTTTGGAAAAAACAAACGATACTGGTCAGGGAGAAACTTCTAGGATTGATTCCACAGAAGAAGAGGCAACAGACAAACAATGAGTGAATACCGTGGTGAGCAGTAAACAAGGAAAAAAGGCAAACTGCAAAAGGTAATTTGTTTAATGGAGTTGCTTATTCAGGAGCTGATGCCTCCTGCCCACCCAATCCCCTGTGGGGATGTTCTCACAAATCTGTCATTGCTCAGCCAACACTGCAAATCAGGGACCCACTTCTCTCATTAAAAAGGTTGTTATCATCTCCTGCATGGGTGGGGCAAAGGGAAAAGCAGCTTTCTCTGGGCTCCATTAAGTTGTCATTAGAAATGTGCAAGGAAGAAGGAGCTGCTCTTTAGCGTTTGGCCAATCACAACATCTTAATCATCAATTAGCCAGGACAAATTGCTATGGATTGACTGACTGACTGCCCTGCTAAAGATATCGCCTGAAAAGCTCATTTACTGCTAAATCCTACCCTGAGCCAGCCAGGGAAGCCTAACTGAATCCTAGTGATAAGCAAATGCAGCTATGGAGTGGCACACCGAGGACTGGCACGTGCACACCGAGGAACAAGCAGTGATGGTGTCAGCAGGGACAGGGTTAACTCCTACCCAGCCAGGAGCAGAACTGTCCATGGCCTGGCAGCTCCTGCCATCCTCTACCCCCACACACAACATGTGATTCAACACTGACTATTTTCATCCTCGGTTATGGAGCTGTTTCTCACCTCCACAATTCCATGGCTGATGGTCCCATACTGCCTCTTCCTCAGCATCACCAAGCTGATGACTATAACAGTAGCTATGGCAACAGCAATCACCAACAGCCCAATAAGGGCACTGCTGCTGAAGCTGAAGTCATCACGGAGGGAGTTGTCATTATCCTGGAGGGAAAAAAAAACAGAGCAGGATGAGGAAGAGCAATGAGGGAGATGCACTGCTGAACACAAACCTAAACCATGGCCACTAATAAGGTCTTTGACCATCTGTGGTATCAAGCTATGACTGATTATATACTAGACAGTGTATATATTTCACCCCTAAGTATTCCACCCCTAAATATTTCACCTCTAAATATTCCATCAAAAGGATAATGAACACAAAATCCTTTCCCCACTTAGTACCTCTGGACAGGCACTGCCCCACATCACTTTCCTATCCCACAAAACACTTTTGCAGTAGGAGTCAGGTTAGTATCTAACATTTGTTCACTGTTTACATCTTTATGTAGAAGCACTATACTGTGTTTCACTCTGCATGAGCCCCCAGAGCAGCATCCAGGCACCAAACCCTGAATTCAGTAAAAACGGGAATCAAAATCCAGCTTTAGGAATTTGCCAGTCCCTGGATTCAGCAGCCACAAACGTACCGGCTCATCCACCAGCCCTCCGACACGCTCCGCATTGAAAATCATCTCCTTCACATCAAGGGTTTCATCAATTACCTAAAAACGGCCACAAAAGTGTTTTATGGAAGGATCCACACAAAACAGGGAGAAGGAAGAGGAAGACAGACAAGAGACCTTTAATTAACACCGGCAAAGGCCCAGGACCACTTACCATCTCCCCCCTGCTCTCAATGGCGTGGAATGTTCTCCAGCTCTTATACAGCCACCAGAGACAGTATTACAACTAGTTACCTCCAGACTACCTCAAACTAAATCCCCAAAGAAAAAAACAATAAAAAAATAGGTCCTAACTTCGGACCCAGCATTTCTGTCATGTAAGATCTAACCTGTGGCTTTAAAACAGTATTGAAAGGAAACTCAAAAGCTGACTTTTTAGTTTTTTTAAACCCATGGAACTGAGGCAAAGTGGCTGTCACTAGAACCTAGAGAATTCTTAACACTGTGGATAGAGACAATTCCTGCTGGGTGCCTCATTTTCAGAGGAAGGTGAGGCCTTTCCTGCCATGAGAAGTAAGTGGGAACACAGATGGAACACACCAGCATTCGGTGTGTTCAGACAGTAAGCTACCTAGTGAAAGTAAAGGGACATCAAAGCGTCTCTGCTCTGGAAAAACATTCCTAAATCAGAGAGTTCTCAGACTCAGACTGCCAAAGATCAGAAGCTCTCTCCTTCCCTCCCCCTCCCACCGTTCTGATGCTAATCAGTATTAAGAGCCTACAACAGTCACCAAACCTACTCCCCCACACCATATGGATAATGAACACACTGACATTCTGTGAGCAGGAACGAGACATGGAAACAAGCCACTGCTATTAATTAGTGTCCATGGCAGGTTTAGCTTCACAAAATAAAGGTGGAGAGCTCACCACATTTTCATCCACCTTGTTCTTGCTGTTAATCACTTTTTCTTCAGCACCAATCAGCCCATCCAGCTCGGTCATGCCAGAACCTGCACCAAAAGAGCAAGGAGAGACCATCAGCCCTTAGGAACGCTGTGGAAGGGTCATCTACTCTGTGTAGAGCTGCCATGGCTCCGTGTGTTTAACTGCACAGACCACTGAGTATTAACCTGTCCTCATGCTGCTGTGTGAGAAGGCAGCTCACAAGCTACAGTGACAAATGATTAGGAGGGCTGTTAATGAGGGGACATGAGGTGGCAATGAGAGGAGCAGACAGGACTCATCACCAAAGTCAGGCTGAGGTGTCAATCCAGACAAACTGCACTGTTAAGTGCTTCTGTTAGATGGCCCCAGAAAAGGTGTAACACACACTGAGTGCAGTGACATCTGCAGGTGTCACTCCGGGTGACCAACACGCCTCCGTGACCCTGCGTGGAAGTGGACACACATCCGTCTGCCAAGCGCCAGCACAGAGAGTGCTGTCAGCATCAGCCATTCTGGTGGGATCAGGCGCCTCAGCAAGCACCTCGGGAATGAGAACTCCAAGGTCACCCGGCATGGCTCTGTAATGAGCCACTGTCCCATATCTGGCACAAGCCCAGAAACAATAAATCTCAGGGCAAGGGAGGAGCAGAGAACTACACCAGCCTTTGTACCAGAACATTACTACCCCATTTCCAGGCTGGAGCCAGCACTGGCTCAGGAGAATAATATCAATTAACAGAAGGCTCTGCATAAACTGTTTTGATCCAAAGTGTTTATAAATAGATCAGATCAGTAAGAGAGTGCGATGCAAACTGCCCCGACCTGACGTAACACGGCATGTTAGGAGAACACCAGTGTTCCACTGGTGTTAGGGACAATGTAATGACCTGTGACTCACTAGTGCAAAAGCAGGACAGTGAAGCCTCAAACCTGCAGTGGGATCTTTCCAATGATGTGGGTGAAGTTCTACTATAGAGCTTGAGGCTTTGCTGGTGACTGAAACCCCCCCATTCTGCACAAACTGCTGAGCTTGCAAGGTGCCCAAGACATTATGTCA
Organism: Oreocharis arfaki; assembly: GCA_013398015.1. Classification (NCBI taxonomy): domain Eukaryota; kingdom Metazoa; phylum Chordata; class Aves; order Passeriformes; family Paramythiidae; genus Oreocharis; species Oreocharis arfaki. Next base: position 400,055 of record VZRR01011915.1, read on the forward strand.
ACTGCTGCTGGAATTGGCAGCATGTTCTTTGATGAGATGCAAGGAAAGGCTACTTGGCTCCAAGGCAAGTTTTTACAGTGACAAGCTTTTATTGCCTGAAAATGCCATGGAAATAACATTTCACTATGAAGCATCTCAGGTTTTAGTGCATCACATTTTTCTTAGGAGGCAGTAATCAGATTCCAAGCACAGCCAGACTGCCAGTCTGACTTCTCACAACTGTCGAAGCAGGTCATGTTATTATGGAAGTCAATGACTGGGATTTTTGGGAGAGACCAGCCACAAATAGTTCGTACAGAACTACTCTGTCAGCTTTTGGCCTATGGTTGCTTTTTTCCAGTCTCAGGAGCCAACCCAGCAGTCTCCAGAGCTGAGAGTTCAGCTGCTGCACTGAGCTCTGCTATTTGTCTCAGGGTGCTGTACCAAGTAACAGACCCAGTTCTATGTAGCTCAAAGGCACAGTTTAAACTATATACCTCCCAGGGGAAAAAAACCCAAAAGCACACACCTGCACAAAATCTGCCCCCCTCAATCCAAAACCCCCTCAAGGCCCTCAAGCAATTCAATGAAAAGGGAAGAGAGAGAAGGAACAAGTGTAGGACAATTGTCCCCAAGTCATCAGAGACTCTTATATTTACCCAGACAGGGAGAACTAGCACAAATTTATCATCTTCAAGTCAACAAAGCAGTTATCCAAAAATTTAAAAAATAAAAATTAAACTAAAGTCTGTCCCAATTCTTGCCAGAGCAGTCAGCACACTGAATTAGCTATACACTGTTCCACAAGAGGGATGAAGGTGACTTACATTTGTAGAGAAACACAGATAATGAAAATAGTTTCAAGCTATTTAGTCTTCACCATGTTGCAAAACTATGTGTGCTCACATGAAATGGTTATTAGCAAAATCTTTTGCTCTCCTTATGAGGTCTACACAATATATTCGGAACCAAAGGCAGGTTAAAGCACTGGGTTTACTCCACACACAGCTCATGCAGCACTACTCTGCAAGAACCTCCCATTTCTACTCATCTTTCCCTGATTCCATATCACTAACAGAGACATTATTTAATGCTAATATTTCTATGCTGCTCTTAAAGCCCCTTTTTAGCCAGGCACTGAGCTACTGCAGAATTAATCCTGCGCTAAGGGAGAAATGGAAAACCACACACACTTTGCTGGTATGGAGAGATGCTACGTGTGGGAAGGTGATGCCAAGGAAAGCACAAACACGGAGGAGGAATCTCCTGATTTATCTGTCCCATAGTAGCTGCACTCCGTAAGGACATTTAGATGGGAAACAGCCTGTGTCCTGAAGAACACTCATTCCTAGTTTAGTAGTGTCACAGGGCATCAAGGACAGGTTCCACAGGAGACAGAAGAGCCTTTGGACTATTCCCCACGAGCACTGCAGGGTTTAATCTGAGAAGCGTCACATATGGAGAGATGCAAAGCACCACTGCAGACACTGGCCAAGGCCACCCTTCCCAAGGGCTAAGAGCCATTCCAGGCACTCCAAGACCCTAGTGAGCCCATCAGGGAGGAACATACACACAATTAGGTGCTCAGACTAGCTGGCTTCTTCGACACTGGGCCTAAACAAGCAAAACTGAACATTACGGATCTAAGTGAAAGCACGGAAATGAAAACCAAGGTGAGTATGGAACTAAAATGAAGCTATCAAACACATTGAGGAGGTAGGAGAGTGGATTGAAAGCACTGTGAGGGAGCAGCTTAGAACCAACCTTTTTTCATTGGATGGTACAAATCCGGCTGAGGATCTAGCAGGAGGGAAAACAAAAACAAAAATAGCAGAGAAAGGAGATTAAGAGAGAAAGGGAAAAAGGCTTGTGCATGATTTCTGACTCAGACCTTGGGAAAAGCTTTTAGTCTACAGCTTTAAGCTCAGGACTCTGTTCAAGCTTTTTAAAAATAAATACACACGCACACACCAGCTGTCAACACCCAAAGATAAAAAAAAATAGATATAAGTATTTAAAAAAAAAAAAAAANCTGCAGCCCTTCAGCAGGTCACAGCACAAAGATTTAACATTACATGAGAACATTTTTGTTAAAGACTGAAAATTAATTCCAGAGTCAAGACACACTGTAAAAACACTTGCTGCAAAATGAAAAAAAGAGGACAATTTTGCAAAGGGAAGAATTAGAAAATCAAGAGAGCAGCTCAGCAGACATTACTCGCAGCACTGCTTCTCTAGTGAGTGAGGGGTCCTGTCAGGGCAACTGCTTTACTCTACATCACCCAAAGGGATGGAGCACTCTCTGTTCCAGCTGAGCCTACTGTCTAAGGAAAACCACCAGTGAACTCAATGTTCAGTTCCACATACCTTCACTTTCAGGCAAGGCTGGGAAGGTTTTCACCTGGAACGGGCGGAAAGGTTTGCCATCCAGGGGAATTTCTTCACTCTCCTCAGAGCTCACTCTGACATCCACCTGGGACTCAGAAATGGAGGATGTGAACTGATCCATGTCTGCACGCTGCTCCTGAAGCAGCTCATCTGAAAGGAATAAGAGGAATTATTACACAAACTGCATGAAACCTGGCAGGGACAGAGAGGGGCAGATGGTTTGAACCAGGCTGAGGCAGGGCTGCAGATGAACACTGCTCAGGGCTGCCAGGCTGTTTTATCTTGCATATCTCATCTGGAATTCTCAGTAAAAGCGTTGGTTAGAAATACAATCAAATAAGGGCCAAGAGGTTTGATGTGGCAAGAGGTTTTTGGCAAGATGAGATTAAACTATAAAGGGAGAAAGCATCTGGGGTTTTTTTAAGGATCTTTTGAATCTCCCTTAGAGAGACAGCTTTGCTATTCTGAACATTACTGATTTTTTTTTTAAATGGACAGTTAAAATTCTTGGAAACAAGCTATTCTGACTGGCTGTTTTGTAATATCCAGAGAGTACCTTCCCTGAGGCCAAGTGCTTGTTGTCAAGGGCACCCCCTCAAAGGAGGCAGCAATCTTTTGGCAGCTCAGTGGATATAAAAACTTGGAGTCTTAACACAGCAGCATAGGGGCTGGCACACACACTCACCAATCTCATCCTGGATTTCTTCAGCCACATATGGCACCTTGTACAGCAGAGACAAGCTTTGATTCATCCGCTCCTCAATCACATGAAGATGTGTCATCACCTGCAGATGTACAAGAGTGTGTTGGAGTAAGCAAAGACTGTCAGTCACTTCACAGTACCAGTTCTTTCCTTGCTCAATATAAAAGATCTATTACCGGTGGATCTGCCATGGCAATAGAGCAATAGGAGACACAGATCCACCTAGTCTAATTCTCTGACTGATGCTCTCACGCTTCACTGGAACTGTCTGTCTGTACACAGTGTACCAGGAGTTTGGGAAATGTTGGGAGTGAGAGAGGATTCAGCTGACTCACTGTAACCAGCTCTCCACTGGAAACATTAAAATGCCACCAAAGCTGGTATTTCCCATACATAGTCATAATTCATCTCCTGCAGCAGCTGCGAGTGAGTGCTTTACTAAATGGATTATCATTCCTGACTGCTAGAAAAGATACAGGCAAAAGGCACAGACAGGGTATTTTATCAGCTCTGGTTTCAGAACAAAGGTGCCTTTCAAACCAACTGTGGCATTACATTTGTCCTACACCCACTCACTGGCAGCAGTGTTCTCCCTTCCTTTGAGAAATACATTCAAGCTCTGGGCAAGCTCAAGTCACTCCTCCCAAGCACATTAAATCCAGCGGTGAAGTCAGGCCTGACCTGAAGAGGGTGCTGCATAATCAGGGACCATAGAGAGCAAGGAAAACATTTATATGGATGGCCAAACATTGCAAAAAGCTAAAGACTCAGATGGACCTGTTTCACAGTCTGATGTGTGCCTGACCTTTAAGAGCAAGGATGAAAACAATTTAATTTTGCATGTGGCAGCTTGTCAATCAAGGGAATCGACTGAGGAGCTTAAAGTGCATCTGAAAAGAAAAGGGAATGGAAATTGAACAGTACCACCCATATCCCTCGCATGTTGACACTGCAGCCTTCAGAATGAATTAAGGACTGTTTGGGGTTTAGCTTAAGAATGCAGTTGACACACTCCCTCCTGAGTTGTGGCAGCAGCAGAACAAAGCACTGGGCCAGGCTGTCCTTGACATGTCTCAGAAAACGTGACCACGAATTCCACATGGAGAGCCAAGCACCATCATAACCAGCACAGCTGCCACCACTCCTCCTGGGGATGTGCAGCTTAACAAGAATCCCACAGGCAGTGGGAGACCAGGAGACATGAGATGAAGGTTCACTGCCAGCACCCAGAAACAAGGTGGAACCTATGGAATCTGCCACCTCCCAGTGTGAGGTTTGCTTCTGGAAAATCCCTGTGACACTGCTCTTCCCCTCACCAGAGGTGACAGCAACAGGCTCCAGTCCCTGTCCTACCCTTAACCCAGGATATTTCCACCTCCTGGTTATACAGTTTTTTATGCATTTTTTTTCTCAGTGCCTATTTCTTCCTCTTGGCAGCACCGGACGCACTCCACTGCACTGTCTCCCTACAGCTCTCCATTCTTTCTTCTTCTTGCTTATCTTTTGTGCATTGCAGAATTCAAAGACACTCCAATACCAGCCACAATCTGGGACTAGGAAAACATTCCTAAAGCTGCAACTGGACAGTGAGTTCTCTCCAAACCTGAGAAAGGGCACAGCTTTCCAAACAGATCTTTCAGTGTTAACAGGCCATTCTTGATTTGAATTTTCCATCAGTTGGGCCTTTCAGCATGTCTTTCCCCATTTTCAAACAAGAGAAAACCAGTATCAGGACATTACTCCACAGATTTACAGAGTATCTGCAAGTACTCTTACAAGTACAATGGCCAGGTTTGAAGCAGCATATTCACATGTGCTACCCAGCAAGAAGGAAAAGGATTTTCTGGCTGTTCAGAAGTAAAATACAGTGCAATGGTACAACATAAACTCATGAAAACCAGACTTGCTGATAAGGCAAACGACAACAATCAAATGCTTGGAAAAGGTTACGAATTATGCTTTGGAAACCAGGCTGTAACTCCGCAGAGGCACAAGAGAATTCCCACAAATCCCGAACACAGGCACTATGAAGAACAAGCCTAAGGAAAGAAACATGTAGACACTTGGAAGACGTGAAGTCTGTTCAAGATAACCAAGTCCCCAGCAAATAATTTCAGGGGTGCTTGATAAAAGGAAATGCAGAACTGATACTGTCCTACTTCTAAACCCCTCTTGACTGTGACCAACAACAAATAAATCAGAGTTTCAACTTTTAACACTGAGTCAGGGACCAAGGAAAACCATGCAGGGGGTGTATCTGGTGACAGGAAGCAAGGAAGAGCTCCAAAACGATGAAGCTGCTGTAGTACCCAGCAACACACAGCTTCCAGAGCCTCCGACAGCCAGGGTTGGGCAACAATGGCTCCCTCGACAGAAACGCCCTCGTACCTGGGATTTCATCTGCGCAGCCTTCTCCGGATCCACGGCCAGGACGTGCTGGTAGTGGCGGATGGTGTGCAGCCGGTCCTTGTTCTCGGCACGGACGTAGCGCTTCAGGGCCTGCAGGATGCGGTGGGGCTGCAGGGCGGGAGCAGGAACAGGTCAAACCACTGGAGTCAACCCAAACCCGCAGCAGAAAACAGCACTTCAGGTGTGAGCCTTCTTCGGTGCTGGACAAATCTGTCACCTGCACTCACCCCCTAGATATTTTTTTTTTTTTCAAATTAAGCCTGTTTGACTCAGGACACTTAATTTTAAGTCTGTATGACTCAGAACATCACACCTTATGAACTGTGCCTTATGGACACCAAATAAAGCAGAGGTTTTTTTCCCCAGGCAGGAAGGAGAGAGAGTCAATTACAGACCCACTGCTAAGTCTGCAGCACCAACTTCCGCAATGCAGAAGCTTTCCTAGGAACCAATTTCCAGTTTCTGCAAGTCACAGGCAATCTTCTCATCGAGACATTCCCACCTGCCATCCTACCCAGTGCTATCCTACTGGACAAATGTGTTGGGAAGAAACTCACACGTGGTGGGTCAGCCTGCAGGGCAGCCAGGTAGTTCTCCAGGGCAATGCGACGGCGATCATTCAGCATGGCTTCCACACGAGCCAGGTGAGTCTCCACCAGCTGCTGCTTCTCACTTGCTGCTTCTTTCTCCAGAGACTTCACCATGGCCTGGAAGTGCTAGAGCAAAGAAAGTAATCTTTGTGAAATGCACCGTGTGACCAACAAAACAACTCCTGTAACCCTTTAGAACTAACAAAGGCTGTCAAACTCCATATGCAACCCATTTACAGCTAGGAGAGAAAGGCATGGAGAAATGCTGATGCAGATTTCATCTCTGCAAATTCAGTGGTGACAATTTGCCTTCCAAACGTCCCTCAGAAGCCATTTCAAAGGTCTGAAGAGGGAAAATGACCTTGCACATAAAGCCCACATTGGGGTTGGGAGATCCAGGCTGTGCTGAACAACTGACACAATATTAACTCTTGCCCTCGACCCTGCAATATGAAAACAGGATTGATCCCTTCAGCCTGGAGCCATTAATTTGAATTTGCAAAAGTTTACAAAGGTATTGCATAGGGAATTTTCCATCAGCATGCCTTCAGATCAAATCTCTCTGTATTCTTTTAGAAAGGTGATAACCCTCATCTCCAAACAAACTAGAATAGTCCACTAAGTCTTATGTTTCAACAGAGATAATGACAAACTCTTGGATGTGCACATATTTCCAAACAGCGACTTATATTAAAAAATGCAGAGAGAAAATTGTGTTCCAGGATAAAACCCAAAATGGGCTTAAAAGCTAGAGTCAGTCATTTAGTTGCATATTGGTTTGAGAGAAATTCACAGAGTTGTCACTGCCAGAAGAGCCTTCCCCTAATGATCCCACACTGAGAATACCCCTGATTAACTTCACAGTCCAACTGCACTCTCCTCGTAAGGCACAGGATTGGCATTTTGGCAGCACACCAGCTTTATCTGCTGTCTAAGCAGTTTTCACTAAGTCTGCCCGAGCAGGAAATGTGTGTCCAGAGAGCCAGGGCTGACTCTGAACCAGGCTCTGAGGCCACTGGTTAGTGCAAAACAGGCCAAAGGTCTGGAATTACAATTTGGCTCTGCTGTCGCTACGCTTGAGAGGCGAGATCACTTTCTACTAGTGTGTCTAGGAAAGGACCTGGCATAGTATCAGATCATCTCCAGTTTTAAGAACAAAGCAAGCAATTGAATCAAACCTCCTCTAAAAGGCAGCTGTTGACAGAGGAGGAAGGCTGTTCTTGGATCTCAGCTGTCTTCTGGCTCTGAATATTGCTGCCTCTCTCAGTAATTTTCCTCTTTAGGTCCTTCCATTCTTACCTGGATCAGAGTCTGCCTTTCTGCCTTGGGGAGATTTACAGCCTGGTGCTCTGCCTCCTCCCATTCCTTTTTCACCTGAACAGAAAAAGGACAGAACACATGAACAAGACACAAATTCAAATCTGATCTTTACGAGCTGATTTGCCTTCACAGGCAGATCCTAGCACAGCCTGGCTGAGTTTTGAAGGCACAAAAGAGCTGTTGTGGGGTTTAAATCTAGCACTTAATCCCTCTTGAGCAACACGCCAAGCTTCACAGAATCCCAGAAGGGTTCGGGCTAGAAGAGGCCTTAAAGATCATCTTGTTCCACTCCCTGCCATGGGCAGGGACACCTTCTACTAGACCAGATGGCTCCAAGCCCTGTCCAACCTCGCCTTAAACACTTCCAGGTATGGGGAATCCACAGCCTCTCTGGGCAACCTGCGCCAGGGCTTCAGCACCCTCTGAGTAAAGAATTTCTTCCCAGCATCTAATCTATTTCCTCTCTCCCAACACTGCAGAAATAAAAAACTGACTGCCATGGTGTGGTCATACGGAAAGAAACACAGAGAAGGCTGGAAACTGGAAAGCAAGTCACTTCACCACCAATTTTTCCAGTAAAACAGGGGCAGCAACCCAACACATGAACAACTGTACAGCACAAAGCCTGAAGAATGACACTCACCCGGTCCATGCGGTTGTGGTGCCGGACCTCCAGCTGCTCCTTGGCCTTCTGGAAGCGGGCATGCTCATTGTCATCAGCAGGGGTTTCAAAGTAGACATCCACATCATCAGTTGGCACTGCATGAAGAGGGAACAGTAAGCAGAGCATCAGAAACCTGCGCTCCTGGCTTGCAGAGGGCAGGGAGAGGAATCCCCATGCCTGCCTATTTAATAGTCTGGCAAGCTGAACCTACTGAACTGCCACCTTCCAGAGTTCATTTTGGAATCTTTATGCTGCCAATTTTCTGCCCAACATCAGCTCCATCAGCCCAAATGGCAGCGATGACCACGGCTCCCAGCACTGTTTGGCCTGCTCAGTGCTGAGGTGAGCAGCACTCAGCTCCAGAAACACAGTGCCTGGCATGGCAGGATAAAGAACTCCTTTTCCCTTCCCTTCCACATTGGCTTTGGATGGTTTAAGTGACATTCTGTGCATTAGCTGTTCACTGACAAGCTGGCTCCAGACATCATTAACATGATTAGGGAGCTTGACAATAAATCTGCACAAAACCAGTATTTTACACTTCAAACCTACCTTCCCTACCAGATGCACCATGCAGGACTTACAGGCAATGATATTAGACGAGACAGCGACAGAAGGAGGCTCAGTGTGACAAAGTGACTTGTCCGATATACTGGATGCTTTGTAACTTCAAGACATCCAAATTCGACAACGAGAAAAACAAAATTTCAGAACAGATAAACTTCAAGCACCTGCAGAATCCACATCAGGGGCTCTGTATTCCACATACTGCAGTTCAGGAAGTGCTGAACATGTTCCTGTGCTACAGTTTTAGGAACTACAAATCCCAGAGCCTTTCTGAAACATCTGTGGCAAACATGATGCTCTCTGTTGTCGCCCTTCGCCTGAGGGAGGGCACAAAGGGACAGTTAAGGCAACCTCTCATCCACATTAGTTATTTGGGTGGAAAAAACCTCCAACACATCACTAAAGACAGCATGCTTCAGAAAAAATTACCTGGCACTTCAGCATGAATACTGGACAAGAGTTTAGCATGCACTGCATCCACCAACCTTCCCTCTAACTAGGGGAAAATAACGACAACATACAACACAGGCACTATTGTTCCGTGCAAGGAACAATGTCATATCAGTCCCATATTCTCAGCCTGCTCCTGGCATTTATGAACCAGGCTTGGACACAGAGAACTCTCTTCCCAGCCCCAAATTCTTCTGTAACAGGACAAAGTTTTGTACAAAAAGCTCCTGACATCCACATCTTTCCTTTCACCGCCTCAGTTAGATCAGCCCAATCTAAAGCACTTGCATGAAGCACATTTTGTAAACAGGATTATGGCTGTATAGTCAGGCTGCCAAGCCCCAGATAACACAAAAAGCCTTTCAAAAGGCTTTAATGGTAGCTGAAGTGGAAGTGCTGGAGTTCAACAATAAGATTAATAAGGAGGTTAAAATGTTTTTGGTAGTTTTATCATCTGACATAAAAGCCAGTTGAAATTGGTGCCAAAAACCTTAAGCACTCAAAACCACGGGGATTGAGTTGTGATTTGTATTTCGTACCAAGCTGAAAATGGGAATCCGAATTCTATACTACTTGTCTGATATTTTCCAAAATTAAAATAGCAAGAAAATGCCTACTACTGGGAGAACAACAGTCTGCTTTTCAGGACCTACCGTTGAACATAAGTGTGGTAACACATCTGGGGAAAGCAAGGGCTTCCTTACGTACATTTTGATTAAAAAGCCAGTTAGGCAAGAGGTCAGAGACAGCCCCTGGTCCCTGCTATAGATCTGGAAGAGGACAGCTGAGCTCTCAGCAAGAGCTGCAAGTCACCAGGGAGCACAGACAGCATATTGTGAGAGCCACTTTCCCAAGAACAATCACCCTACAGACCTAGGGAAGCGGAGACAGGAGGAGACTGCTGCAAAGGGACAGACACCAGAACCAAAGGGATAAGCTACAGACAGGTCCTCTATTGCCCAAGGCAAGGAGGAGGAGACACCACACGCCAGACAGACAGTGGCCAGCTGCAAAAGGCCAGTGGGAGGCAGGACTTACTCATCTTTTTACACACAGCCATACAATACTCCTCTGACTCAAAATTGTTCCTGTTGCCTCCGCAGCCTCCATATATAAAGCGAATGCATTTTCTCTTGTTAGGATCGAAGTACCAACGAGGCATCACAGCCCGGCAGGGCCCTGTCATGGCCTCCTGGGAGCAGACAGCTGTGTGGAGATGGGTGAGAACGTGAGCTGGTGAGGAGCACAGGCCTTGCCGAGTGATTTACATGATGCAGAGGTGGCTCTACTTCACCCCTTCCTCTGAGGCACCGGCCTTAGCATTGCTGCTGCACCGACCCAAGGGCTTCTGTCAGTTTTGGGGGGTTTAACACTCCAAAGCATCTGTCACAAGCTGGTCAGGGAGATGCCTGTACTTGGTGCTTTGGAGATAGCCAAGCAGCTCACTCTGTCTCTACACGGAGCTCTTATCTGTGAGAGATTTCTCCAGAGTGAGGGGCTGGTACAGCAGTAGTCTGTTCTGCTGATGCCACAGTGTTATGCCCCAGGTGAGCCTCCACTCTATAAAACCAACAGCATGGAAAGCCAGTCCAATAGGGCTGCTTAAAGCATCCAAGGATGTCCTGTTCACTGCACTCTGCCTGGACAGACACTCCACATCTTACAGGGGAGGTGTAGGAGTAAGTGAAAAAGCAGGCTAAACAAAGGGAGTGATCTCCATGCTAGCCTCAGACACTGAGGTTTTAAGGTTTGAAACATCTATGCACCAAATATTAAAACTCCATGTAGCCATGGCACAGGGAATGCTTTATGGTGAGCCAGCAATAGCAGCTGGGCTGTTTTGAGGCAAGAGAGCAGATACCATGTATAAATTAGCAACTGTTCACGGTACTTCAGGGAAAAAAGACTGTATACCCCCAAAACAGACACCCCAATCATATTCCTCCAAGCCTCTTACAACACCTGCAGATCTGTAACAGCCCTGTACACATATGAGCTAAGCCTCGTTTCAGCAGGGAAAATTATCTGCAGCATGCTGGCATTTTACCAAAAAGATGCGAGAACTGCTGGCAATGATTCAGTGATCTGTAGCTAATTGAATTTCATTCCCTCTCTGCTCCTCCCTCCTCTGCAGACACTTCTACCTGCAAAGTGTAGGACATCACATAATGCTGAGGCACCACACCATGAGCCTTCTGCCACCAGCACAGCAGATTCTACTACTGCAGAAAGTATATCAACATATAATAAAGTCAGGCCAGTTGTGCTGGCTGACTCTCTTTTGTGGAAGAGAAGTGTTTATGCAAAGGCAGAACCAAGGATGTTCCTCATCCTTAAATGACCAGATGGCACCTCTGCAGAGTATGGCCCAACACTTTCAGCTTCCTCATTTTAAGCTGGTATAAACCACCAGATTTTAAGTTTACAGTGTACCCCAAATGTCCCCTTAAGAATTTCCAAAATTTGCAGATACAGCTTTTCTGACTTATCACTGCACCTTCATGGAGATGCTTGTTCAACATGCCAAACACCGGGCTTCCCGCCAGCAGAACTGCTGTTTATCTGGAAACATATGGCCCATGCTCTAGAGAGTTAATTTCAACACTTGAAACATAAGCATCATCAGCTTTCCTCTGTTTGCTAACTTATCTGGCAAATAAAACTTCCAAGTGGCATTTATTGACTTGATCAAAACTCCATCACTAACTGACAGCCAACAGGAATGATCTCAGGGAAGGAGGAGGCCTGTGGACTGGAATGTGTCTTACATTTCATGTCGCTGCTCACTTCTTTTTCAGCCACAGCCTTGTCGCTGCTGGGCTCTGTGGGGGTCTCTTCGATGTAGTCATCAACCTTGTAGCTGTCGTAGTAGTAATCACGGTCTTCCACCACATCCTCCTCCTCTTCCCCTTCATCATCCTCATCCTCATCTTCCTCCACAGCCGTTCCTGTGAAGTCTTCTACACCTGCCTCTGTAGGGAACTCACTGGAGGGACACGGATAAATAGGGTAAAGCTAAGGCTAATCACTTAGATGTACCAGAATAATGATTCTCTTTCCATCTGTTGTAGAAACACCAGAAATGGGAAAAATAAGTGTATCAGTTATTGATTAGCCCATCACCCACAGCAATGGGACATCCCTCATTACAGACACTCCTGCTGCAGGCAAACCTTCTCCACAGCTCTGGCCTCTTTCTGTTTTTCAGAAAGTGAAAGTCTAACCTTGGGGCAGGTTGCTACTGTAGAATCCCAGAATGGTTACAGTTGGAAGGGACCTTAAAGCCCATCTTGTTCCACCCCCTCCCCTGGGCAAGGACACCTTCCACTACACCAGGCTGTTCCAAGTTTCATCCAACCTGGCCTTGGACTCTTCCAAGGATGAGGCAGACACAGCTTTTCTGGGCAATCTGTGCCAAGGCCTCACCACCCTCACAGGGAAGACTTTTTTCCCAATATTCATCTAACCCTGCCCTCTGGCAGGGTGAAGCCATTCCCCCCTGTCCTGTCCCGACAGGCCCTTGTCCAAAGACCCTCTCCAGCTCTCTTGGAGCCTGTTTAGGAATTGGAAGGGGCTCTAAGGTCTCCCTCGAGCCTTCTCTTCTCCAGGCTGAATGACCGCAACTCTCTTCAGGGATGAAGGGAGAGGGGGTGTTCAGCCCCTCCAGTAAAACGAGCACTGCAAGATTTGTCCTCTTCAGGCTCAGGACACTCCTTTAGGAAACTCAGAAGCACAGAAGTTTGCTCAATCCTCACCACAAGGGAGTTGCCTTGTGAAACATTTCCAAGCAGCAGCTTAATGTACAAAGCTGTCAACATCTACACCGGTAAGAACTCTACCTCTTGTAAAGGTCATAGTCTTCATCCTCGTCCTCATCCTCTTCCTCTTTGGACAGAGCCTCATCCACAACCTTAGTCTGAGGACAACACACATACTCTGTTCCGTGGAACTGGTCCACTCCACAGGGCAGCAGCATCCCATAGCTGTGCAGGATCATCCCTTCTGTCAGACAGGCCTGAAAGGTGAGCCCCATTCATGTCAGCTCAGCATCATGCTTTTCCTTGGATAAAGCTCAAGTTTGCCTATCAGAGATCCCAGAAATGGTTTATATTTTATGGCAAAAACAACAGCAACATATGACCTAAATCTGAACATCAAAGGAAAGTGGATTTGAAACTTGTAGTGTAAAAAAAATGGCCACAAAAGTCCCAGATTCAGAACCATCCAGTACTCCCCAGTGTTAACATTTCACACCCTGGCCCCAACAACTGCTGGTTTGTCAGCCTGGCAAAGTTCAGGAAAAAAACTCTAAACATTTTGTGCCAACTCAAGGGAGAACACTTGAAAGAACCAGAAAGGCTGTTTGCTTTTCTGGGCTGGCCATTTCATTAAACTTTATCTATTAAACTTTATATTGGATCAAGCGAATAATTGCTCAAATGGACTTTGTGTCAAGATTATTTTATCATGCTGTAGATGAAAATCAATCAGATAATTCAAGAAAAAGCCAAACGTAAACTATGCTTAGACATTATGTCTATACACTTCTCTTAAGCTAAGGAAATACTTGGCTTTGAGGTGCCCAGAAAAGAATGAAGAAAAGCTTTATTATGCCCATCAAAACCCTTTTGGGCTTTGCTTTGTTACAGCACAGATTTCTAATGAGCCAAATATTGCTGGAAAAGTTCTCCAACTACATTTAAAGCAAATGATTTTTCAATTTTCTAGACATTAACAAGTTTACCCTCAATTAAAAGGCAATTCCTCTAGTACAGCTTTATTTAGACGGATTTTTGCTCACACTATTTTAAAGAAATAGGAATTTTAAGTGGAGCATCCTTAACCTCATCTGGTTAAGAACTGGTCCTTGTGTTGTTGTTTGTACAATTGCTGCTTCTACAAAATGGAAAACATGCACATTCTATCATGATCTTGTTTTTATTAACATGCACATTCTGTCATGATCTTGTTTTTATTATCCCTGCTTCAAATGGGAGTGCAGAGCTTTTGCAACAGTTTACCTAGTCAGCTAAAAAACACAAAAACTCCCCAAAACCATGGGCTAGATTTATTCTGAGAATATAATCCATCTCTTATGTAAAACGTCCACTAATCAGTCCCAACAAAACTCAAGATTTCTCCCAGGCAAACCCTCCCAGCTAAATCCTCAGCAGCAGCAGGTACATTAAAGCAAAATGTGCAAGAAAAATAGGAACTATCCTATGCCCACTGTATCTTCCTGGAAAGAGGAAAGAAAGAAGGATGAACCACTGGTTAAAGCAGTATCTCAGAGCGCCGATTTCAATTCTTAGTGCTATGATATGGATAAGCTATTTAGGACAGCTTTTCACAAAGAATAATTCAACTGCTACACAAGTTTTTAAGTCACTTGAGTACTTTTAAATTTTTATTTCCTTGCTGTCTACCTCAGTTCATTGACTGGAACATGGGAATAGCAACCCAGAGAGAAACACTGCTATGCTCCAACACTACAAGCATCTAAGTGGACAGATCCAGAATAAACAAATTCCTGGCTCCATTACCTCCTTTGCCACGGTGTGCCAGTGCTGGTGGCTTTCACACACATCCATGCGCTCCTTGTGGAAGAACCGGCATTTCTCGGGAACCAGTAGGACATCGCTTACAAACTCACCCACTGAAAAACACAATGGCCACAGTTCACACTCGTCCAGCTTCCAACAGCAAATTAAACCTCCATCAGAACTCCACCAAAGTGTACTTTGTGCATGTCCCTTGAGGGTTTAGCATATTCTTAAAGAAGACAAGTCACACCAGCTCTGAAAATTATCTCTGAGAATCTAAAGAAAAACAGAGCCTCAGAGATTCCAAGGTAAAACCAGGAGCACGGGGTGATCCTGCTGACCCCTAAAGCTGAAATGAAGGCAGAGTTTACAGTGCAAGCTAATAAACAGTTGTTCTTC
Source organism: Oreocharis arfaki (assembly GCA_013398015.1). NCBI lineage: Eukaryota > Metazoa > Chordata > Aves > Passeriformes > Paramythiidae > Oreocharis > Oreocharis arfaki. The sequence continues at coordinate 415,067 of VZRR01011915.1, forward strand.
CATGAAAGGATTGACTGATGAGATTTCACTTAAATCTTCGAGAAGATTGTGTCTGCACTGGGAAGTTTCAAACCACTTAATCACCTATTTCCAGATGAGCTGCATCATATCAAAGTTCCTTCATACTGTGTGCTGCTGTAACAGCCTGGAAATTTTTATATGCTGAGAGCATTATCTATGTTTTCAGTATCTGAACAAGTCTTGTTTGGTTTTGTTTTGTTTCCAGATGGTTTAATTCAAGATCAACTGCAGCACGTTCACTGCCCTAACCAAAACACAGAGGGCTGGAAAATAAAAACTATACAGACTAAGTATCAGAGTACAACCAGAGTCAGCAAATACACTGCATTCCAATACCTAGATAACCACAACTTCACCAGCACGAGGAAGCTTTGGCATAATCTTTGTGCCAATCCCAGACTTTTGCTTTTGAGAAAGATGGGATAGAGAGAATCACTCTGCCGTACAGACTCTATTTTAGTTGGACTTAAAAGCTATTTAGCCTAAATTTCCACCATCATTCAGTTTGGTACCAATACATGTGAAGTAAGGACCAGAACTAAATGAGCATCACTTCCTGTTCTTACCCCAGAAGCCCCAGCAAACACTGCCACTGGAATCCAAATGTGAGATTCTCTCCAAGATGAGGTTTTTCCTTTCTTTCTTGCATGTTCTAATGCTGCACTCAGTGATTTTAAAATTAGGAGAGAGCTAGATACGCTGAGAAGACCACGAAAAGATCTTCAGCACAAGTGTTTCAAACAAGCATTCCCTGCACACATGACCAGCAGCTTTAGGAATCATTTGTTAAAACTGGAGAAAAGCTTTTAAGTCAAAGACTTTTTCTCACAGTCTCCACAAAGCAGAATTCTTCGTCCAACCAATCTTTCACACCATTTTTCAAAATATATTTTAAATATTGCTTGCATTTTTTTGCAACTCCTTAGTGTTGATACTAAAAGCTCATGGACGCTTCTAAGAAGTATAGAGAAGGTAAACAGTTTAGAGTTGGATTACCTGATAATTGAAGATAATGAAATCAAATGACCGTAATCACCCCTTTGCAATTACTTACATTTTAAACTAACAGAGAGATTGTATGTTCCCCATTTTTTAAATCTCAAAAGTGGACAGTTAGAATTTTGAGTTAATAATCTTTCATCCTACTCCACCAGGAAAGGTTTAAATGCTTCTGATAAGAAAACTAAAACTGAGCAAACTTTAAAACTAAGAGACTGTGGTTCTAGGGCCCGAAGGCAGAAGATTCATGGGTTCTTCTCTTCACCTTTGAAACACAAAGGAGCTTTCCTTTGTGGAGGAGGGGCAGAGAAGATTAAACAGGGTATGGTGACAGGATCCTACCTTCAAGGTACTCTGTGCATTAATGTATCAGGGTATCTTGGGGACGGTTTATTACCCCATATAATTTTTGGGGGGTTTGTTCTGTTTTGTTTCGTCTTGTTTCCGAGGGCTGCCCCCCATCCTCCCTGGCTCCGGGAGTATCGCGATCAGTGGGAGCCAGGCTGGGGTTTCTGGGGACAGGCTGGGGCAGGGCGAGGGGCACCTCCTTTTGTTTTCAGGCAAGCTGTTCGACTGGACACACACGGCCGGTATCTCTGACCAGGGATCCTGCTGTTCCTGTGGGGTTTGCTTGCTTCTTTTTGGTTTTGTTTTTTGCTTTCGGCACTGTGACTGAGCCTGCCGGCTTGGCCTCTTTTACTGCTCTGCTGTCGGGAAGCCCAGAGCTGGTGCACGCCCCGCCGGGACCCGGGAGCGCCCTCAGTTTCCCGCCGGGGGCTGCGGCCCAACGCCCGCCGCAGCTCTGCCGCTCCCGGGGGAGTGCTGCGCCGCACCTTTCACCCCTGCCTGCCTGCCCTTCCCAGCTGCAGGGTTTCTCCTGCTTCTTGCTCGCTACCTCCGGGTGAGCCCGCCCTGCCGTTCCAGCTTGCTTTTCCTGAGGCTCGTGCTGCAGCTCCTTTCGCTATCCAGAGGAGGCACCGGGACCGGCTCCCCCTGGAAGTTTGTAAAAGAAGCGCCTTCTCCATCCCTCCCGCCGGCTGAGCCACCATTACCGCGGAGCGAGGGGGGCACACCCGCGCCGCAGCGCTCCCTGCCGGCGGGGGGATTCACCGCACCCCCCTGCCCGGCCGCGAGCCGCCAGCGCCCCTGCCGGCCGTGCCCGGAGCTGCACCGGAGCGGAACTGCTTCAAGGGCGGGAAGGGACTGCTCACCGGGCTTGCTGCTCTTGTTTGCTGCTGCCACCATGGTTGTTGTTTGCCTCGGTATACAGACACACACTAGTAAAGAACTGCTATCCCTTTTCTCATATCTTTGCCTAAAAGCCCACTAATTTCAAAATTACAATAATTCAGAGGGTAGGGGGTCATATTTTCCATTCCAAGGGAGGCTCCTGCCTTCCTTAGCAGACACCTGTCTTTAAAACCAAGACACAAGGAAAACACAACCAAGAATGGGAACAAAATCCCACCGTTTGACTATAATCCCAGAGAAGCACATCATCCATTTACAACAAGCAATTTGCGTAGTGCTAAAGAGATTTTATACATCTGTGGACTCCAGACTTGAAACTCAGATCTGAAAACCAAAGCTGCCTCACAGGCTGGGGCCTGCAAGTCATGAACAGTGTGAAATACACTAATGAAAAACCTGCATAAATAGTTTAATGCTTATCAAAGTTTAGGACAGTGTCAGTAAAATCAGCTTATTTTTCAGCTGGAGAATAGGCTTGGGGAAGGATTATTTCTAAAAGAGATGACTCCTAAATCCAGAGATCTTGCTTTCATCCTTATTTCCATCAGAAGTTCTTATGATCAGCTGGGCTTTGTTGCTTCACAAACCTGAATTTCCACATCTATAAAGACAAGTACCTTTCTCCCAGAATGTGTCCACAATAAATTCTATGTTTAATGAAGTACTTTATGATTGTCAAATGGAAGGCATTACATAAAGGACAAAGCACCCACATGGTTCTGCTGCTTTGCTGGTGTTCTCCTTGTCAAACTGCAAGGTAACCTGAGATACAGACACAGATTATGAAAACTGGTTCCTACTGAACACTCCCACCAATCGGACTCTCCCAAGCCTTCTTACAAGTCTCTTCTAGTGGGTAACTGAAAAGAAAGTCAGCCAGCTGAGACTAAGCTGGGGCAGTGCAGTGTCAGCCACAACCCACAGGTCAGAAGTCACAAGTTAACCACTTAAAACATGCTGCCTGGGTGGGGAGATTCTGGAAAGCACCATGAAATCCATCACAGTTTATCTCATATTCTTTCACAGTTCAAAATGGGGACAGGGGATACAGCTGCAAGAAACAGGGCCTCTTTGAAACAGCAAAGTTTAAATATAGTCATTGAAATAGAACAGAGATCTCTTGCCAAGACCAAGCAGGAAGCCTGAGCACACTGAGCATTTAAGTCTCCAAGGCAACAAAATATTAAAGCTTCACAAAAATAGGATAAAAATATTAAATCCCAATGTCTTTGTGATACTCAGATACAATAGCCTTCAGGTTTTTATGGCAGTTGCAGAGAGAATGGGGATTTGTTTTTCATGCCAGGCACCATTATTCCACCACAGCTGTTACCAAGCTGCTCCAGAAAGGCACAGTTCCATCTTGTGGAAAGAAAAACGTTTCAGTGGAAGTTGAATGTGGAAACGACAACCTGATACAAGAGAAGTCTTACAAACTGAGTTGTCCTCTCTGTAAGAACCCAGGAGGCAATTCCTTGCTTCTCCCACAGGAATGCACAGCACACCCAGCACACACTCACCCAGGCACTTGTAGGGCACGACGATGTGAGTGTGGTCCTTGCACTGCTTCTTCCCACGCTTGCACCAGCTGTCGATGCTGACGGGCTGGTTGGCTTCCACCACATTGGTGATCTGAAGGTCTGGGTACATCTGGGGAACAGCACAGACAGAGAGGTTTCTCTCTAGAAAGGACAGACAACGTGCAGAGCAGCTCCTACAGAGTAGTGCGGCTGATGCTCTACACAGGAACAAGTTGGAGTTTGCACACACTCTCCTCTGGAGCAAGCTCAGGACAGCTGAGACATAAAAAAGCCCCAGCTGTCTGTCACACAGGGCTTCAGAAATGGATATGCCACTGCTTTGAGGCAGGAGAAAGCCAGGTCAGGCCAAGAGTCCTCACTGGCACTAAGCTGAGGGGTCTGGATTTGCACAGCAATGGAGGAGGAGCATTTGGGTATTCAGGTTTGGAGGAGATGTAGCTGTTTAATTCTTTCTGGAGCAGCACAATACCCCCTGGAACAGCAATCACCAACAAATAGGGTATAGTAACGTCTTCAGACTCTCTCATCACTTGTCAGGTTATGCACCCACCTCCTCAGGTTTCCTCATGCCTGGTCCATTTATGATGTATTAATTTGATCCTTATGCCCTGCTCAAGTTCTCAAGTCCAGGCACTGACTTATATTTAGGCTTCTACTACATGAAAAAAATGCAGCCCCAGTTATATGAGCCTTGTAAAACAGTTTAAAAAGTTTTCCAGTCCAGACATGGTACATTCTGTTGCTTTCCCATTAAAAAAAATACATTCCTTGTGGTATTTTACGTGCCTGTCGCCTCAGAGGAGCAATTAAAGACACTGGACAAGGCCAATATGTTACAGTGTATCTGAAACACATTAGAAGATGATTACATCTTTTGCAATAAAGAATAAAGAGCTTAAAAATACTGTCAAAATTTGATTAAAATATTTTTCTAATATTCTGGCTGATCTAAACAGGACACCGAAAACAGCACAGCCATATTCTAACTAGAATAGGTGTCAGGTTCCATTTTACACAACAGGGAGCAGATGCTGGTTAGCCAGCTCAGGGGCAGAACATTTGGGTAAAGCCCTGCAAGCATACACGAAGATACCTCTGACTTACAGACCAAGGACCCTCTGTGGCAGTGTGAGCTGATCTGAGGTAGCTTCTAAATCCCACTGCAGTGTCCTCCCTGCTCTTCCCGGGCAATAACTCAGCAGGACAGTGCAGGGAATTGGACTAGGGCAAAAGCAAGCTCATCTCCTGCAGGGTTAATTTGCTACTGAGCAGCTGAACTGGAATCCAATTCCTTCACGGCAGTGAAGAGTCAGGATTACAGCGAAAATCTCACCTCCTGGCAGTACTGCAGAATCTCCTCCTTTCTTCCAAAGCAGCTCTTGGTCCCGGAAGTGTCAGGTTCCCACTTCCCAGTCTGGATGTTCATATGCATATTTAGCTTCCCACAGAACATGGCAATTTGAGGCTCTGCCACTGCAAACCCTGTCCCAGCATTGGCTGCAAGGGCCTGTGAAGACAAACCAAAACTAAACACCTTGATGCATTATCTGATCAAAGGCTCAACAACTCAAAGAACCAGAAACCCTCTGGCATCTTCTCAGACAGCTCCTGCTTGATCCAGAGTATCAGTGGAGTCTTGCAAACTATTTTGTAACAACATTCCTTGAGATGCTGAGCCCATCCCAAGTTTTCACCAGCAAGGCGTTTGTTTTCCCAAACTCTGTTTTTGTAATTGAAACAACAGCTTACCAAAACCAAGAGTAATTCCCACGAAAACGGCTGCACCTACATGGGCTAAAACAGATGTCTGAAAAACTTACTAAATAACTAATATTATTAACTTCTGGCAGAAGGACCTCTGTGAGGTTACACACAAGCAGGTATTACTACTACTAATAAAATAACTGTGTCCCACTGCAAGAATCCTGCTCAGAGTTTGAAGTTATGTGTTTATCCCAATATCATCAAATAATTGGGATAGAAATACCTAAGATTTTTGCTCAAAGATACAAATAAAGATGATTTCTGCTGAATCAGAAAAAACAGCTGTAGCAATCAGCTCCTCAAAGCCTGTTGTGTCTCATTCAGTGCACTCCTATGGGGAGCTGTTTCAGATGTGTATTCTGTGCACTTCCCAGACTGCACCAGCAGACAAAAACCTGACAGCCCAGGCCCACATTTGGGTCAAACTGCAGACTGATCAATGAAAACAAGGTCAGGGCCCCTTTCTGAAATCTCGCTGGCTGACCAAAAGAGGAAAAAGAGGAGTAAATTAAATTGCAGAGGTTTTTTTTCCTGAGAAGACCAAGTGGATGGTGAGATCTGAACATGCCCTCCTTAAATAACTAATAGCTGTTGTAAAAGAGAAAGAGGCATAAGGCAAAAAACCAGATGAATTCCTAAATCAAAAGCTCTTTAAGGTGTTTAGAGGAATGAAATCCATTTCAACTACTCCAGACAGAAACAGCAATGCACAGTCTGCTGGCCCTAAGCTGCTTTTCCACTGGCAGGCAACACAACCCCAGGCTACCAGTCCTGCCTTCATATTTAACTTTTTGTGCACTGAAAAATGCATAAATTACTGTGGGCACTGTTCATTCCCTACTGCCGGCAGACTCCCATCAACTGATACCAATATTTGTATGCTTAAAGCAAATAAAGGAATAAAGAGTAGAATTCAACTGGACAACTTCTTTGTGCAGCTCCTAGTTACTGGATATTAGGAAAAATAATAACTCCATTATAATTAGTTAATTTCTCCCCCTCCTCTTATCTCACTGCCTGGAGATAAGACATTTCAACACTCAGAAAGTCAAGGATTGCTTAGTGCTGAACACAAGATTAGTAGTGCTTGGGGGAGAAAACCAACCTGAGGCACAAAAGCATAAATTCAAGCATTAACTGCAGAAAAATGACCCCTTGAGTTTTAAGTACTATTCACCCCTGCATCACTTAAGAGAAATAGTCTTATACAAGTGGTTTCTACTTACTCTGACCCTTCCACCCAAGAGATGCTCATGACAGCAGGTTTTAGCACAGACCACAAAGTAATGAAATACTGAACTACATGTAACAGCAGCATCGATGCCTCAGTATCAAAATGTTGCCAAGTTCATATATATTTTCAAGTTTAGTGCAGGTACCTTTCTTGTACTCTCTGTCCTAAGGAAAAAAAGAGTCATGTAGTTCAGGTACAGGAGGAACTCTGAGGAATAGACTGAAGCTGGGAATATAGTGCAGTAACTTGGTTCTTTCAGAAATCAAGCCTTTAACAAACATCTTACAAGTGCACACAGCAGAACCTGTGCCAGGTCTTGCACCACCCTCCTCCCTGCTGTCTTTTCAGACGAAAGAGGCAAAGGTAGAATGATCCTTCATAACTCTCTAAACACACACAAACTTTTTAAGAGGCCCTTTTTATCTCTCTCCAAACAAACACCACTTTGGTACCAACAACCACTTTCCACAGAGCACAAGACTTGACACGCTAAAGGAAACAATCCCCAAAACAGTTTTGTTTGATGACAACACTGCAACCACAACCAAGTTCCACCCCCAGAAAAAAACCTAACAGAAATACAAGATCAAGAACCCAGGAAGCATTAACCCTTTTAAGAATACAGGGCACCAAAAGAGAATAAATGTATGTGCTATGATGGCACTGCTGATGCCTGAAATCTGGCTCCTTCAAAGCAAACTTTACAAGTCTGCAGCACAATAAGGGAACTTCATGAGCAGGAGGTGCAGGCTCCATCGAGAGGCAGAAACATCCATAAGTAATCCATTCATCACAGCTCCTGCATGAGCAAAACTCTTGTTCAAACACATACCAACCTCCTGAAATCATGACCACCCCCTATTTACATACTGATGCGAGCCAGTGTTTGTTTTTGCTGCCTCTCTGGCTTGCTCCCTGCAAAGGTATCATTCCTCCTCCTTGGATTGTTCACATAGTTTGCATATCAGTCGAGTGCTGTTGCCGTAGCTACCAGAACATGCTAAGCCCCAATTCACAGCTGAACAAACGAGACTAATTACTTGCTTGATTTCATCACTTTTAATCAACCAGAAGAAATCTTCTCTTGAATTGTGCTGTTGGGTGAGTTAATGAACTTTGAGATACACAAGTTGATTCTTTAACCCCAGGACCTGCAAGGCAAGATTTTTGAGCAATGGGCTTCAATTTTTCTTCACTGGCAATCCACTCCAGCCCCCAATCATATCAGTTATTTAATTTAGTACTTTAATCTCATTTTAGCTGTAATGAGAGAATACAGCACCTTCAAACTTCATGGAGGCCACACCTTTAACACTGATACTTAAACAGGGAAAAAGGTCACCTAGAAGAGCCTTCTGGGACCATGAAACTTTCTGATGCTTCCCACAATTGCCTTCTGTGTATCAAAACTGGAAGCGGATCCCCCAGGCTACACTCAAGCATCACTGTGCAAAAGGAAGGCTGCAGAACATGCACAGCAGCATGAAGCTTAGGATAAAGCCATGTCCTTAGTTAAGCTCTTTAGTACTTCAGAGAATTCACCCATTCCACACTGCAAAGGGATGAACAAACTGACAGCACATTTTTCTCTGGGAATTTCCCAGCCATAAATGGAAGCAGCTGCTTCTTTTAGTGCTGGGGAGCAACTATTCAATCCCTTAAACAAGCAGCCTGACAGATCAGGAGAGGCAACACACACATGATGGAAGAGAGTTCATCCAGTTGCATACATCCTTGTTGAACATTATTTTAGTAGCTATTATCCTATTAATACATACCCATAGCATGAGAGCAAGACAAATGTTATTTGGGAAAAGACTGTTCCATAAACCATTACTTTCCTCACTGGCACTCGCATTTACAAAATGTTTCAGGAGAAAATAGGCTCTGCCTCTTCGTATAATTCTGTAATCCAGTTTGCTTTCCAAGACCAAAGAAGTTTTTGATTCCATAAACACATAAATCTCTGGCCAGTTAATGTCAGTTAAATTCCTCACCCTGCCACGCAGTGCCTGATTTATGGTCCTGAAACACTGGAATTCAAGCCTCTAAATTTTCCTTTTCTCTGATGGAAGTGTCTGCCCAAATATCCTGGCTTTTATTTACTACTGGCCTCTTCAGCTTGTGACAGAGACACACAGAGTTTGATGCGTGAGCATTGCCCACGCGGAGGCCTCGGCTCCAGGTGCAAAAAAAGGTCATATCTGTTCTTCCTGCAAGTATCCCCGATCCCAAAGGAGGGACACAAGGCTAGAGACTTTAGTAAAATAAAGAATATTTTCTCCACCTACCCTTGAAACACAAGCGGTACATTGCAGTTCTGGTTTATTAAGACTTAAACATGAAAATCACATCCATATCCTTTGCCTTCTACTGCCAGGATCTGTTACACCTCATCACAACATAACTTATTCCACATGCTGTCCATGCAGCTTCCTATAGAATGCTATTCTGGAAAACCTTCTGGCAGGCTGCTGGGGACTTGAGGATTGAAGGGTGATTGGAGCTTTCCTCTTGTGAAGAGAAGCTGATAATTATAATTCACAGAAATTAGTTCCTGAGAGCTTTCCTTACTAGCACAAAGGTATCTGCAAAATGTCATATTTAACTGAATGCTGCATTTTTCAATGGGGTCAAACATGACCGTAGCCTTATCCATCTGATCAGATTAGTCAAAATGAGCCTTTATTCCAGCAAAACCAGAGTGGACAGGAGCTTGACAAGCTTTGAGAGCCTGTGAGGAGAACCCACACTGCCCATGCTTTCCATCACGCTTCCCCTGCTGCAATGCAAGTAGCTCTCCATATAAAACCATGGAAGATTAAGCTGTTTTCAGACTGAAACTCCAGCCTCTAGAATTTATAAGGTACTGAAGAAAGCTCCAATGGAGAATTGCATTGACTTGGTGGCCAGAGAACAGATTACTGGCTGCTGAGGGCATACCCTGCCTTAAGTGACAAGGGAGGGTCTTTTGCAGGATTCTCTACAGGTCAGATCAGATGTCCTGTTCCCGAGTTACATGTATTCCACAGCCAGTTGCTGCTACACTGATGAAAAAAAGCCAGGCAGCACTTGAAAAGATTACTTGCACTGTTTGTTTTTAATTAAGCGAAGCCCCTCGAAAGCAATACCGGTTATTAAATCAGGGTGCACATGAACCACAACCTGAGGGACTTTGGAACAGGCTGTTCAGCACTGTCCTTATCCAGAAAAATCACACTGCCCACCTTAATTAAAGGAAAGGAAGAGCTTTTTCTGGATTTATTTTTTTAGGTTACATTTCCTACTCTATCTGGAGCAACTCTGCAAATCTCCCCATACCAGTGCAATACCCACAAATATGGAGGATATAAATTGAACACTTTCAGGACCACTGAGGAATTCTAACAGTTCCTTTGACACAAAAATGAGCCCTGTTACCTTACCAGCCTTCCGGTGAACACAACCTTCCATGGCTGCTGCTTTTGAATGTGTGAGGATTCTAATGTTTTGCCCTTTCTGGGCTGAAAAATTGGTGTGAATGTTTGTGCAGGGACTCAAGTGCTTCAACTGCACACCCCATATTATTGTTGCCTCCAGCTGATGCCCATGGGCATTTCCCTTCCACAAGGAGAGGCCAGCCCTTGGCAAAATGAAAATTAAGAAGAACTGCAGTCACAAACTGAAGCTGTTGGAAGGAGAACAGCTGGGCTGGCATTGTAAAGCTCAACCTTCCTGGGTCACAACATGCCACACGGCCCTTAAATTAACATTCATTGCCATGAATCTCACCTGGGAATTAATGGTAAGTCAGTATTCCGGAAACCAACACTCCAACTAAAAAGTGAAGGAAGTTGGCAGAGGTACTTTACACACAAGAACTTCTAGGCAGAATACTTAAAACTCCCCTGGTTTTGGATTTATAACTTGTAAACACGAGCAGAGCTCTCAATTCATGCTTCAAATGGTGTTTCCTGCTTTGTTTTCCTTAGCTCCTCTTCCTGCTTTTATTCAGCAGATAGGTGGCTTGAACCCAGGAAGGCTAATGAATGCCTGACACAGCAGGCAGTAAATCTACAGACTAGCAGCTCATCCTAGCTTTATTGCTTTATTTTTTTTTAAATTGCTGATAATTACAATAATGCACATGGGCAGGGGTCCAAGACAGGAAGAATTATTGTCTGCAGGCAGATCTGGTGTGAGCTGATAATACCAGCCTGTGTTTGCTTTTGAATTTAAATGGCAGAAATCTCACTAAAGCAGTCTTTGGCTTGCTTTAACTTGCTGGAAGGGGTGGAGTTCTCATCTGCTTGTCCTTTATTGACTTTTGTGGTGGAGGAGTCTGCACCAGCAGAGAACTGGGAGCCAAGGCAGGAGCTGCAGTGGTAGCTGGGGTGCAGTTTATATTTAGATGCCTTTGTTTATAGCCCACATGAAGCCTTGAACGCTCGGAAGTTCAGTGACAATAATCCATGCACTCCCATATGCGCCGACAGCAACCGAAAGATTACAAAGACTTGCTGCAGCCTGAAGCATTCCTTACTGCTTTGCACATTCCACTGCCTTTCTACAAGGAAAAGGGGAGATTTCCAAGTACCTGTGACTCACGGGCAGCCTTTACGCCCTTGGAATTTGTACTTCAGAGGTAGCAGATTATTTCCCCCTCCTCCTCTAGCTTATCCATGCTCCATAAACCGAGTGTACGTGAGTCAATGGGCACATAACCTGCCTGTGAGACATTTGCATTGGGAACTGCCACATTTCAATAGGGAGTGCCACACTGCAGGCAGTGCTGGTGCACAGCTAGGCTGGGGGAGAGGTGATCAAATCCGGGAAAGCCACAACTCAGCACTGCCTCAGCTTCCTGAAGTTGCTTGTGTAACATGGTTGCCTTTGGCATCCTCTTTTCTATCCCTGGAGAGATGAAGTTCGTAACAACTCCACTGGAACATTCCCTGAACAAATGTTACTGTACCCAGAATTGTGTCCTTTGAAAAAGATTAATTGCAGGGCCTCAAGCTTTCAAAAGTACAGCTTGGGTGCAATGGCTGGGAGTGGAACAGCTTAAGACAAAGCCGCCCTAAAAATAAGGGCAAGAGAAGAGGAAAGCCCAAACACTGATAATCCTCACACAGCGCACAGGTAGGTCCAAATAGGTTTAATCAGCCAGGTCGCCTTCCACACGTCCCAAGGACATCAGGGACAATTTCCAAGCTGTGTCAGACAGACACACGGCCACTTCCTTCCCCTTGCAGCAGAACACTGCCATGGTGCTATTTAAAGTTCCCTTTTTATGGAGCCATCCAAAGTCCTATCCCAGCACAGGGAGCCCAGACCTATTTATCACTGGGCTAAACTGAGGCACAAAGTCAAGTGACTTGCCTAAGGTCACCCGGCAGCGGGCTCAGCTCAGTTTAATCCTCGTCTCCTCGCTCCCATCTGTGTCGTCACTCCGTCTTGCACAGCCCAACTAATTGCTGCTTTCCCACATTAATTATTTGGGCATCTGAGGCGCAGAGACCCAAGATGTCCTGTTAGCCAGCCAGCAAGTGAAAACCTGAGTGCAAGGTAATGTTTTCACATTCACTAATATTCTACTGAAAAAATGGCCATGGGGCAATTTTGCCTTCCTGGACAACCAGAAGGGAGATCGAAACCAAAACCCAAGGACAGCAGCTACAGCTTAATAGTGTTTGAGAAGTTTAACTCTCAGATCTTTCATTTCTGAGCTGATTGTTAATATGAACCATCACTGCTGATAGCACAAAGGCATCACTGAGAGCAGCACATGTGGAGGAGTACTGAGAGATGATATTTTGGTAAGTGACTGCTCCATGGTTTGATAGAAGAGTTCGTGCCATCTTAAGGCACTTTAGCTACACAAGAATTAGGGAACATAATCACTGTAGTTACCAGGATACAGATTCCATAATACACAGGAAAGCACTTTTAGAAAATCTTTCATCACTTCAAAGCAATTTGTTCAAGGCAAAAATAACTCCTGGACTAAAATTCATCACAAGTCACACACCCACACAAGTTCTCCACTAGCTTTCCTAGTGGCCAAAACTGGCAGAAAGGAGACAGAATAATCTGTTAACATCAGGCAGACAGAAAAGTAAACCCCTTACTACTGATTCAAAGTGATTTAGCATTCCAGGAGAGAACAAACCAAAATTCCTTCCTCAAAACAGCATGAACATTTGTTTTATAGATCTTGTGAAGTTCACTGGGAGCTGCACAAAAGAGCCACTGCAGGAGCCCGTGGTTCCTCACTCTATCCACATGTCTGACCACTCGGCTGACTCCAGATAAAAAGGCTGCAGAGATTGTGTTTTTCTCTAAAAGACAATGATCCAAAAGGCAAGCAGGAAACTGAAGGGCACATTTTAACAGAGTATTTGAAGTGGCAAGGAAAAATACCTGGGGGGGAAAAAAGCAAGATAAAAGAAGGATACCAAGCAGGAATGCAGTTTGCTATGCAGTCTGAGTTTAGTTCAAGTATCCATCCCCTTACAGATGTTGTTCAGCATCACAGATTGGTTATTTATGTGCACAGACTGCATGTGTTTTGGAACATGATAAAATAATTGGGATTTTCAAGTCCTGCAATTGGGCTACACAGCAACTTCCTGACAGCACACAGGAGTGATTCAACAGGTCTTGCTCTGACCACACTGGAGCTCTGCGGGTCATGCTTATTGCTTTCCATTCCTAAATTCACAATCTTCTGTAAAAAAACCCCAAAACCCAACCCAATTATTTGGTAATTCTGTCCCCTCCGAACAATTCAGGTGAAACTTCAAATCTGCGGAGGAAACCATGAGGTTTTTAAGTCTTGGCTTTCCAAACCATGCTAATTACCACCTTTTGAAAACTGGAAACCACAGCTAAAATACAGGGCTGCTTTTGTCCTTGCTGCTGGCTCCCTGAGCTCTGCCAAATTTATGCCAATCCAGACCGAAATTAACAAGTTACCAAAAAAATTATGGAATATTCTTGTTGTTTCCAGCATAAAAACTGAGGATATTTTTATACTTTAAACTTTTTAAGTCCACCCAAAAGCACAGGTTACTTCTACAAATTTCAAGGCTATGAAAACAGTCAGCAGTTAGTACCTGTTATTGAGAACAGGTAGCAATTCTGGCTCTTAGTAAATCTATAAGAAAAATAATGGAAATTGGGATTTTAAACCAAAACCATCTTCCCATACACCTCCTCCCTTATTCGGAGTTGTTAAGGAGCATCTTTCAGGCAGCAGCTTACATGACTGCTCACACACAAAACAAAACCTTTTAAGAACCTTTAATATCTAGGTATGCAGAAATCAGTGCTTTAAAGAGATTCCTATACTGACACTGTAAGTTTCTCCAGCTACAGTAAACAATATCGTTTTCCTTAAAGAAAACTTCAATGTGAACACTGCCTCAAGAAAGTTTAGTTTACAGTTAGCTGCTCATTAGGAAAAGTTCCTACCACTCATGGCAAAAAAATAAATGCAAGAGAATTAACTTAGCAAAACCATCTCAAATTTTCACCAAAACAGTCTTTCATTTTCCTGAGTGCAGCTATTTCTGAGCCCACTAAACAGCAATAAAAGTGGTGAAAGGCTGCCAGCTGCCTTCCACTACAGCTGGCAAACTGAAGGTGAGAGAGCAGGCCCACAAGCAAGAGCAGGATGAAAAATGCCAAGCACTACTCTGGTTAAGTAGAGAAGAGTCTGGAGTGCAGGAAGAAGGCTCAGAGCAACATTTCTTAGTTCCAGGAGTCTGAGGGCAAAAGCTTTATTTGTTTATTTTTAAGCTTATCACACACAGCCAATCAGTCCTCAAAAGATCCTGGGGCTATCAGCAGAATTCAGGCTCAAATCTCACAATTCACCTTCTTCCAAAGCAGAGGATGAAAAGTGGACTTCCATCCATCCCCTGGAACTCAAAACACCTGGATTGAGCAGTCTGACATGAGAGAAGTCAAATGACAAAAAGCTTTTTGAAATACCCCCAAAATTTGTCAGCAGCAGGGTCACAGAAAGTAAAGGACCTCAGCAATGGCTTAATGTATTTCCCTTTTTTCCACTCTTTAAAAGCAATCCTTAGTAATTTAGCAGCATTTTATTTCCGAAGCATTAATTCAGCAGCTGAGGTTTAACAGTTACAGCACCACCCCACAGCTAGGCTTGCACACAATCTCTAATGGATGTATTAACCAGTTCCTTCACGGGATGCAGCAGAGCTCTACTTAGAACAGCGGCTTAATGCTATTAGAAAATTAAGTGGTAATTTATAGAACAGACTCAAGCTGGCTGTGCTGAGATGCCCCTCACTGGTTTCGCTGATCCAGAAAGTAAAACTACCTCCGCAGAAACAAGCCTAGAACCTCCAGTATTTCAGGGCTATCACTGCAGAACATTTACCTGGCTTTGCATGTTGAAAACCTGAATTTCTTATGCTGAATTTTATAGCTCTTCACTCTATTGAGCTGTATCAGATTGTGTAGCACTGCATGGAAATAAAACAAAATGGGAGAGGTGATTTTTATCTTCGATAAAATGAGATTCTAACTTGTTAATAGTCTTTCCCAGGTCTCAGTGGGAAGAATGATCCTGTGCACACTGATAATTATTTCCTTTATGTTTCCTTACGCATTTTGTGAAAAATTTCAAGGTAGGGGAGAGAACACAGTTCTTTTTTGTCTGCTTAGCTGAAATACAATTGACCATAAGATTAGTGGAAGAATTTACACACTGCAGCTGCACCCACCTGATGAGTTTTAAGTAAAGTAATCTGACACTTCACTGAGGGCTTCGAAGCACAAAGCCATCAGGCACTGAAAGCTTTATTACAAAGGTGGAAGCAAAAACTGCCTGTTCTGCAACAGCAAGGGAAATCGTTCTTTGAAAAAGAGCAGGCAGAACAGTTTTAGACAATCTAGTTAGGCCTTAAAGAGGCACTATACACCGAGAACTTGCATCACCTCAACTGAAATTCCTCTTCAAGGTCTCTGAAACGAATTTTTAAATTTTTTTTTAAACGCTTTGCCCGGGTTGTCCATGATAGCAGCTTTTTTTTGTTTTTGGTTTTGGTTTTTTTTGGGGTTTTTTTGGGTTTTTTTTTTTAATAAAAGACCAGCTGGAGGAACTGTAATGAAAACCATCAAGATACGTTATTTTGAACACAAGCATTCCAAACAACTCTTTATTTTCCTGCTTGGAAAAGGCTATCAGGCAGGGAAAGAAGTGACTATTGACTTTTACTTAGAGATGCCTTTTTTTGCCTGCTCAGATGCTCTTGGGAGACACGCTTGAATGAAAAAGAAATAAATGGTCAGCCTTCCAAACAGGTTTTGCTTTCCTTCCTACAAGCAGACAAGGATAGCAATGGAAATGCTGACTTAACATGCAAATCCCATCACTGGGACAGTGATTGGAGGGTAGATTGATCTGCCTATTGATGCAATTGGCCACTCACCATTTTCCTAGCCATGGGCTGAGTCATTTCAATAGCTCTTTCTCAAAGTCAAAGGATGAAAATGTTGCATAAAGTTCTAACCCTGGGGAATGGTGGTTTTATGTTTCACTGGTTGACTTCAGACATGGCCCACTACGGTGTTTTTCTAATTCAGAAACCCAGTTACGCACACATCTCAGCTGCAAATATTAACTCTGCCAAAATCTGGCAAATCCGTGATGTGGATTAGCCCTAAAGAATCTATTCAGATGTCTCAAGTCATAGGAGAGCAGCATCCCAAAAAGCTATGCTGAAATTATAGCCTGATGATGCAACAGCATGAGACAGCCAAAAGCATACCTCATCCTCATATCCTTACTTTGGACATCTTACCAAAAAAATAACCCAAAAAAGCATTGAGAGCCCAAATTAGTTCCTTACCAGACCATACTTTAATTACCTTGGAGGCTGCCCCTCCCCGCACAATTCCCAGCCAGTCTGGACAGCAGTGGGACCAGTACTACATGGATTTGTGTTATAAGGCTGGGAACATTCTGAGAATATTGCACTGAGAACTTGTGTATCTCACTGTAGGACCTGTTGGAGGAGGAGAACAGGTTTGGTAACCAGCACAAAATGGATTTGTGGGTGTCAAGGCTGCATGGTAACTCTACAGCCTGGACAGCAAAGGCAAATGGAGCAACTATTCAGTCACAGTCACACAACTGCGTTAGAGGCTGGCTGTATTTCCACAGTTATACCTGTCAACTAAAGGACGTGAACGTTTACTCAGAGAGGTAGGAATAAACAAGAACAGTCCTCTGTTCTTTAGGCTGTTCCCAAAGTTAATTCACTGCAGGAAGCATCCTAACAAATAGTGCGAAGCACACCGTTTTAAGTGTCACTCAGGAGCTGAGGTGGGGCAGAAGGGACCAACTACCCGTTTAAACACAGCAGAGAAAAATGAAAGCAAGAAAGTGTCTACAGACAGCCACTGGCCAAGTGTCTCCATATGCAAACTAAGCCCTGGTTTCATCTTTCTGTGATATGAGCATTTCAAATCTGGCTCAAGTTAAAGATGTTCCCATCCTGATGCATTCCAACAGACTGTACCACTCCAGCATGTTCAGTCTGTCTGTATCTTTATTTTGTACTTTACAGGACACGTGGTGTGTTTTGCAGCTTAATGACTATTTTAATCCTCTTCATCAGTGAAGAGCATCATCCTGGACATGCTGTAGATACAGATTGTGAGATGGATGCTGCTCAGAGATCTATCTGAAGAGACAGTCCAAAGCACAGAAGCCATTCCAAGGCAAATACTACAAAACAAAAAGAAATCTCTGCTTTGCTTGATCTGGTGTATTTAAAGCTCGCTGTTATAAACAGTAAAAATCAGCCCTCTTTTATGGCCTGAGAAACAGCTTAGAGTAGGTCAGCAGCATCCTCTTAAAAAAAAAGACAAAGGACTCTTAGTGGCAATGCATCTCGAAGTCAACGTGAGGGGAAGAGCTGCTCAAAGTTTAGCACGTTAAACCCAGCTAATGCTGCTGCCAGTTGTGGCTAAATGTTCGCCATGCTCCCAGTTATAAGATCAAAATAAATGTAGGAATCACAGCCTAATATATAAAAGAACAGAAAATTATGAGTAAAGCTATCAGCCACTTACATAACAAGGAACAATGATTCAAATTTTTGCAAAAATCTTTAAAGACAGTGACATAAAGCTCAAAAACCCAAACTGAAACCAAGGACAGCAAAGCAAATGAAGTAAAGTCATCTTTGCTTTTGCCAGGAGCAAAAGGCTATTTAGGGTCCAGGAAAGCAGTGCTTCCTCATGTCCCTGCTATAGCACATGTGAAGTTTGCAGCCCAAAATTTTCCTGGGTGTCTCCATAATATTATTCCTTGGAGCACCCAGTTTAGCAGTTTGCATACACACCAGTAAAAGTATGACAGTAGCCATTTCAGAACACCACTGCTCCTAAAATCCATCAGCATCTATTACAAAAGGACTACAATGCTGCATTCTGCTCAGGGCCCTGCAGTGAAAGAGGGAATTAACATGCTGTAGATGCTCTGTGGAAAGCCTCCCATACAGTTATACTCTGAAAAGTATTCTCCTCATCACATTAATTCCCATGTGAAGCAAGTTGCAAAAGCTTGCTCAGTATAATTGAGCGCAACAAATCCATCCAAACCCAGGAATTTCAGCCTCAACTTCAAAATGCCTTTTGTCTGTACTGTGGATTTTACACTTAAGCAAATTCGAAAGAAGATTTCCTGTCATTTAAAAGCCCTACTACAGGAGGAATCCAGCTCTTCTCGTTCCTCTTCCTGGCATCCAAGATGCAAAGGGAAGGACCTGTTGTGCAGGGAGAGACGGCAAAAGGATGTCGAGGTGGTCAGCTGGTTTATGTTTATTTCTTTGTCTCTTAACCTGAGAAACAAAGATATGCTCTGAAGCAAGATGCAAGGATTTAAAATGAAGGATTAATTAAAAACACTATGCATAAAACACAGCACTACGGATTCAAACACAGGTAAAAGATTTCATCTCTTGTGATTAGTCCAAGTTTTTCTTCACAAACTCAAATGTGCAGACCACGAGAAAAAAAGACAAAAAGTGCATGAGCACATAGGCAGAAGGAGAGGGACGGAACAGGTGACAAGCTGTGATCCAGCTCACAAAGCCAGCTGCGGACAAGGCAGAGATACAGCAGGGCAAACCCTTCCTCTGCATCCAGCCTTTGCTCTGGCAGGCCATTCATCTCTGCCTCTGTTATTGGGAAACTGCTTCCGAGAAAGCGGCTGTGCCCTAAACAGGACATCCACATACTGACTGGCTTTGTTGCAGTGAAAGTATTGATGCAATTTGAACAAGACAGCATTTATCAGGAGTGACAGGGGCAGGAACGTGCCTGTTTCCCCCTTGTTTCTCCAGTGAGTGTCTCTTGCTGTGACACAATGCTCTGTCCAAGCCCAAGCTTCACAAAGCCACAGGAGCACCATAACTTCATTCTGTGACCCCCTCAAGAATTCCCTCAGCCTCTCCTGGGATCTGCCTCTTGCCCGGATAAGCCACAGCATCATGTCCATCCATGCCCAAAGGCTGTGCTCTAATACAGCAATATAATGCAAATGCAAAATCTCAATTTTTTTGGCTGGTTACCAAGGGAAAACCTTCTCCACTGCCTGACATTTCCAGCACTGAGGTTGAGGCTCTACTTAAAGCCTCTGGAAATGAAGTGGTTATTGAAACCCTGCAACTCAAACTACTTAGAAGCACTTTAATCTTACCCCAAGTCCAAATGGGAGCTGCAAGCATCCTGCTCCATTCAAGAGTAATAACCGGTTTCCATGATAACATGCACCCTCAACAATGTCTCAGTCTCCTTTTTTCCTGGCAGGCAGCACATTTCAGTCCATGCACGAGCATTGCTGTACCCTGCATTTCAGAATTCATCTTTGACCGAGGCTGCTAAGGCAGGCTCTGTGCTCTGCTTGGATCCTGACACCATTTCATTCTTCAGGGTTTCTAAACGTGTTTTGTGATCTTGCAGCGTAAAACGAAACAGCTATCAAATTCAATTTCTTCAGTGAGGGCTTTGATAAATTATGCAGGGAAAGACTCACGTTCCAATGCTGATACACTCTCTGGGAACACCAATCACAGGTTTGAATCAACATTTTGCATTTAATCTTTTGAGAGGAATACTTAGGAGATTAAAGCAAATCTGCCCCTCTCTATTTCAGGCCACAATTACTGTAAGATAACCAGTGTAAGAAGTCAACCAATGCTTGGTATTAGTGAATTATCCTAATTCATGCAGATTCCTCTAGGACCATTTTTGGCAAGTTACTAGGCCTGATATGAACGAGAGAAGATTAAACACTGATAAAAAAACCCAACTAAACTCAGACCGGGCAATGTGTCATGTCAAATCCAAAACCATATAGAGAATTCAGTGATTAAAAGCTTTATGCTAGAGGGTACCACACATCTAAGCAGAGACCAGCTTCTGTTGTGAATATGCAATCCAAATCCGCTTGGAATCTAACAGGAGTGCATAATATTTATTGTAACAGATGGTATGGGTAAGATTTTTCTTTTTGTTGCTGTCATTTCACACTATGCAATGACATCATAACTAGTGGGATTCATCAACCCAAAATCCAAAAGAAAAGGCACAAAGCTTTTGGCAGGGAGCTGGAGCTAAAAATAACCTAAGAGCCTTTAAAGAAAAGCCCAAAGATTAAAAATGCAAATGTTTTGCTTTTGATTTAAGCATCTCAGTACTGAAGTTAGCATAAGGCAACTCCTAGAAAATACCAAGTAGTTTGCTAAACCTCTGTTTCATCTCAGCAACATCACCAGATGAAGATTTTTGAGTTGTCCTCACTGGCTGCATTTAGAGCTTTGTGGTGACAGGTTAAAGAACCCAAGCACAACATCTTCATAAGAAAATGCAAGCCCTGCTATAGTAGAGAGTTAACAGGATAATAAAATTCTCATTAATGCAAGAATTGAAAAAAACCAACTCCCTGACCCACACCTCAGTATATCTCAGACATTTGAAAATATAACCAAGAAAATGTTTGTTGGAGGAAAAGAGACCTAAATGAGAACAGGAACTTTCAAGGTTAAACACTGTTTTTATTTAAAAATGAAGTAATCTGTAAGGAGATGATAATTAGCTACTCTTATATGGAAACTTCACTGAGTATCAACCTGCTGTTAGAGTCAAGTGAAGCATGGCCCCAGCCAGCTTGGTGTGCCCATGTGTGTCTCTGTCCTTGACCTGGATCAAAATATACTTTACACTGCTGTAATTTTGTTAGAGAGAAGCTTACTGTATGAAATTACCTAAATGCATCCCTGTCACAGAGCCAGAGCCTGGGATCTGAGTGCTGAGGCATGTTTATCATCTGCCGCACCTCAGCACGATACCATGGGTTGGTGACACTGCCAATAGCTGTAACACACCAATGACTCAGTGCCTCACCCTGAAGCTTCCCCAGCACAACTGGGAACCAAGGCGCAGCTCCCACCTTCTGTGGGTTTCGATGGTTTTTTTCAGGCTGCATCTAAGTTATGCTGGCAATTTTAATGCCCTTCATACTTGGTAGCTTGAAAAACTTGAGCTCAAAGTCATCATTTGATAACGATTTTCCGTTAGTCTCAAAGCACAGTGAAGCCATCCAAGCCAAACAATTATTGACTTGTCTCCTCCACAAGCTCCTCTGAAGCTCACACGCTGCATGGAATAACACCTTCAGACCCTGCTTCATCAACTGAAGATCTTGTCTAGCCAGAGCATCCTACCCCACAGCTCACCTGTGCAGGAAATCCTGGCACTAGAAATAACTGGTGAGACTTTTGAAGGTCCAGAGGAGGAATCCTCCCAGGAAAGCACTGGCAAAGAAGATTAGACTGAACTCTGTAAGCAGCCACTGATCTGCAGGTTGAGAGCTAAGAATTCCCTCAAACCACTGCTAACAGATGTTACCGCATGGCCCAACACAGTCATCTTGAGAAAAAAAATCATCAACAGCTCCAGTGAAGCCACTGTCCTTGCAGTACACACACAGACATCAGGATAGCCCAGCTGCACCAGTCCTCACAGTCTACTGGCCCAGTCTTGCCAGAAGAGATCTCTAAATCAGATGAATACATACTTATGTACATGAACCAGGTCTGCCTGTAATAGAGAACAAAAGGCTTTCTGGACCAGGCCTCACCCAGCATTTCTCTCCCTCAGGAAACAGAGGGCCAACCTGTGATTTGACTTCCCACTGTCACCAGGGAAAATGGAAAGTGAAATAAATCACCAAATGCCACAGAGAGCAGCAACATTTGACTGCGCACTAGTTAAGAGTGACTAGGAGGCTACTGAAGATATAAACCAAAATGATGGTCTGCAATACATTCATTTGTACAAGAGCATTATCACGGCAGGCAAACATGACAACAAGGAGCTAGAACTCAGTTTAGTACATATACAGGTTGATCTTTCAAGAATAAGGAGTACATCCTTTTCCCCACTGGCTACACACAAAACATCCCTGTAATACCTCCTAATGAAGAGCTGGTAAGCAGCTTAGCCAAATGTGCTCCTGATCAGGTGGACACCTGATTACATAAAGCCAAGCAGGCTGGGTTTGGCTGCTAGAGAGATTAGTTCAACATCGCCTGCAGAACACTAGTGTTTTGATCATTCATCTCAGGTTGGAACTTAGAACTCCTAAAAATGCATGTAAAGACAAAATTTTACATTTTAAACATCAATCCTTCAGAGCAAGCATCAGAACTTACGGACATTTAAATGCCAAGCTAAAAGGTGGGTTTCACATCTGCATTCTTTGGTACACGGGTTTTCCATGTTCTCACACAAGGTAGTGTAGCTTAAAGAACATTCAGTCACAAATATATATTTAACTCCAACTGAGAAAGCAAATGGAGGTGAAAGCAGTAAATCTAGTGCTGAACAAGTTAAAAAAAAGCGTAATTCACAAGCTAGATCTCCATGTGAAATGTATATGTGTGTGTATATATATCTCCCTGCTTACAGCTGCAGGAATTCATAAATTAAAAGAAGTCAAATCTAATGTTAAGAAATTAGTTTCAAAGAAAACCTCAGCCAAATTATGTCTCCCAAAATGCACTTTTCCCTTGTGCACCGCCCCTCAGGAGTGAGAGTGCTGC
This sequence comes from Oreocharis arfaki, assembly GCA_013398015.1. Classification (NCBI taxonomy): domain Eukaryota; kingdom Metazoa; phylum Chordata; class Aves; order Passeriformes; family Paramythiidae; genus Oreocharis; species Oreocharis arfaki. The sequence goes on from VZRR01011915.1 coordinate 438,007, forward strand.
TCCTACAGCGCCAATGCTGAATTACCACTTGCCCTATATAAGTAACAGTATTAACAGGCTAAAGTTACTTTTATCCTGCTGTCTCTGAGGAGGAGCCATCAGCCCTCCCTAACCAGAAAAAATGTGTAATTTTGGTTAAGTCACAATAAAGAGAAAGCTGACAATTTACTCCACTCACATCTTCTTTCTAACTGCTTTATAACTCACACAAGTAAGCAAACAATAAGTATATATCTACATATGGGAAAGTTTTAAGAATTTGCACAACGTTGTCAACCCCTTTCTCCTCACAAACCTGAGACTTATCAGCACCTACAGCAAAAAGCTGAAAACGAAAATATCCAAAAGCAAACTACAAAATTAATACAGTTCATGCATAGTCACAGAGCCCTAAGTACTCCATTTAAGATATGCAGAAAGTAAAACCTGTGGTAGGAGATGCCATTTCACTGTGACAAACTCATTTCAAGTAAAGAAAGCAGGACATGTCCATTATGGGTGCAGACAACACTTCTGGGGAAAAAAAAGGGGCAATCTTGCAAGTTCAAGCACAGTTCTGAATTAGAAGCCTCGCCAGAAGGGTTTCTAGGCCATCGTGAGTATTCAAAGCCTTCCAATTAAGAGCAAGCATCATCTTAAATTAATACAATGTTTCAGAGGTGCTGACTGCCTGAACTTAAAACCAATGACACCAAATTTTACTGCACAGAAGAAGCACGAGAGCAAGAGTCTGAGGGATTGCATCAATTTAGAAAGCCTGAGGAGCTAACGAGCAGAGTGTGAAATGCCCAAGTGCAGAAAGAGAGGGAAAGGCTTTGCCTTCTAATAAGAAATAGTTGGAGATGGTGTATTTCTCTTCTATTTTCAGCTGAGGAACAAGGCTTTGGTTTAAGTACATGTGTAGAAGCAGATGCTGCAGTCAAAGTGACTTACACGTCCAAGATTGAGTCCATACGTCTCCAAAAGACACACATGCAGGGAAAGCAATGGCAGAAGTTTTACAAGGCTCATCTAGAGAGAAGCAAAACTGGTACAGAGCACAGGGAACTGCAGTAATCCTCCCCTGCACTCCCAGGTGCTGGAGGAACAGCAGTGTATAATTACAATACAGCTAAAGCCACCTACAGAACAGCTTTTGAATAACTTGGAGGTGATGCAACGACCACATTAACAAAAAAGTCATTCAATCCCTGTTAGAGCTATTAATGCCTAAATAACATTTAAGAGAGGTGATAATTATTTCACAGGTGAAACAAGGAGAGCTGAAGGCCTCCTCCAAAAAGGAGTACTTACCTTCATGTGCCATCCTACAACACAGCAGAAATTCCAGAGCCTCTCTGCAGTATCAGATTAGCTTTATTTCCATCTCTTTGCTTCAGAGAAGCTTTTATTGAAGCTTAGAAGAGGCATTGCATATAATCACCTTCATAGATAGGTGTATTTCCTAACACTGGGAAGCAAAGTTTTAGGAACTGAGAGCAAACTAAAGGCCACAGGCTCAAGACTGGAATTTTCCTGTGCTGTTTCTGCTCGGGACTCGAACACCGAAGTGGAAATTTCCCTAGGTGGAGTTCTTTGTTCGATGCAGCAGGCAATTAGAAGTCCCTGAGGTCTGCAGAAATGGCACAAGGCTGATATTTTTGTCGGGGAGAATTTAAGCAATACAAGACAAAAATAATAACATGAAATTCTGCTGCAAAACATTCTTTTTTTTTCCCCTCTCCCCCAAATTCTGGTGATTTCAAGCAGGCAGGTAAGAGATATAAGCATTAGAGAGAGCTTTGGAAAAATACCAAACATTATTTAAAAAAAAGCAGTATTGAGTCTGCATTGCCTCAGATTTGATTATACAAAAAGGTCAAGTGATAAAAAAACTTCGCACCTATAAAGGCCTTGAGGGCACAGCAGAAGTAGTTTATCATCGGAATACAGATCAAATTAGCATAGATTTATTTTCTTTTTCCAGTTGGCATCAGTGTCCTGTTTGAGGTTCTTGAGGACTTCACAAGCAAAACAAGCAAAATTCAGACACATACTGCTATGAAAAAAAAACCACATTAACTGCTGGGATCCATGATTTCTCTAAACTCTTCTATTCATACTCATTTGGAAGAGAGACCGTCAGAGGTTATCAGCCATCCCCACACTATTATCTGAAAGGGAGACCGACTGTCAGAAGCACCAACCCTTGAGAACGCCCTAGTCAAGTGTTCAGATACCACTAATTTAAGAGAAAAAAATAAACTGCCACTCCCCTTGCTCTGTGCAGGACAGAAAGAAAAACAGATTGTAGTTGATAAGAAGATTACCGGGTGTTCTAGGGACAGGGAATGGGAGCTAAGATAATCAAGAGACAGAAAATCTACGTAACGCAACCGTGCCAATCCAACGGAACTAATAATTGCAGACATTTTTATGCGTTTCCCATAACTTTCAAATGTCATCTTGATTATTGAAAAAAATCAATTGCTTACATATTTTTCATCGTATTATCTGATAAAATCCAGTAACGACCACAGTATAAGACCCAGAACAGTAACCATTTACCTCCTAAGCTCTACATCGAGAGCTATTCTTGAGCAAATCTAGCAGCAATAAAGACTTGAGAGCTGCAGTCCCCCCACCGACAAGACAATGGGAGAGGACGCAGCAAAAATAAGGATTAAAATGCCACAGTTGATATTTTATGCCAGCAGATGAAGGTGGCTATCGTGCCTTTAGAGGATGAAAATCGAATTGCAGGAAAGTTTTCATTTTGATCCTTTTCAAAAAGGTCAGTGCCCCCCTCTCCGGGGCTGTTGGCCCCTCCTGGTGCGTCAAGGCGTGACACCACTTGATCTCCCTCTGTGCCAGTCCCTGGGATGGGCAAAACCTGCGATCTGCTTCATCACACAGACACCACGCTTTAGAATAAAATGACAGCTAGATTTGTTTTACAAGCTGATTTTTCGTGGCACATGTCCCTAAGCAGCAGATTCCAGAAGGGATGTGCATAGCAGCCGAATATGTCTCGGATGTAAGAGAGGAAGTGACCTACAGCTGGAGGAGTTGCCGAACAGGTGCAAGAGATTCGATGTAGCACCAGCAGCCAGAACAGTCCCCTGCCACCAAGGCAATGCCAAGGAATCTGATCTGGGCATTAGCTCCATGCCCTTGGAACAGCTCCACCATCCTTCCTGCAAGGTAACCTATGCACGAGTTGTTCCACAAACAGTTAACAAACACGTTCCATTGATTTATAGAAATTTAACAGAAGGATTGGTACAAAGTATGTGGAACGCTATTCCTCAATAGCAACCAAATAAGCAGAAATCATGGACTAGACCAATTCCATACAACACATATTAAAAATATCCAAGAACCACACTTACTGCCAGTTAGGAATTACCACCAGCTTAGAGCTTTGGATTTTTGCATCACACTGAGAGATGTTCTACTTAACCAAGCTTGCTAAAATTTACTGTAAACTCTCAAATCAAACCATTCACAAGCCTATTCTTTATCCAGCCCTAAATAACCCAGAACCTTCACAAGACGGATGCAGCCTGTTTTGCATTTCCAAACAACATTCAGGCGTAGATTATTAAACTCTATTTACGTGCCATGTCTGAAGCTCAGCACGTACTTTGCTCCTTGTTTTGCTGCCTCCCCCTAATAAAACAGGTTATAGTGTCAGGTTTCTAAACCGCCAAGATTTTCCCCTATCTATCTTGTTTGGAGAGCTAGATTACACGGAGCTTTTGGATTTAGGACAAAGCTGAAATTTCCTCTGTCCAATTACTTTCATATATACAAACACAATACATATTTCGTATATACAAAAGTAATATATGTGTGCGTATATATATATATATATATGTATATACACACACACAGACCCCTATGGGCATCTAAGCCATTTCTATACGAAATGCATAGCCTTTACACTTGGCTGAACCATCTTCCCCGAAAGCCAAGGTACCAGTTCCAACCCAAAGATTTGTTTTGGATCCATCAACAACCAAATTTATTCGTTTAACCGAGGTTTTTCTCTAGGGAATTGCCCTCTAACAGTCTTCTAAGCTTCTGGACCCATCTGAAGCTGGCCGCTCCTGCTCCCGTGCCAAGAATGCCGAGGTCACGTCCGAAAAAAACCAGCTCCAAGCATCCCGGTGAGACGAAGCTCCCCTCCAGGTGCGCGGCCTGAGGGTTGCGGCTTTCCCGAAAACACGGGTAAAACACGAACTCACCACCCCGGGAAGGTCTCGGAGAGGCTGGACAAGCTCCAGGTGGTTCCACACCAGCCGAGACACACCGAACCCCGCTTACCCCCGGCCTGCGCATCGGGTACCCTCGGGGAAGCCCCGGCCGCCCGCCCGCACACCCCCCACACACCTCGATGTATCCGGCGAGCGCGGCCGCGGGCCCGAGGAGAGCCAGGAGCAGCAGTAGCGCAGAGCCCATAGCCACCGCCATCACCCGCCGCCGCCCGAGCGCAACTGCGGCCGCAGCGCCCCCGCGGGGACCCGCCTCGCCAGGCCACGCCCCCAAACTGGAGTGACAGCCGCGCGCCCCAATCGGAGGGTGGCGTGTAGCCGCACCCCCGCGCTGCTCTCAGCCAATGGGCCGAGGCGCATGGCGGGGGGCCGTTCCGCGGCGGGAAATGGCTGCCGGGCCTGACGGGAGCTGTGAGGGATTACGGTCAGGGGTGAGGCGTGACCGTCTTTTGTCACCTCTGTCACCCCAGGCTGCTACAGAAATCAGTCCCCAGGTAAAACTCCGCATAGCTGGGACCCGAAAAGGCCACGGGCTGTATGGCCGTCTGTGGGCTAAACGTTTCACCACACCACTGCGGTGAGCAGGAACGCTCTGTGGTAATAAAAGCCAAATGAGACGCTTTCTTCATCTAAAAAAACCAATTATGTTTCCCACTCAGAAAAAACATCTCTAAATCTGTCCCTGATTTCTCAAATCCCTTGATCCATGTGCAAGCAGCAAGTTCCCGGTTGTTCGGGTTTTGCAACATAACACGTGTCCTTCTTTAATGTACTTTTTCTTAAAATACAGCTAATGAACGGTAAGAATGGTAATCATTGACGGCTTCATCCTGCTGCCAACAGCGGGTGCTCACCAGGCACTACCTGGAAGAGAAGACATCCCATGTGCTGCCACACATGCTGCTCTGTAAACACAGCATAGCTCTCCATAAACTTTAAACAACATGCATGTATTTAATTAAATATTTAATTTAACAACAGACACATCACCATCACCGTGTCCAGTTTGTGTTTCTTTTCAACCAGAGCACAGCACCAATTCCTTCCAGCGCAGATGTTCTGCCACTCTTGGTGCTGCTATTTCAGGACACATTTCTGGCTTTAAAACCAGGTTTTTGTGCCAAATTTGCATGGAGTGTATTTTAATTTCACCATGTTACTTATAAATAAAAATTTAAAATAATTAGAATTTTAAAATAAGCAAACCCTTCAGGAACAAAGCAGATCTACCAAGCGCAGTTGTTGATACCACAGACCTTCCACATCTGTGCAGAGCATTTATTAGCCCCTTTTTAGTACTTTCCTTGGGTTTTCCCATGGAAATGTACTTCCATCAGTTCAGGGACGACAAATGCCCACCTTGAAGATGCAACGACTAAAGATCCCACTGGTTTCAAGAACATGAGATCTTTTAAAATACCAATATATTTTAGACTTCTTGGATTTTTTTTTTTAGCACTGACATGCAGTGAACCCATTGGCATTAAGTTAGAAAAGCAGTATCATGGAATCACAGAATGGATTGGGTTGGAAAAGCTCATGTCGTTCCACGCCACTGCCATGGGCAGGGACACCTTCCACCAGACAAGGATAGAATATCCTATAGATTCCATGTATTCGCTTTCATTTTTGTGTGAAGATATGTGAGGTGCTTAAATGGGATGGAAAAAGATCTTAGTACAAAATGTCATAGTTATAAAACATTCCCATTCTAAACTTCCATATTCTTTACTGGCTCTTACAAGTGCTATTTTCTGAAATAGGAACATTGCTGAAACATTGCAGATGGGGTAAATCTGTACGATAGATCAATAAGCAGCCCAGTTTTAATTAAAATTGCTGACTGGTCCACTGGTCACTTACTGTAGTCTCTTTCTTACACTATTTGAAAACCCTTAAATCTCTTTTACTGCAGTCCTCTGGCATATATAATTTTCTTTTTAGCCTGGCCAAGTTCAGTTGAAAAATGGAGTAACAAGTTGCTTTTGAAAACTGACACATTTTAATGTAAATATTTTATTGTGCAATATGAATGCATGAGTAAATAACAAGACATTCTGAGTTAGGCTTTTCCCTTTACTTAAAAAGGAGGGATTTTTCTTCCTCCCCAGTCCAAAATGTACAAGTTCTTTATAAATCTTTGGGTAGGGGCTTTCACTGGAGGTTGAATTTATATAGTATTTAAAGTGCTACATAAATTAATTTACTTTTAATATTTACGTAGTGCTTGGTGAGTATTAACTTACGTTCACAGCACTGACTCCAACAGTGTTATCCTTGTTTTTCCAAAAAACTTTCAATCTGGTGACTCTTGGGGAAGCCTCTCAGATAAGCACAAGGTACAACCTCAGCTGCGTTCTCACCTGCTCCTAGTCCTGCACTGCAGGTACACCAGGGTGTAAGAGCTGAAGTCCTGCAGCAATGCTGCAACACAGGATATTCCTCTTCAAGAGCAAGGCCATCAGTGCTCAGTTCACTACCTAAAAAGCAAGTGAGAAATCAAAGTCTGAAGAATAACACATTTCCTTTCGTACAGCGATCAGTCCTCCCACGACAAAAAGTCTCTAGAAAAAAAAGTTTAATCTCTCAGATCTTGGTCATTTCTTGGTGATGATCAGGAGCTCTACATGCAACTAAATTCATATGACTGCAGGGTGGCAGGGAGAAAGATTGAGGTAAGAGTCTTGAGCAAGATGCAAATGGAATTCCATCAGCTGGAGAAAAACCTAAGGCCTTCAGCATGGAAAGGCTTTGGGGATGGCTGTTTTCAGGTACCTGTTGTCCACACAGAAACAGCAGGTCACTGCAGGAATGGTGACACTGACAACGACCATGGTTAATTCAGTGTCCAGCTCAATATCAGGTGAGCAATAGTACTTGTCTGTTGCCTGTGACATCAGCACCAGTTTGAATCAATGCTGCACAGCTGCAGCATTCCCTAGGACACCTCTCCTGCTGTTAACCCTGTTAGGGAGGTGACAGCTTACATTTACTTCAAAAAATCCCATTTTACCCAAGTTCTGCAGCTTTTAGTGCCCTTTTCCAGGACATCTATGCTAATGAAGCACTGAAAATCTCATCCTCACCTTTGGCAGCCACTGTTTATCCTGTAAGAAATGTTTCAAGTGAACATCTCTGCCCCTTATCACTTGCAAGACCATGATTGTGTAAACAGAAAGCACGTATTTATGATCGCAAAAATGTGCTCTGAAAGAGTAATATTAAATTCTAGATAAAAGGAGCAAACAGAAGTCCTCAAGGAATGCATCTGGCACCATTAAAATCTCTGGGACTAGCAACTTAAGCAAACTGATGCATTGAGATCCTGCCAGTACCTGGAGAATGAGTTCAGACAAGTGAGGAAATCTTTGAATATTCCCACCACTCTCTTAAACTCCTGAAATTAAAGCATAAAACTAGTCCAGCCAGTGAATTGTAATCCTATACAGATAAACTTGACTAAAGATTTAAATGGGGGATCTCATCATTCATACTAGTTCTGTGTGACAGGTAGAGCTTGCAGAGGTAGTGTTGAGTCAGTCTGGGTTTTAGGAGGTAGAATGCAAACTGAAGTTAGAAACAACTACAGAATGTGGTGGGATTAAGTAAAGAACTCCCTATTGCTTATTATTGGAGTATCATAATCACACTCCACTATTATTACTGCTGAACACAATTCAGCAATATAAGAAATACTAAGCACTGCCCCTACTCAACTGGAGCCATCCTGCCCTTCAGACAAGACCTCTACCTGTCACCAAGGCTGTGTAAGGGGCAGAAAGCAATGCAAAACTGTTATTAGCCAACTCAAACTTCATCTAACATCCAGCTACTTAAGTGCCTGTGGGAAATAATATTTCTCCAGACCCATAAATAACATCAGAAGGTTGCCAACCTGGTCTGTAATTAGACCTCTGTATTTGGCTGCAGCACTTCTACGTGGGAGTCCAGGGTTCCTGCAGCCTTGCAGCTCAGCCTTCCATCTGTGACTCAAAACGACAACACAACGGGGACAAGACGTAAGAAATCCAGCAGCAGTGAGATGAGGAAACTGCTGCAGAAACTGGGCTTAAGATATACAGTGAGAACGAAGATGCTCCATAGAAAGAGGGTAACAAAAAATGCAGAAGCCTTGAGAGGCAGACAGGAGCTTAAAAACAAAAAGGTGATTTCTAGGGGAATACAGTGAAGTTTAGAAGACTGAAAGGATGGAGAAAAACTAAGAACAGATGCATTGCAAGTGGGGTCATACCATAAAAACAGGGATAAAAGGAATAACTGCGGACATGAGGAAAAGCAGGAATCTGTGAAAACGAAGTGACACAGTAAATAGTGGCGGACAGCAAGCTCTTCTGTTTCTGCTCAGAGACTTCTTTAAAAGGGATTGGTAGGAAAGAGAGAAAATCTACCCTTCATTATACCAATAAGCCCTTAACTCTTGATGGCCATTTTCCCACTGCTCTGGTCCGTGCCTGGAACAGCGCCACTCATCTAGCTTCCACTGAGGTGTTTGAAGTGGGCAGATCTGCACAGCAGTTTGTGCTGCGTTCATCTCAAACAGCACAATCCTTGCCTACAGCACGTAACAGACTGTTAAGGAAACAAGCCTGGCATTAAAACTCCTGTAACTGAAAACTTCAAAATAACCCTTCTGTTAGGTTTGGAGGTATTACAGCTTTGCTGAAGCACCAGCACAGAAAGGTGCAATTGCACTGAAAAATGAAAAATGAATCAGCCCAGGATACTTCAGGGCAGCACAAGAGAGTGGCTGCTAAAGAAAGCTGCTTCCCCTTCAACACTCTGCATATGAATCTCAGCATCCAGAAAATGTGCTAAATCTATGATCTCCTCTTATTTCTAGATGGGTGGCAAAACCAGTGGTGAACTTAACTGGACAATTTGTTTCTCTGAAGACTATCCAAGGCAAACGCAACATCTGAGAGACACAAGGAATCCATTTTGGAATAGAGTTGCACATACGTAGGATTCACTTCCCAGGAAATGAAATTACCTCTGATATATAATTCAGTAATGAGTAATGAGCCCACACTGAGACTGAGGATCCCACATGCAAATATAGCAGAGCCTAACCACCTTTTTAGCTAATATACAAATTGGGAATTTATGCTGCTCATTTTCTCTCTCCAGACGGATCCGAGGCTTTGAGCACTGGCAGGATCTCAAGGCAGAGCCTGATGCTTCTCCAAGGAACCAAACACAAACATTGAACCTGACACAGGGAACTCAAAAGACTGAGGGTCTAGAGGTCTACAAGTAAAGGCACGGTGAAGACCTGGCGGGGAGAGAGGAAGGAGAGGCTGCAGAAAATATTTAGTGAACTCTCATCCATTTGGTCTGTGAGACATATCTTCCTGCAATGGCATCCTGTCTCCTTTATCTCTTCTAGTCCACCTGTGAAGACTGAAGCGATGTTTAATCTCTGAAGAAGGCAGAATCAGTCGTTCACGTATCAAGGCGACCAAACCATTCCAACTTAAACAAGCTGAGCCCCACAGCTGCAGTAGAGAAGCCATCTGAAAGCTTAAAGAGAAAAAGCCCACAATTAAAAAGAATCCACGAACAACTCATATTGGCTCATTATGGTGCTGAGATTGCTCCTGTTGTCCTTGGATGTTTCTTCCCTTGCCCCTCCTCTGCTTGCCTGTCTCAGTCTCATTTCAGTAGTGTGAAACGTTCATTTTATAGCGGTCTCTTTGAAAGATGAAAATTCAAATATGTTATAATTAGCTGCAGTTCCACATAAGTCAGTATTATTGCAGCTTTTATATTAGATCCTAATTTGTCCCACAAATGTGTGTGTCAAATATTACAGTAGAATGATTAATGGCATCAGACATAATGGAAGGATTAAGCATTGATGCAGGAGACTTGCTTGAGAGGAACAATTTTAACTTCTTTTCACTCATAATTTATTTTTGTCCTCTACTGCAAAAAAACCCTGAAATTGAAAATAAAAATGGCTTGTGTTACTGGCAAGCAAAAGAAGAGATCTGATTCATGATTTAATTCTTCATTTCATATTCATTGGTAGATTAAAAGCCAAATCATCTTAACAAATGGCACAGCAATGAACAACACAGAATATAAAAACCTCAGGACTTGTCCTGCTAAATAAACGTGGAATCATTTGCAGCTTTGAAGGTAAGTGTAATTCAACAGCAAAAAATTGATCCCTCCCTCCGTAGTCAGGTCTGATTCAGCACCTGTTTCATCCGGCATCATGGAATTGCCTGTGCTAACAAGCTGTTTCACGGCACACCAAAGTCTCCTTTTATTTCACCCCCAATCACTTGTTTGAGCAGTTACTCAGTTTGCAAGAACAGGGTGTATGAGGAAGGAACTTATGACACAGGAATAGGCAATAAGGAATTTAAAATGTCCAGGAGACACATCATGTCTGATAACACCAATTACTGGGAACTGTAGTTGTCTATCAGCTGCATGGTACCTTTAAGTGCTTTTTTTTCTGTTGCACTTAAAAGCAGAGTAACTCCAAAAATCCCCTCCTTACTTTAATTTGGTATCAGCACAGAAGGCTGCAGTTTGCATCATTCTATTTAAACAATTATTAAGACATTTCCTGTTACAATCATCATTGGGGCCTCACAGCGTCCAAACACCCAGTCATAATTCTTATTTCAACACAGGAATATTGACTTTAGGTGCTGGAAATGCACACCTGGAGACACAGGACCTGCAGCTTTGCCCTCCAGCACTATCACCAGACCCAACATCAGGAAGGAGCTCTAGGATCTTGTCTGAGTAGCAGCCTGGTCTTCAACTGAGAGCTGGGGGGAAATCAGTGGGATACTGGAATTCCCAGGCATAGAAATCCATATTTGCAGACCTTGCTCTACAAGTTTTTTATTTCAGTGGCCCAAATACACCCAGGGCTCTACAGCAATATTGACTTACTAACTCATTCAAAAGAGAAGCTTCGTATTGCTCCAGGGTTTCTATAACCTTTGAAACAGAGTTCTTTGGAGGGCCACAAGGAAGTGAGATGTGGCAGCGCTTTGGCAGCTTTTAAACTCCTAAGGCAGCAAGAAGTTTGGGTATAGGTTCTCTTGGCAATAAGAAATAAAGAAATACATGTATTTGAAGTCAGTGTCAGTTGAATGAAGGCAAAGAGCAGGACACAGCTGAAAGGAACTAGGACATGTGAGTGGAAACTGAATCCCAGTGTCTCCAAGGGAAGGAGGGGACTGCCTACAACTTCCACCCCAAACCTGTGGCCTGAGGGGGAGAACAGCCTCTTCCTGAATCACATTTTCTCAGAAGATGAGTCAGCTCCCAAGAGATCTTTAACAAAATACCTTTCCTGTAACTTTCCAATAGTCTTTTCCCATGTCTTGCAAAGGGCTGAATTTGAAGTTGCTCTTTTTGTTTTACCATGACATTCCCTCATGGGAAGAGAGAACAGCCTGTGTCTTTTGCCATCGCAGCTTGCCAAGGCTTGAAGACCTCTTTTCTCCCTCAACTTTAAAGACATTTTGCCCCACAATAATGAAAAACATCATTTTGCAGGAGAGCTTCACACTGATATCAGCGTATTTAGCATTTTTGGAAGCAAATTACAAGGCTTCCTCCAACTCTAGGCTTTCCTGCCTTGTCCCAGCCACTTGGTTGACTCCCCAAGGTCTCCACCAAGATGTAGCCATTGGCTAAGTTATAGAAAAGGAGTCTTAAGTAGAGCACTCTATTGAGGTTTGAGTTTTCTCTTTAAAATGCAAATGGCTGGTAGTTAATTCCCTTTTGGGATTTAAGAGCTGAATTTAAAATGGAAAATGATGATACAAAAATATACTTCAGAAAGCATTGCAGTGTGAGTAATGAATCCTTCGCCACATGAATGCAGATTCTTAGGGTCAGCAGACATCTTCATTTATCTACATTTTAATAGTTTCCCTCAAAACTACTTTTGGCTAAATTTTTCCTCAACGTACTACCTGGTACCCTCTCAGCGGACAACAACAAGGGCAAAATTCGACCAGTTTTTCTATTTTTTAAAATCTCATGGATCAGCATATTTAAACACATCAATATTCTACTGGGTATGATAAATAACACCCTCATTTCTGTTAAGAAGTCTAATGAGACCTTTTCCATACTTCCTGAAAATACAGCTGGATGACCTACCCATTTGCCAGCTCCTTGTTGACTGGAAGGCTAAAAAGCAATCCAAAAAAAGTAGCTGCTCAGCAAAGATGTTAAATCAATATTCTCTTACCAATTGCAAAAGGACTGTCTTCCATCTCCCTTTCTTTTTCATAACTGCCATTTTCCTGGGGGGGGGCGGGAATAAGCATATATAATGATGTCCTTAGATAACAATTGATGCTTAAACACATACGCACACAGATACACCCCTGCAACCTTCCAGGGACCTGGGGATCCAAGTGCTCCAATCTGCATTTAAAATTCAGAGTGCTCCACTCCTTGCATGATCAGGCCTTAAGTAACTCAACCACATTCCTTCTATTTGTTCTGTCTTCTGGAAAATATATCTTTACATAACCCTTCAAAAGAATCACTTCTATGCACACAGACACTGGCACAAACACATACACCAGTTTTCATAAACCTTATCCCAGCAAAGGATGGAACTGCGTCAGCATGAGATGAAAACTACAGATCACAACGGGGAACTGCAAAGTTCCTGGTCTATGTTTAGAAGGGCCTAAACCTGGGATCCAGTTGATAAACTAGAAATTATTAGTATTTGGATACACTTCCTTTGGCACATGGGTGCAGAGCTGTGGCCAGGGAGCACATGTCAGGGGTGAAAGGGGAGCAGCCCCCAAGCCAGGTGTTCCCCTGGCCAACACCATGTGCTGACCCAGCATCAGCTGGATCATACAGCAAAAGCGCACGGGTAGATCTCTGAGCAGGGTGAGTAATTAAATATCTGTACCACCTCAAAACCTAAAAATCAATGACTTACACAAGCCTTATTTCAAGCTTTCCCTCTGTCTGTACAAGAATATATCAAATAGTCAAACTTTTCCTTTTTGCCCTTCTTTTGTCTCCATGTTTTTCTGCACATTGCAAACTGTCCAAGTTCTCCAGGCCCTGTTCTCTTTTTTTTTTTTTTGTTAGACTGACTTCAGTCAAACCCTAGATCCAAAAGTCCCCAAACAATCAACAAAGAACTTATTTCAGTGTGTTAAATATGAGAAGTCACAATAAGGGCTGTGGTATGATACTGTGATATCACTCACAGAGGACTGTTAATTCATTGTGAATGGAAACAGCATCTGGCAGGATGCAAGGGCAGGAAATCATTTACCAAAGGAGCATCCAAGAAGTAGAGCAATGAAAAATAAGATTCTAACGAGTTTATGGCTATGTAAGTTGTTGTCTTTGTCGGGAAGATGTTTCTTTTAAGTCAGGGAAGGAAAAATATTGCACATTATGTCTTTTTTCGACCTTCAAATCCAGTGTTTGCCAATAGCTTCTCAACAATTACATGATTCACTATTGAGTATTCCATGCTGATAGAAACCAGCATTCTGTACAGCATAGGGCTCTTTCATTCCTTTTTATTTCGTATTTCTGTTATCAACCAACCTGTCAGCTGTGAAATAAAACCTGGCGAAAAACTTTGAAAGGAGATATATCCCCAGCAGGTGTCATAGAAATACTGAACTGACTTTTAGTCTTAATGATACCTTCTGTGTGGTTTTGCTGTGTTGCAGTTGCTCTGTACTAAATGAAATAGTATTATTTTAAAATACTTTTTTCTACACTAAAAGAGAAAGTGAACAGGTCAAAATAAAACTAGGTAAGTGAGGGGGAAAAAAAGGAAAACAGGCATCACCAGCACAGTTCCTAAAAGTTCTGCAGGGAATTAATGAGGAAAGAGCAGAGAACGGGAGCCAGGATGTGGAATTCAGTGCCAAGATGAACACAGGAAATCACAGAATCCCAGAATGGTTTGGATTGGATGGGACCTCAAAGCCCATCCCATTCCACCCCTACCATGGGCATGGACACCTTCCACTAGACCAGGTTGCTCCGAGCCCCATCCAACACGGCCATGAACACTTCCAGGGATAGGGCAGCCACAGCTTCTCTGCACATTTACAGCCTTTTGAGGTTAAGGAGAACCACAAGGATGTGAAGCAGCTCATTCAACTTTTAGGGTATTCTCGGGTGAAACAGAACTCGCCAGGGGGATGAATTCAGCCCTTATCAAGCTGATCAGAGTAGTGAAAAATGACCTTGTCATCTTAGGCCTATTCCTGTCCTTTGCCTTCCTGAATACCTCAGCAACTATAAGAATAACTTTCAAGATAATCTTACCACAGTGGCAAAGACATCTCAGTGTAAAAATCAGCTACTGAGGGGCTGGGCCTGCAGCTGGCAAGTCTCTTGATTAAAATTACTCCACATTTGCTTTGAGAAATGCCATTGTTATTACCATGCTCCTCTATTATTCAGGCAAATTCACTAAGCAGCAGATTTTGGAAATCAGGGCTCAAAGTCTAGGATCTTTTGATAAACCTGAGGAATCCAGATCCTAGCTGAGATCCCACTGGGGTGTACTGTCTTTAGAGATAGTCTTCCCAAGCAAACAGATTTTAGAGCCCTGGGAAATACCAATTGTACTCTAACAGCAAAACTCTGGAAACAAGTCTCCCTGGGGATCCCTGCAAAATGAAGGCAGAGCAAACCTGACACAATGCAGGACACACAAGCACTCTCAGCTGGAACTGCAGCAAACCTTTTATTGTGAACTGCAGCCTCACGCTCAGGCAAGCAAATCTTGAATTTTTCCACTGTGTGCAGGCTGGGGTTACAGGAGTTCAAAGCAACAGCTGAACAATTCCGTAATAACAGAGAAATGCAAAGTCCTGTCATAACTTTACCGTGTAAATCTGCTGCTTTGAAGAAAACATCTTTGTTGGGTCAGGCTGGCCAGGTGCCTGGGCACACCTGGAATACATAACATTTGGGTGCACCTGGATAACATCACCTGAGCTTTGACAATGAGGATTATTTCCTGGGAAGAAAAAAATAGACTGGCTCAAAATAATTACTTTATGTTACGTTCACTAAAAGGTTCTGGGGAAGCAAATTTGTTGTTTCTTCCTAGGCTACAGTATCTGCATCCTTCCTCCAGTGCTGTTTCACTGAAGCACAGCAGAAGCCCTGCCAGCATTCCCTGGTCTGGGCAGCTCTGTGCTTTTCCCCCGAGTAGCACATTCTTACGTTTTTCCTGTCTGTGTGACTACAGAAGTTTCTTATTTGTAGCCATCTGCACCAGGGCAGAAGCTGCAGCTTCAGTCTTAATGGTTGTCTGCGATGATATCATTTGGTTTTTATCAGCTTCAGAGATAAGGCAGCATTAGCTCCCTGACAAATCCTGGCACTTGCTCCATTTGATTCCTCCTGTTCTCCTAAACCAGTTGTTTCCAAAGGCATTCAGGTATCTGTCTACAGCGTGGGTGGAATACACTTACCTTCCAACTCAGTTAAGTTGGAAAACATTCCCTCCTTTAATCACTCGCTAAACAAACATCTCTTTTCTACCCAGACAACCACTCTCTTGAAGGACACATCCAACTACAAAGAACCACGCTGCAAAAATACTTTGAATACAATCCAAAATGACCCAGTCCCGGGGTCTCCTCAGGCAGCTCCTGCTGCAGGGGTCAGAACTCACACAGGAAACCCCAGTCCCCGAGGTGGTGACAAGCAACACAACCCCACCCACATGCCATAAGAGGGGGGTTCTTCCACTTAAAATCCCAGAATGCTGTAAGAAAATGTCAGCAGTGTTTTTATTTTCAAAGACCTAATTTTTAACATGTCACGATAGAAAATTAAGGAAGGACTTGAGACCATGGCAAGTAAAGGCTTAAAATTAAGAAAAAACACCCAACCACAATTGATTTTTTTTCTGCACCAGTCCTATTAGCTGTTAATAAATAGGGTAAAAACACAAATATTAGATTTAAGACAGACTCAAATTACAACTTTATGCGGGGAAAAAAACCCCAAAAAAACCCCCAAACCCACTTTTCCAAGAACCCAGGGTTAAGTTGGGACTAAGCTCAACCTTTAGGACGTGAACAACAGTACAGCACCAAATTAGGCCTCCAAGGCCACTAATAAATCCTCCTGATCCTGAGCAGCTTCACCTGGGGACTCCCCCACCCCACCTTCCCCCAGCCCAGGAGTCCTATTTAAGCCAAGCTCAGGGCCCTTTACCCCTCATCTAAGTAATTCTGGAGGAGTACTAGGCTTCAGCTTAGTGTCAATTGTAACTGGCTATGGATCTTGAATCTGTGCTATTGCTGTAGACTAGGTAAATTACTAATGGATTTTGTCTTACTTTTATTACCAGCCTATATCATGCCATGCAAATTCAATTTCAATTTTAGACTCTAGTATGCTTTGTTCTCTTGAACTTGCCTGCTGGCCTGTATTTTTGAATGCTCTCTGGATAGCATCTCTAGATGAACCTTAGTTACCTTCTACATCCATAAGATGTAGAAGAGCTGGAGATATCCCAGGGGATGTTTTTTGCCCTTAAAAATCAATGAGTTTCTAAAACTGCATCATCTATGATGAAATCTTCTCTGTAAAAGCCCTGTTGCCCCACTAGAGTAGAGGAGCTGGGCAGGCAGCTGGGAATGAGGAATGTGTTGGACAGGAGATGAAAGAAACATGGTTTGTGTAGTCTGACAAAACAAACCTTGACTGCTGTCTATAAATACATCAGGAGAGTAAACACTGGGGCGAGGATAAAGACCCTACTTAAACGGCATGAAATAAGTAGAAATAGACTTTAGAAAAAAGAACCAGCTTGCCTTCAGTGATGTTTTTAGTCTCTTGTTCAAAGCTGCAAGAAAAAAAGTCTCAGTTTCTCATCAGGGAAAGCCTGCTCAAGTTATACACTGAGGTGTCTGTGATGGAGAGGACTTAGTAACTTGGAAACCCTCTGCCAGCTCCTACATCCATGAGAAGGTCAGACTTCTAATTTCTAACTTCTGAAGAAGGAGGAAGACTGACCATCTGAAAGATAAGTATTTTTATCCTTATACGTACTGAAAAAGGATACAGAGTTTTCCCAGCTAGGAGACTTACTTTTAGCTATTCTATAAAAAGCCAAGATAAACAGAGTATAGAGTTAGTACATGTACTAAATTAAATCTTAAAATATGACTTTTTTAAACGAAAATGTGGCTGCTGTCTAAACATCTACCATAAGTTATCACCGAATGTGTTTTTATGTTGCCTCTTTTATTCATCTACCAAATGTATGCAGAAGCAGGAGGAAGATCTCTGAAGATCCCTTCTTTCCCAACAGAGGTGAGGGAAAGCTGACTCTGTCACCTTGTTACCACATTTTGGAAAAGGCTGTATCAAATCCTTTCCCTGTGCTGGAGACAAACCTTCTGGAAAAATTCGAAACCCTGTATAATGCACTATAGGAATAACTTTAACAGAGAATATTAAACCTTTATTTAACTTTCTATTGAACTCAGAAACATCCCAAAGCATGGAGAGCTTTCTGAGTCATTCTGGCCTGCTTAATGGAAAGGAAACCCAAACACCCTCTGTGTTTACTTTGCAGTTGATGCACAAATGATTTCCTACTAACGGCAATGCTTCTACACAACAAGGGCTGGAGACACCTGAACTCCAGTGGGAAATCAGCCAGTGGTGTTGGGTGCTGGCAGTTCAGTGCTGTCAGGATCATGGTAGCTGAGATCCTTCCCAGAGAAGAAATGTGTGCACTAAATCAACAGTAATCCCAGCTAAAGAAGTAGCTGACCTGGACTTGAAGTTGAACTACATCTGTTCAGCACAGATTTCTGGGAAATGCTCCAAGAACGAACAAGTCTGGCAATGGAGGGAAGAACTGGGTTGCACTGGAGTTCCTGTACTTGCCTGAACTGGGCTGACTGGAACCACAACACGCTGCCTGCAGAAAGGCTGGGGCTCCACAGGAGCAGCTGAGCACAAGAAGGAAAAATCCCTTTCTCACTCTGCAGAATCTTGCAAAGAGCTTGCAGCAAAAGCTGCGAAATGCTGAACTCCCAGTTGATTTCTGTCTTCTTAAACCATGGGATTGCAAGGCATCACAGGACCAGCAGCTGCCTTTATAAATATTGTTCTAATAGGGAGAACAGGGAGATACTGGTGTGTGAGTGGCAAAGTATTTTCCCTGCAGGCATTTTGGCATCAGGACTCACTTTTCCTATCCCTACACCCCAGCAGAGCTTTGCTCAATAGATTTTCAGTTAACAGAAAAGCTGCCTTTTCCTAAAACTTGCTGTATCTTTTACCAAATGCCCAGTGAAGATTAGGGGGCTGGGGGAGGTGATGCAAGTTGTTTCCTGGCTTATTTCTGTGCCTCTTTATTATTAAATATTGGGGGATAAATGCCATTTAGCTGGGGACAAATCAGGCAAAAAGAGAGCCAATAGTGAATGCATGGGGTAAAATGTTTTGGCTAAAGGTACGGTTTTTCATTTAAAATAAAATCTAAAATTTTGAGTTGATGCAGATGCTATTACAACACCCTCAAAACTGTTTTAGTCAATTTTTTTTCTTGCAGTTAAAGGAATTAATTCAGCATGTTAAAAAAAACCCCACTGATTTTTGGGGGGAGGAATGATCCTGAGAACCAAAATAAAATAACTTTATTGTACTTGTATGTGTTTTACATGAGGTCTCTTTAGTTAAATTTATTGTGGCTTACTCTAAACTAGTGAATTCATGTTTTGTATTCTCTGTGCAGGATGAAAAGTAATTACATTTCAGTTGCATTATAATTTAGCAGGTTCTAACAGACACAGGGACAGAGCTGAAGTTTTTCCATCTTCTAGATTGGACTTTTAAATCACAGCCAGCTGCTGACTTGTACGAGGGGTGGGAGGTGGGTGCCACAAAGCATAGCCCAATCCCATGTGCAGTTTAATTTGGGAATCTAGACCTAAGTACCTACTTGTCATGCACAGAATGAGACTGGGAGGTCACTAGGGCCAGGGAGGCAGTGGCTGCTTCTCCAACTCAAATGAGTTTAGAGCACTTCAGCATTTTTCTTTGTCATGCTTAATCTGTGTGCTCCTCAAAATGGGATTATGTGATGGAGAAAAATCCAATAACCCCAACAAAACCCGAAACATCCATATAGACAGGGAAAAACCAGAAAATCTTTCTAGGGGATCTGAGAGAGGGTTGGGGAGCAGCTTTAGGGAGTGGGGTCCAGATGTGGGAGGCTTGTTTTTAAGGCAGAGACTTAGGAGTGTTTTTTCTGGGTGAAAAGGAGGGGTGAGGAGGATCATGGGAAAGAGGGCACAAAGATACTCATGAGTAAATTAAATGGGGTGGAGTTCCAGTGTGCTTTTCCACCTGGAATCTGAAAAGCGGGGAGAAGACAGTCAGTACACTTGCTTCCATGTGGGAGCTAGTGGAAAAATGAACCTTGGAGTGGCCAGAGGGAAGAGACAGAACAGGTGAGATAGGAGAAATTGCTGCAGCAGCAGCATCCAAATGAGATGATGCAGGGATGGAGACATGGATCTGATGACCTGGGAGCTGAGTGGGGAAAGGAGGATTTTCAGGAGGGTTACAGCACATTCCAGACCGGAGGTGAAGGGGGGGGTATTTCATGTAGTTCACTTGAACTATGCAGATTAGAAAAAGAAATTAAACTCATGTGAAGGCCTCTCTCTCTTCCAGCACAAGGCTGTGAGGGAAACAAATCCTGTGCTGGAGCATCAAAAAAACACATGAAATGTGGGAATTACAATAAGCATTACATCAGATGCCAGATACTGCAGGGGATGAATGAGACCAGCGTCTGACAGCTTGCTGCATCCATGGTGAGCTTGCACTGATTTGACTACAAGGGGAAAAAAATGACCTGTGGAACAACTTTCACTATGAACCCCGTTTCAAGAAAGGGCATTGTTCTGTATTCCGTCCTGGGACTATATCTCTTGTGCTGGAGCCAGCAAGTCTTCAAAAATGTTAGGGAGACTCTTGGAAACCCCAAATAGAAATGCACTTTGATTTTTTTTAAAAAGTGATATGTTGAGCTGTTAAAATTTACAAGAAATAAAGCAGTTTTATTTGCTCCTATGTATTTCCTTGTAGTACTTGTACTCCTAAAGTTTCAGCATGGTATAATGAAATTAAAACTGGTTTTACAGGACGGAGAAATAAATTGGCTCCATGACTCCCATAATTTAAATTAAGAGAACTGCCCAGAAGTGTTCTTCTTAGTTAAGGGGGGAAAACCCAACAAACTTTAAATTAAACTAATTCTGCTCCCTTGAGGTTTAAAACCCATATCTAACATTTAGGATTAGGTTCATAAACACAATTTAGAAAATTTGTATCTCTGTGGACTTATTTTGAAATTTTGATTGGTCATGGAAGGGGCTGAGTCAGTACAACAGGGGATGACTTCAATATACAAAAGCAGCTCTTAATTTTGAAGACTAGTCTAGGCTTTAAAAGAACAGACCAAATGGAGAGTTACACTTAATGGCATCTTAAAGATCTGACCCCCTTGCTGTTCTCCCAGCACAGAGACTGAGCAGAACCAGTTCTGTAAAACTAGTGATTCATTTTTAACCCAAATTTTCCCTTCCTGTCCTCCTGGGCTTTGGTCAGTTTGCCACAATGGCCCATTGTGAGATCTATAGTTGCCAACACACTGCAGTGAATAGTGGTTTACACGCAGCCCATGAAACCATTTAGAATAAACCTAAAAGGTCCTAAACACAGGGATTGTCTGGCTTAACAAATACGCACTGACCTACTAGATTAAAGAGCTACCTGAGTGTGTGCTAATGGCAAACGAGGGATAAGAAAGGGATGTTTTCCTGTGCTACCACAATACAAATAGATAAATACTCAACTCAAGTATGGCAGTAACCTCACTGGAACGACCAACTAGCTACATATTTGAACGATAGTAATTATTATTCTTCTTTGAGCAGACATTTAGGACCCGGACACATGTACCATGAAAAAAATTAAGTTATAGCACCATTTAGGTCATTTTAGGCAGAAGGAGCCCTTTGGTGGGCATTTTCTCATGGGCTGACCTTCGACAGATATTAATAGCTCACGTTTCAGCTTTTAGTTTATCAGCTTTAAGTATAATTTCAGTGGAATCCACTGGTTTTGACACAATTTTAGGTAAATATGCTCCAAGGGATTGCCAGATGGGGCTGAAAGGGCTGCAGAGCATCGCGGCTGGGAGCCCATGAGAAGTCTAGGAGTTATCTCCTTATCCAGGAGGGAGTGGGGGATGGGCCTGGCCCTACCTGTCCTGGAAAATTTGGAGTGAGGGGTGTGGGAGGTGTCACCGCCCCGCCGCTTCCCG